>VZSF01005352.1:47777-226495 GCA_013398295.1 Chionis minor | reverse complement strand
CCTTTTTTTTTTTTTTTTTGATTTAGGGACAAGCTGGGCGTGATCATCACGAACAAAGTGTGGGTTTGATGGCTGCAAAATCGACCTTTACTTCTACAAAGAGATCCTAAGAAATAAGAGAGGGAAAAGTCTGCTCACGTAATCTATTTAAAAAGGGAAAGAGCAGTGTCGTCGTGCGGTGTTGGGTGGTTTTTTTTTTTTCCTTCTGTTTGGATTTCTTTTTAAACTTACAAAAAATGGCAACCGCAGCGTATGTGGATCATTTTGCAGCAGAGTGCCTTGTTTCTATGTCCAGTCGTGCTATTATCCATAGTCCCAAAGGGGAGCCCGATCCCCAACCTGATGCAGCAATACCTCCTTCATCAAATGAAGATAAGCGGGAAGTCAGAGAAACCGGGAAAGACAATGGATCATCATTACTTGTGGTAGCTAGCATTTTAGCAGATCTGAACCAGCATGTCCCAAACTCATCCGCTGTAAGGATGGAAAAAACTGAGACCTTTGGTGTTACAGAACAGATACACATTTCTATTGCTTCTGAGGAGTTTGGAGAAGAAAGTGTGTCTTCGGCTGGTAAGCGTGGAGGAGGAAGAGCAGCCACACCTACTAGCCTGGCTGCAGTAACTGAGCCAAGCTCCAGACAAAAGAACAAACGCACGAGAAGCTGGACTGACCCTGGATCACCCCAGAAAAAGCACAAATGCCACTATGTGGGGTGTGAAAAAGTTTATGGCAAATCTTCCCATCTTAAAGCTCATCTAAGGACCCACACAGGTTAGTTACAATCCAGCCAGAGATTTATTTGTTACAGCTTGGTAATTAAAATCAATGTTGAAAAAACAAACTCAAACTTGTATTTGGCCACCATTATGGTTTCACCTCTCACAACTCAAGCTCGGGAAAAACAAACAACAACAAAAAAACCCCAACCCTCTGGGAATAAACCCTTACTGGGCATAGATTCAAAGCTAATGTTGCCCTTTCTCATTACTTAATGTCACAGGGAATGGCGTGCAGATCGTCTGTGTGGATTGTACCAAGCTGTAATTTTTAGCTGCTAGCCTTCTTGTTCGGTGCATCTTCTACTTCCCTTTCCAATGCTTCTTACCCTCCCCCACCCACTTTTTCCTATCTCACGCTCCTGTTACTAGCTTTATACCAGCTTACCACTTCCCATGCAAGCATCAATGCTCAAGATGTTTTAAAACTAAATGTTTTAGAGGGAACAGAACTACTGTGTGTCTGTTTCTGTCTTTAGCAGACACTTGTGTGAAAGCTAGAGCAGGCAGGAAGGCAGTTGAGAGGCTGAACATGAGTCACAAGGAGACGACATAAGCATAGAGAGAGGGGGACACGACCAGCCTTAAAAAAAGCTTTTGGCAGCTGGGTAAAACAAATTTCAAACCAAAAAACATTTGAATGAAAACACTAACTTGTTCTGATCGGTGTTCAGTGTTCATTTCTTGGTGAAGACTTACGTGACCACTTTTTTGTTGCTATTGTAATTTATGAGACGCCCACATAGAAAAAGTGGAAGTCTTGAAAGCACTGTAAAAGTTATGCACTGAAAGTATTCGGAGGGCCATCTTGAAACAGGCCCCATGACTTGCCAGACCTCATGCCTCTGCCTGGTGCTGGGGAACAGGATGGCTTCCAGTCGGACAGGGAGCATGAAAAATTGAGACCAGTCTCTGCTGAAGGCAGTGATCAGTGTGTACGGCGAGGCACCACACCGGCTGGAGCAGGCTTGTGGAAGCTGTGCTACCGAGTAATTTCAGGCAACAAATCAGTTTACTAAGATCTGTGGCCAGTTCACTTACAAAGAGTATTAGGAAAAGAACCTCAGAACTAAACATGACTTAATGACTGTCGAACAGTTTTAGCTCAGAGGTGGCAGCCTCACCCCCGCAGGCCATACCTCTTCAGCGTGCCTTCAGCTTTTCCTCTTGCCTTCCTGAGATTAAACAAGAGCCCTTCTAAACTGAGAGTATGTTTTGCTCTCCATGGGAGAGAAGAAAGCCCCATCGAGTCTGAGCATATGGATGGACAATTCCCTGTGCCGCCACGCAGCCAAAGGAACAGCACGTTCCTGGCACCCCAGGCAGCCTTGCCCTGCTTTGCACTGTGTAACTGCTTTTTGCCTCCTTGGGAGTTATGCAGAAAAGGTGCTTCCACTTGGCTTGCAGGGAGTTGTCTGTATTAATTTTCAGTTCTTTTGCTGCCTTATTGCTGGCATTTGCCATTGTCCTCAAAGCGAAAGATAAATTTAGCCATGTTTGTAGGCTCCCAAACCAACTAGAGAGCAAGAAGGGGAGGTCCTGTCCCTGGTAAGGAGAGGAGGGCTGGGCATGCCCGCCCTGCGGGGCGAGGAGAGGGAGGGCCAGGCGGCGGGGAGTGTCGCTCCAGGCTGCCGGCTGAGCAGAGTCATTCGGGGACGCTGGCTTGCCTCCAAGTTCTCTGGGTTTTTTTCTTTTGCCTTTTTTTTTTTTTTAACTCTTCATTTCCTGTATTATTTCCAGCTCTGCAGGGCTTTATTGGTTCTTGCTGTAGCTAATGGCACTGAGAGAAGACAGCATGTGCGTGTCTGTGAGAGCTAGAGGAAAAGCAGGGAAGGGACTGGTTTTGCCCTGGGAGTGGCAGGACCCTCGGGGACTACAGCCTCTTTGTTTTCTCTCATCTCCAGTGTCTGTGTGGGAAGCTTTAAATAAAGCTGCCAGGTTTCCCTCCACACTGGCAACAGGTCTGTCTCTGTTTGGATTGAGTTTTAAAAAAAGCTTAAAAAGCCTCTTACTACTCTTGCAGAAGGTTTTCTAATTTTTTTAGAATTTTTTTCTTTCTTTAAAAGAAATTGTGGCAGGCCTGAAAAAAGTTTAGATGACACTAGGAGTTAAGCTAACAGAACAAACAGTGACTTCCAGGACTGGCAAATGTTTCTTTGCTTTTACAAAACACATAATGGGTTTTACTGATTTAGAACAAGGGGGTTGGGTCTTTTCTGCTTTCCAGTGGTCCCAAACTAGGAAGTAACATGTATACATCAGTCTGCCCATCTGCCAAATGGATAGGGACATGACTATCCACCTCACCAAGCAGTGGTGAGGGTACTTCTTGTACACATGCAAGGTGTGTTAAACAGCTACTCCAGTAGCTCCCAAACCTGTTTACTAAGAAACAATCAAAAACTTCGGCTATGGAGTGGAACGTCTTCCATGCCCTGTATGACTAGATGAGCTGATATTTAGGGGTGAACTGAAGGCTAAGAACAGTACTGCAGGCTAGAAGATACTGATGATAGCACTAGAGCTATTTGAATAGTGCAGTTTATAACCTGGTTTAGAAACTTGCTTGTCCTTGTCTGCTACTGCACTCAGAAACTAAAGGCTTCGTGCTTGGAGGAAGGATAGAATATATTGTTGAGCTTATGGTGTGGCAAAGAGATACAGAGCTTTCAAAGTACTGTTGGGTCAAATCCAGCCTGCACTGGAAGGGACTGAAAACTGGTACTATTTTCCAGCTGTTTGTTACCCCACGTGGAATACTTCCAATAGTTACAGCTAGATTGCAGTGCTTAAATGTCCAAAGCAAAAACACAGTGCAGAGCATTCTAATTATCCTATTCAAAGCAGAGGCAACAAGATGGAACAACCAAGGAAGCAGCATCTGCCTTTTGTCCTTAGGCCCTTTCTCCAAGTACAGTGTTTTAGAATGAAGTTCTCTGTTAGAACATAATGTGCTAGAGCAATCCATAGTTTCTTGTGTTTGGTACATTAGCAGTTAAGCTATCTCAGCCTTTGGAATGCTTCATCGTTATTAAATCGACAAACCCTTGAACCAGGCAGAAAACATTAGTCACCACAATCCTTCGCCATTCTCTCCACCAGCTTTCAAACCCTTCCCCTCCCCCTACATTTCTTTCCATGTTTATGTTTTCCACCCTACTCTCTCACTGGATGTCCTGGAGTTCAACATGATCATCAGCCACAAAGCCCTTGAAGTTTTAATGTTTACCAGAAGGTTATATTTAGTTAGTGGGTAGATGTCAAGTCCAAATTCTTTTCCACTGAGGTTCCCGTGGACCTCAGAAGCTGTGTTGTGATCCACAAATGCAGCACCCTGTTTGTCCCAAGCTACATTGATCCCACTAATACAAAAATTTCACTGGCACACCAGTTTTAAAAATCCTCTCCACTCATAAGAAGATTCCTAAAACACAGAGGACTTTCAGAAAATCAGATAAACCATTTGCATGACAAAGTTCTCCTTCCCCTAAGCAGGTTTTCAGCACAAAAAGGTTTAGAAATTCTCTGGAGTCACTGGAAACCAGTTTGTCTCTTTTGATGCACCAGTGGGAAGAGAGAGACAGTGCAGAGCCGAATAGCCACCTACAGGTTACAACCTCATAAAGCATTGTCCAGGAGCACTGTGGGTTGTAGAGAGCCCCAACTTACCGCTTTACACTACATATTTATATGCAGAAGAAAACTGACTGGATTTTGGGCAGGTTTCACAAGAATCCTGTGTCTTGCAGCTGCCCCCTTCCCCCAAATCACTGTGACCTCTCAAGCTTTTAACCATCTTCATTAGCGTGCCATCATGAATGCAGAGAAAGCACAAAGTAAACCTTCATTTAACTCCATTGAAATGTCCTTCTAACCTTATTGGTTCTACTTGCTAAGCAGGACATCATAATGCAAAAACAGCTTTTCGGTCATCAGCTCTAAGTGTGTTTACATAAATGAGCATAAGCCAGGGAGATGCTGACACCAGTCTCAGTCTGGAGTCCTCCTGCGATAAGAGCCTTGCAGTGAAACAAACTTGGGGACCAGGTGGCTTAACAGTGACTGCTCTGTACTATTGCTAAACTAGCTGACTTCTACATGGCCGTCAGTGTGCAGGAGGAAGAGAAGGCCACCCTAATTATACGATCCTTGCTCATAGGTGTCAGGTTAGGACTCACGCAAGAGAAAGTGGTCAAGACCTTTGTTTGTCTCTAGCTGGCAGAGTGAGCTTGGGCAGCTACACGTTCAGCCTGCTTAACCTTGCAGATATGGAGGATATCCAACAGGATATCTGGTATCTGTTCTTTTTAGTCTAACCCTTAATTCATGAAATATTAGCTGAATTGAAATAGGTAGAAAATAACTGACTCATTTCCATTCACTTGTAAAGAAATGGAAATTCCTTTACATTAAATCTCTATAATCAGATTTTTTGAGGACAAGACTAGTGAATCCATATGAAAATAGTTAGCTTTTAACTTATGTACCCCTCCCTCCCTCCCCCCCCAATTGTTATATCCTGTTTCCCTAAACAAAATTTTTCTGATGACTTTGCAATTGGGCTATGCGAAGATGGAGAAATTCATAATGTATTTGAAAGCAATCTGAGAAGTAAAACAATCAGACCTCACTGTGACAAGTGTCACAACAGCGTAAGAATTAGGCTGGACAAACTGGAGTAGTATTTGGTCTGTGTTTAGGTTGGTAAAGTGACCTTTATATGAAGTACGGCTAATATGTTTTAAACAGGAGATTGGTTTTCACTTTCAGTTCCAGTATATCTGATTTACTCTGACTACATTAATTCAAAGTGCAGTAGTAAAACACAACGTCTTTGAAGTTGATCTGAATCGAGACGCTACCCGTGTGCGCGTGCAGAAACTGATTGACCAATGTAAGGAGAAGCAAGTTCACTTATCAGTGAAATAAAGTTCATCTTCCATTTTAGCACCTGGCAATTATCAGAAACTTAGCTGTTAGCTAAAAAACATGGACTAGACTCGGCTCGCGTTTCCTTTAGCTTGCCTGTAGGCACACAGTGACTCTAGGAAGGGTATATGTGTGGCAAGCAGGCAGCGTTTGTGAAGACCCACAGCTTTGCAGGAGAAGGTTACCAGAGAAGCAACTTAATCTAATGCCTCCTGTGCCGCTCCAGAGAGCAGAGGAAACGCAAGGTTGCAGATTGCTCTTGTGTAGAGCAGGATGAAGCGAGTGGGTTTCACCGGTGCAGTCCGGCCTCTGAGCTGCCAGTTGAGCTGACTTGGATGCCAGGACTGAATGGAAAGCTGCACTCTCTCCAAACAGGATGGCAGAGGAAAGTGGAAAGGCCCTTCCCCAGTGCTGATTTCCCACAGGCAAGAATAGAGACTAAGTGAATTCAGCCCTCTGCATATTGCTCAGCAATTTCAGTTTTAGTGGCTGGGTCCCCTGTTTTTGACTTGTTAGGTTATAAGTTAGCAACAGCCAGCTGTCTCTGCGTCCCTGACTTCACCGTCATTGGCATATACCCAGATTATTGAAAAGCTCCAGGCTGCCTCCAGGCTGTTGTATCCCATAAAGCTTGTCTACTACCTTCCACCTCCTCTCTTTGCTGGGGTGGATGAAAGCCTTTTCTCTAAGGTTTTTCTCCAAGATGGGGTCAAATGGTAGCTTCAGGACAGCTTCAAATGCCAGCTTCACAAAACAGTTGTCTTTCCAGCCTGAGCCACAAGAATTCTTTGTCAGTGTTAAACAGTTCAGTGGTCTGCTCTTGCATTTTTCTGAAAACCAGTGGTCTGAAGCGTCTTTTAATAAGCCTGTATTTTTAAAAACAATACATGACTGCAAAGCATTGTTTTTGTTTGCTCTGAAAGAGCTCTCCAATTCCTTACTTCCTCTAAGAAAGTTTCAACACATTAAAAAAAAATAATAAATGAGTCAGTTGAAAACATAAACCAGCTTAATTTATGGCCCTGCCCAAGTCCTCACCCTAGCATGCAATTCCAATGAATTAAGTTACTAGTTAAAAGCATGAATCCTAAGCCTGGATCAAACAGTCTGTATTCATTGAAGATAACTAATAAGCAGTATATATGCTATAAGTCTCTTAATATTAAAATCTTTGCAATAAGCACAGGACATAATAAGCAAGTTTTAAAACTTACATTTTTCAGAAGTTGAAGCCGGGAAGAAAAGCAAAAAAAGTCCTACTCCCTCCTTTTATCTGACTGGTTCAGGATTGAATAATAGGATTCAGTTAATTCAGCTGCAAAAGAGTTAGGGTTAAATTGGTTGCATGGAGAATCCAATAGGCTGAAAATGGTAATTATCACACACTTGAGTAGTATTAGCTACTCAAGAGAATGAAATCTGATCATTACACAGGCTTTTCTGTGACAGGCTTCCATTCCAGTCCCTTCTCCTCCTGTCCTGTCCCAGAAATAAAGCTTCTGACAACGATTAACAGAGTTAGGTATTGTCACTAAAACGCCTTTAAAGCAAAGCTGTACGTGTCATAACTGTGATGGAGAGAGGGTCTACTACAAAAAAATACTCTCATCTTTGAAACAGGTTTATTCAGCGTAGCTAAATATTCTCTCTCCATAGTTTTCCCCACTTTTCCTCTGTTTGCTTTTGCTGAGTGAGGAGGGAAGAGGAAGATGACAATCTGTTTAAAAGACAAGTGAGTGTTGCCTTGAGTCTGAGGGGACACACGTGTTGTGTTGCACTGAAACATGCTCAATAACCCAGGGGGGGGAAAAAAAAGGTAAAGGAAATGAATCAATTTGTAACTTCCACAATTCTTTGGAAATCACATTTTGCTGAGACCAAGAGGGTTACTGAGAGAAGTCTAGCTCAGGCAGGGAGCTGCCAACCTGTGACTTTACTGTAGTCAAGCAGAGAGTAATTAACAAAAAGTATCCCAACTACAGGATGGTTGTTGCAGTCAACATCATTCACAGAATACCGTGTTCAGGGACTGCCTTTTCTACAGGGTGAAAATGTCAGGTATCTAGTGGAAAATCAGAAACTTCACAGAATTCTCCTTCCACAGACCCATCTTCCTTTTAGCATGGAGATGGTACTTCGGTCCATTGTCATGAGACCTGTTAATATTGGAAGTGGTGAGGATGGATCACCTTCCAGTTGTTTTCCTCATCCCAGACATCAGCAGCAGCACTTTCCTTCTCAGTAGCAAGACCTAATGTTACAGATAGTCTGGAGGAAACCAGCAAACAATCTTTTTAATGAATGGATGATTGCAATCGATAGCGGTGTTTGTGTTAGAAATTAACTGCAGCCTTATGGAAAAAGTGTTCTGAATGATCTGTAGAAGATTTTTCTGCAGTAGCACATAATTCCCTGCAGGACACTGGAAAGTATTTGTACGTGACATGAGTTGTGCATAAAAAAACCTTTTTGCTAAACTGGAGTTCTTTATGAAACAAATTCACAATTGGTTTTTATCTGAAAAGAAGGAATCATTAACCATTTAAAATACAACTGTTGCATTGTGTTGTCTGTCTGCACATGGTTATGGCGCGTCCAAGAGCAGAAACCTGGAACTTGTTTATATTGGACATGTGGTTTCTAGTTTTGTTTTATAAGTTAAGCATGTTCCGACTTCCCCCCTGCCCTCTTCCAATCTTGGATCAGCTGTTTGGAAGTCAGTGCTGACAGAGCCAAAAAAATACTCTGCTGTTCAAATGCAGGACCACCTTTGAAGGGTCCTTTCTGTAGAATTTCTATAGGTATACTTTTTTCCTTTGTTACCCACTTGGCTTTTATTAGGTGGATTCGCATGGGCAGTGAGATCATTATCTTGCTGTGTTCAGTTTAACAATAGCTAGACAATGTGGGTTATTTAAGTGCAGGCACTGAAGTCAGACACACATATCCTGTGTTTTTCAGGTCTTGCAGATTCAGCAGATCTTACAGGGTCTCCACGTAATATAAAAGAAAAGTTTTAAAAACTTTTTTCAGAGTGCATCGTTGTAGTTGCTGGTAGAAAAATGATCTCAGAAGGTTTTTTTTTTGCAGCCCTAACATAAAAAGCATTTACTAACCAGGAACTTGGCACAAGGCGAATGGTATTAAAGTAAGCTTATCCTGAAATGACCTCTAGCGCAAGGAAAAGATTTTCTGTAATCAGTTACAGCACTTTTGTACTGCTCAGGAATTACAGGCAAAATATTTGTGACTGGGTATCTGTTGACATTGCAGGCAGTGGATCAATAAGCTATCTTCAATTTATTGCATGTTACATTTCTACCAGACTGCTCTCTATTCTTCAGTTTATGTGAGTTTTTGGAATAGAGGCGCCTGAAACATTCATGTGAGAGAGCACTGTGTTGCTGCTGCACATTTTGCGTGTTTCCATCTGCTTTGCTCCTGCAGCCGCCCAGAGTATCCCTGGACAGCAGATACACAGGCAGAGTGGGTGTGCTGGTTATGTAGCCTTTACAGCCTTCAACGGTAGCTTTCACATCTGGTCAAGGAGAGAGGCAGAAATGCTAAGCACTTAGTTCCAGAGTAAGACCGGCTGAGGTACAGCAGCCAAAAAGGATGTATTGAGCTTTTTAAACTAAACAGCTGTCAGTATTTCCACTAAAGGAACTTACAGTGGAGCCAGCTGAGAAGAGTTAAAACATGACAGCCCAGTCCATCTTCAGATGTTTCCTGCAAAATTTTGCTGAAATGGTGAGCTTTTTGTTAATAGATCAGAGAAATACTTGTTTTGCAATTTGGGGGTAAATACATGAAATTACAGTGGTACAAATTTATATGCTAGACTGGAGTTTTATAGGTTCTTGCAAAACCTCACAGTACATATGAGGCTTTCCAGCATTCTTAATCTAGCAGTTTAGGATGCTGCTATAACAAAGATGAACAGGGATGCTGCTAAAATCTCACTGAACCACAAACTATTTCCTAGTATGTATTGTAGGGGCTTACTGAATTTAAATTTGCAATTTCTTTTAAATGCCAGCAGAAGGACTGCAGACTAGCTTTAATACATGATTGCTGTGGCAGTTTTTGATTGTTCTGGCGACTGATGTATTTTCCAAGACCAATGTGAATTGTATGCAGCTTGCTTATGCGTGCATGTGAAACTCTAACAGAGCACTGAAACCCCCTGTAAGTCAATGGAAATTTCCATTTGGTGTATATATGTCCATGCAAGCGCCGCCAATAGAATGTTGGCGGATGTCTAGTCATATTGTATAATAAATCCAGGGTGTATTTGCAAAGTATGTTTTCTAAATTCTCAGAACATGGCCAAAACAAAACTGAATTTCTTAGATACCCCAAAGGATTACATCTCTGCCAGGATTGCTCACTGATACGGTTTTTGCTCTTTGTGCAGAGAGGTACAGTGTTTGCACCTTCCATTTCCCCCAGTTTTCTTCATTCTTGGAAACAACTGAATTCTCCTCACATTTTAGAAATAGTCTTTCTCAGATTGGCAAACGTGCACCAAATTCTATCTTAAATAGAAATGTATGAGCAAAATTATGAGCAACCAGAAAAGCAAATGCTTTGGAATTTATAGATGCCCCTGCATAGTAGTATTAGCATAAATACACCTATAAGAAATGGATTTAAAAGCTCATTTTTTTCAATAAACAGCTGAGAAGATGTAGAATTTGGTCATGGGACAAAGTACTTCTATGCCATGGGTTTAATAGATCCTAAAGCATGGATTTAATAAAATTGGGTAAAATTGGGTTTACTTCAAGCTATACGATAGGAGCGGTAAGACTATCTCTACCTTATCACCTACCTCTTGTCTCAAAAAAACAAAATTTGCCACTGTCCCTAATAAGGAAACATATTTTTTTTTAAGCACAGAATTTTGTGTTTCATTTGGAAAGAACCCACTTCCTCTCCCCGCCACCTGCATATACAGTAAGCATTTCATTGATCATATACATAAAGATGGTTTTGCACACAGTTAAAACTGTGTGCACACAGTTGCATGTGGTTATAGTGAACTGTAACTCTGATTTTGCCCCTCCTTCATGTGCTGGTGAGGCTTTGAAGGGGGAACAGGGCTGTTGCAGCTGGGTGGGTAACTCAGCGTTGCTCAAACGGTGGGACATGCTGCCTGGAGGGAGGATTCTATCTCTTCCCTGCTGTCTCTGGCTCTCACCTGCTCTGCAGATAGCTGATCCTGTTGAAAAGATAAGTTTTCCAATGGCAGAGGGGTATGATAGCTCCTAGAGTTTATCGAGGGCCTGAAACAGTAACTTTAAGAGGAGAAATGTCTCAATTCATAACAGTGAGTTTTGACAGATACTACTGAAGGTATTCTAGAGACTTGGCATTGATCAGACCCACTACTTTCCAGTCAGCTTCCTCTATGGTTTAGATCCCACGTAATCCACAAACTCCAGAGAACGACTGAAAATTGTGATATTTGCACCATCAAAATCTGTTTAAAACTGTTAAAGGAAACTGTACATGTGTCACAGCTCCTCTGTAATCCTGGTATGATCACTTATAAAAGACCTATAGAGGCACAGATATGCTAGTGGGAGCATAGCTGAATGTTGTGGGAACACAATGCTAGTCACGATTCATTCTTCTATGGCTATTTTCCACAGCTTTCTTAACATCTCAGCTGCAAGTAAGTTCAGTTATTGCACAAGATTGGGGTAACTATCCATGCTGAAACACTCTTTCACCATTTTTCTATGTTTCTCTTCCACCTTGACTGAGTTTTGTTGTGTCGGCATCTCTTTCTAGTCAGTGGGACAATATCATGGATGACACCATCTTATTGACCAAATCAGACATGATTTAAGCCACTGTCTGTTGGAGCTTGGAGTTTAAATATAGAACTCGAACTTCTGGGGACCTATTTTAATTAACAAGTCTCATTGGCAGCTTTCAGGGGATGAGATGGTTGGGCAGGTTACAGTGTCAGCTTTGCTGTGCTTGCTGAAGTAAGCAAATATTGTACAACAGCTGGCACAAATGCTTTACCACGAACCTTGTCCCAGACTTCCATGACTGGGAAATGTACAGATAAAATGTGTTTAGGAACATGACTGTCAGATACCTTATACCGTCTAAGGCAATATTTAATGAAGCTCTCGTTATGTAATGCAGAGACAAAGCTGTAATGAGAAACAGCTTTTAAACGCTGCTTGTCAAAGTACAGATGTTCTGCACCAGTGTCTTCTAAGAAAAGTTTCAGGCAGTCCCCAAAGGGATGTTCTTTATTTTTAAAAAACAAAAAAAAGAACAGAACATTTTGTCATTCTGTTTCTTACCCTGGCTTCACTATATGGAATTGACCAATGTTTCTGGTAAGCAGCCTGGACTAAGCAAACATATCTTTTCTCTCTAAACGTAAACTCTCACCTGACTCATACTACAAGATCCTAGATGGTGAAGGGCTAGTCAGCTTTAGACTTCTTTGCTAACATTGCTTACTGGTGAAAAGCCGTGCAGAACTCACCCATTTTCTCTGCATTTCTGCATGTGGGTTTTTTGAGCAGTGTTGCCTCTGGAGAAAATAGTATCACTGACCTTACCAAACCAAAATAATCTCTGTAATATGCTATTTTAAACCTGTATCTCTGACATGATACTTCCTTTTCTCTTCCCCATCATTTAAAATGAGATCGTTTAATGGGCTGCTGTTAATTCCTCAACGTTTTAGGGCTCTATAACATAAAAAAGGAAAGTAATAGTTCAGCTCTTTCACTATGCTTGATAGAATAACAATAAAGGTATGAGTACTTTCCCCCCTCTCAGTGAAAGAATCCTTCTCTTCTTTTGTCCTTGACTGGTGTTCTTATAGACTATTTACAGTAACAATTCAATTTTTGTACGTGACAGGTTACTCCCTTTTGAATGTACAAATCACTAGATTATTTTTTTGTCACTAAGGCAAAAATTACTAAAATTAATGTTTTGTTGTCAAGAATCTAATAGGTTACAAAAAAGGTCTAAGAGAATGCTGTCTGGCCGGTGCTTTGCTTTTGTAACGAATTCTTGGAAAAGCGGCTGTATTTTCTGAGGCTATATCATCAATACCCTGCTTTGTGCTGCTAAGGCTAATGCTTGTGGGCGAATTACAGACTAATTTTTTTGGAAAAGCATATGACACCTTTGCTGAACTTCTGTGTGTATGTTTGGTTAAAGCTTCTTTCCATGAGCCAACTCTGGTCTTGTGTATAGCATACCCTTGGACACATCCAAATTACACTTTACATTTCTGTGTTATACATATACACCGTAAACTGGATATGACCACTATTGTTTGCAAGAGACTCAAACTCATTTAGCATAAGCTATGTTTTTCTGGTGTTAGGATGAAAATTGCTTTATTAGATGTTTAGATGAATTTCTTGCAAAACGGCAAGGAACTGATGTGATTGTTACACTTGATAGTTTTTCTTCTTTGAATGCTTTGGAGGAATCGAACTCCACTCTCATTTGTCAAGAAATCCAAGTTACCATGTAACTGTTTTCTCAAATAAGTAGTTGTAAAGAGGCTGTAACATTCTCATGTGCGCTCTGCAAGTTCTGCGGTATTCCATTCTGAAGAAGCGATTGTGTGCTAGGACACTTTTCATTTGCGTACAGTCATTGCAGCTTCAAGGACAAACACAGTAACTTCCACTGCGCAACTGGTTTTCACTTGGAAATCAGACCACCTTTGTGTTTTTAGTATCTAACTTTAAGAAAAATACACAAGCGGCCCTAAGTTCCTAAGTCAAGCTTGTATTTGATTCTTCTGATTATAAAACACAGTTGCAGCTCCTTACCGTCTGTACGGAACTCCACTGACACAGCAGTAGTCAGTGAATAATCAACTCGAATCCTTCCAGCTTTTGTGTTACTTTCTGTGTGGGCATGCCTTGCGTCCAGTTCCTTCTCCCATATATTCAGGCATGGAGACAGGCCCTAGCTGCCTCACCCAGAGTGGTGAATTTATTCTCTTAACAGCATTTACAGCCTTGATTATGGAATGCAACAAAGGGGCTGCACTGAAAAGGTGATTTACAAATGTGCATCTTTGAGCATGCAGACAGCATTGTGTATACAGCTTTACAGTGCTGAGGTTATTTATCTTGTGCAAAAAAATAGTAAACATATACCTGTTTTTGTGCAGAGCAATAATGTATTATTTTTCCTAAGACTTAAGATTTTCTCTTATTTGTCCATTCTTCACAAAGAGGAACAATCCTAAACTTCAGTGGTAAAAACTTTTCTTTTCAAAAGGAGGTAGAAACAAGTTTTAAAGAATTGGCTGAAATTCAAGGTCAAAGTACTTTGTGCATCACGTCTTTTGTAGGAATAATAAACTGTCCTGTTTGGCACTGTAAGCTGCAACAGCAATAGTCGGATCATCTCAGTCTGGGGATGCCAAGTCAGGATACAACACAACTTAAAGTTGCAATTCCTGTTTTCTTTGGTTTTATTTACAGTCAGTCTGTTGTAACAGAACCTGCTGATTACTCAAGTTTATGAACCTTGCAGCTCTGCATACTGCAATTCCTGAATCTCAGCCCGATACCCCTCATGCCTGCCAGAGTTGTGCTCAGCAGGAGCTAGGAATATGGGCAGCAAGTCAGGTTCAAATCATTTTGTAGTTCCCAGATTTAGGACTAGATTGACCAAGAGTCCAAATGGAAGTTTGGAGGACAGCCGGGAACTTCTGTGATCTTTTTCAAAGTAAAAATTATGTCCTCTGCATCGTGTTTTGGAGCTAGCCTGCAGACTGGCATGGCAGGAATATCTTTTGGAATTTCACAGTAGTTTAAAATACTGTGCATTTCCTGTTACATTTCACAGAACTTTTCCATCACAAGAAGCTTCTCCTGAAAAATCTTTGGCCACAGTAAAATGCTGTATTTTGCAGACCGCTTCATTAGCCCCTTTGCTTTGGGCATGCAGAGTGCGGTCAACTAATTTCCTGCATACGCAAGGAACAGGTGCAGCATCTCAAATAGCCAAAAGGCTAGCAGGTTTCCTCTTCTCACCCAAAAGAGCAGGTTCTTAAATGAAGAAGTGTAGCAGAGCATTAATAAATGTGCCCGAGGCACTAGTAATTTATGCTTTGGCAAGTAATAGGCATATTTCTACTACAGCTTGTCTCCCTTTACAGCAGCTGCCTGTTTACATGATATGTATGACCTGTAGAATTCATAATCTCTGCTAAGGAATCACTCACATGTTAAAATGGTTTGCGTGTCAAGAGGCTTTTAAGGTACTTATAGAGAAAATGGTGGCTGCTAGGCAGCCCTTCTAGCATGATTCATATGTGTAAACAACGTTCTGTAGTGAGACATAACTGGTTTTAATGCTAGACTGTTCTGTAAAGGCAAGCAATGAAGACATGGGTGCGGCACGCAAGGAAAAACAGAGTTATATTTGATAAAGAGACCATGCTTGTGTCAGTGTATAATTTGGTCCATTTCAAAACAGTAAAGATGTTCCTTTCAATACTACTTTGAAAAAAGGAAAGTATTGAAAGTAGTATTTCCTTTTGAAAAAAGGAGTCCAGTTGATTTCTGTATGTGAGTACATGATGAGATAGTCATTTCAAAAGTAGAGAGGTGTTTTCAAAGTTATATACACCAAGATGCCCTTGACAAAGCTGTCATTGAAATAAGTCCGTGTTCTACTTAAGGTCTTAGCTTTTCAGTTATGTTTCACATCCAGAGTCGTCGTCAGATAATTGGCTCCTGACTTGTACTCCTCCACAACCACATACTTCATTCATTCATTTCCAGCATCACCATGGCCTCTCTCCTACGCCGTGACGCCGTGCGTCACACACAGCTGGTGAGGCCAGTCTCCCTGGTGACCCTGCAGCCAGCTGTCCTGCAAAATGCTCATAAAACACGGAGAGATCCCGGGAGCTGAGCTGCACTCTAGGGTGTGTTATACTGTGGGTGTTAGCGCTCAGAGAAATGGTGCTCTAGTGATGCTCCTCTATTGCAGTCTAAGAAAACAGCCTTTTTTTCTGTCACATGATGTACCTCCCTCCGTGATGCTATATCTAAGGAGGAATGCTAAGGGAATCTCATTGCAACATCTCATTAATAACCATTTATTTCTATTTTGTATAGTACATGGCCAATTTTGTATAGTATATGACATGCTTTCAGAAGCAACTTGAGACATTGGATAGGAGCCTGATTTTTCAGAGAACTGTCTGTACATCCCTACAGCCTCACTCCAGTGATTAAAACATTAAGACAGACAAAATTAAAAGACAACCTAATCAGTGATAATTGTTGAAAACCTTCTCGTGTATTTTCTGCTTATATGTGAGAATGAGGCCTGGATATGCATGTCTTTACACACATTTTTAGTTTTAAAGAACTAACACATAGAAAAGACTGAAAAACAAGCAGAAACTAGAAGGGAGCAGGTAACTGATGCTCTTTTTTTCTTTTCATACAGCTGTGGTTGAAGGTGACTGCTAGGTGGAGAGATGCAAAATAAACAGGGAAGGTGTTGTCAGAACAGAACATATAAATGAGGCTTGCAAGAGTTGAACTGCAAATATTGTCTTTTCTAAAAAGCTGACCTGCTTTAAAAGTGAGCAAATTAGAATATGAGTACAACTGTTATCATAGAATCTGGTTCCTTTATTAAAAACAAAACCCTGAATCCTGGTTTAAACAGGAAGTGTGGCTTTACAATCTGAGCAGATTTTTTGAAGCGTATGCAGCAGGTTTACACATACCTTGAATGGTAGTTGCCTGGTGTCAAGCAACAGACTTACTGTTTGATTGAAAGCCCATAAAACTACTTTCCAGAGCTGCCTGTTTCCTGAAGCTGGATGCTCCATATGGCCATTGGCTGATGCCGCTCATAAACTACTTCAGCACCGCCTTGATGTCTGGTACAACAATCCATCCAAAATGAGAATAAAAATTAAAGGAAATTCCCACCCCGCCTCCTCCATACAGTTCCAATAAACTCTCAGTATCAGATTTTTCACTCAGCTTTACAGCTTTAGCTGTACTTGTAAATGCTGAAGTCCCGTGTTTCATGCATGCTGTGTGTTACTGTGAGGTGGTTGATTAAACAGTTCAAAAGTTCACAATGAGACATTTCACAGTTACAGCCAAAGGCAACTTTACTAACTTCTGTTTGCTTGGCTTCTAGCAAAATGAAATCTCATCCTGTTCCCAAACCTGGGAGATGCTGTGCACATAAAATGTCATAACTTACCCACAATGTCTACACATGCCAAAGTATGTGGACTTCAGTTGGAGGCAGATGACATTCAACATCTTCCAGAATTCAGATAAATAAAGTACAGGTTTCAGTTTAGATGAAAAATCCTTTAGTCTGTTATTTTGCATAGCAGGACAACCTTTCATTAATTTGATATGCTTTGCTTTTACAAGCACTTTCTCTTTTTAGTAGAATAGAATAATAAAAAAATCATTGATACGTCAACAGAGAAAGGATTGATTCACGGGGTCATATTAATCGTTCATTGCAGTTGTTCACGCGAGTGGTGGGTAAAGCTCATGGAGCCAAGTTTCACAATTTCAGCATGAATTCACCCACAGTTCACACTAGATAAATGTAATTTGTCATTACCTCTTTAATTGTTCTCCCACTTAAAACATTTCAGTTGTCATACCAGAGATCAGGAACATTACCATGCAAATTTATGAAGGCCACAAAAATTAGTTGTGAGGTAACTTTCATGACTTTTCATTGTGAAGCAGTCGAAACCACTACAGAGATCGTTTCTGTGTTCATTGTACAGACAGGTTCAGATTTGTGATGTTTCCGTTTGATTTCAAACATTCTTGCAATACAGGCATCTTCAGGTTCAAGTTTTAGGTTTGATCTTTCAAGTTCCTACTTGCCACAGTGATCAGAACTCAGATAAATTAAAACTTAAGACCTTCTAAGTAAGCAAACTAGTATTTTCCAACAAGAACTAGACAACAGCATTTTCAGGTGGAGAGAGAAGACCCTTAGGTTGTTAGAAGAGCAAGGAATAACCTGTGTCCCACACTGAAGGCCAACGAAAGATAGGTCATCACATTGGTACAAAAAGGACCATAGTTATCTGTGGCAATACGTTCACAAGAGAATCTCCAGAGAAGCAGTTATGACATTTAGAAGTCACTATATTGCATTTTTGGTTCCCCCCATTTGACCCGTGAGTACCTGGTTAATTCTGCTATGTGTATAATTTCTCTGTGTAAGATCGCAGCATTGAGAATGAATGGCTTGACAGTTAGCCCAGCCGCTCTCTTGGGACATAATCCTAGGTTTCAAGAAGAGGTAGCATGGATTGGAAGAAGAGGGCAAGTGTCCTACAGTGAGCACATAATCTTTTATTCCACTGTAAGAGTGGCCTGGAGAGCCAGGATACCAAGGAGTGTAATACTCTTTAGAGCTCCCATGGAGCTGCTGCCAGTCAGATGTCTGATCTGGAGCCGATTTGAGTTTGCAGAGTGGGCTGGGTAACAAAGTGAGCAATTCTGAGGTAGCACAGGACAGATGCAGACAGAAGTTTGTAATGGAAACCTTGGGTTTCTCTTGATACCGTAACGACACGTTGCCTGTAGATGCATTTGGTTCAGTTGTGTCCGCTGTGGGCAAGATTTTTTTTTCCCTCCTGGAGGAGGGACAATCAAGTCTAGGGAGGGTTTTTGGCTTCAGTTGCTGTCTACATAACATTTTCATTAATCACCTTACTTGCTCTAACAGAGAGTAAGTGGTGCCACCGAAATCATCAGCTTGTAGCAAACAACAAATCAGCAAGCTAGAACAGAAGTAACATGAGACTGCAAATGACTAAACAGGATCTCAGACCAGCATATATCTTCGTCGAGGTCATTATTACTTTCCTTATCAAGTTTTAACTGGACTCATTTGATAAAAACACTGTGTTTATTATTACATACATTTGGAGAGCCTTCCTGTTCTCTCTTGTCACTTTAAAAGGCTTGAATTGGTTTGTCAACATGACAAAAAAAGAACAAAATCCCGCATACCTTCCTTGATGTTAGTCTCTGTTATGTTTTAAGAGGCCTGACTTCTCTGACCTATGCTTAAGATACAAGTTTTTGCATAAGGAATGAAGAAAGCCCCTTAAAAAACAAGTTTTTGACTCAAGGCAAGAATTCTAGGCTGAAATTCCTTTGCAGGGGTGATGCAATAGGTCAGATTAGCTGATTAGCACTTACATTTTTTCGTTTTGCAACCCCAGTATTCTTTTGAAGTATATTTATTAAAAAGCGTAATTGACCAATGGAAAAGGAAAAAAATCCACCATTTTTAGTTTTGTCATTCAGTAATATCCAGATGTGTGTGTACAGGCTCTCTTTATGGTGTTTTTCTCATTTATTTTCTCCTCACAACAGAGGTTTTAATAATCATCATCCTTTCTCACATTCATAGATCTGACTAGAACAAATTAGAGAAACGTAGTAATTAATGGGCTACTGTACTAAGCCCTAGAGTCCCCTTCTTTGCCAAGAGTCTGATACTTCAGTGTGGTTTGGACTTTACACATAGCTAAGACACATCTTCCTCTCCCCAGAATTCATCACTTCATCATTTCAGCATAACACAATTTAATTATCTTGCCTTTAAGTGCAAAGTCAAAGGGTCAGCTATTGATCTCCATTCTTGGAACAAGCCACAGGAGAGACAGTATCAAGCGGAAGTTGCTGCTCTTTTAAATTAGTGGCATTTCGGCTGTTTTACTGACCACTAGTCTAGGATTTAATGCCTCAGAGATAAGGAAACCCAGTAAGAGTTCTAGGTTTACTGAACAGTAATTACATACAACAATTGCAGGTGCTTAACTTCGACAGAAAACCAAACATTTATTTTAGAAGATAAGCTCTTTGACATTGAGGTTGTCGCCTTTCATTTTTCAAGAGTAAGGCCCGTCATTAGTACTTAGTAAAAGAGCATTGCTTACTCATAGATTCCAGCAGCAGAAGGAAAAAAATGCTGCTTTTATAATAGGATCTGGCAAAAGTCCATGTAAACAAAGGCATTGCACTTAATGGAAGCACGATCGATAGAAGTTATTCCTGTGGGGCAGACAGGGTCCGTTCTAGTCTGCGCACTCACCTGGACATGGATGTTGTCCCTGCTAGGGAGAAGTTTCACACCTCATGGGTATTGTGATGGCTCAGATGTTCCTCTTTCCTTGGATGGGAGGTCTCCATTTTGGTTGGGCGTCAGAACTTTTGGGAAAGTGAAATGGTGAACATTAAGCTGTAGAGTTAAGACAGTGAACAAAAGAGCAGCGTTAGATAACAACGATAAATCCATATAGAACTGTAAGGAGATTTATACCTTACCTTTGAAATTGCATGCATTGTAAACACCAGTTCATATAATTGGGTAACATTACCATTTTTCTGGCTGATGGATTCCTGCCTTTGTAAGAAGTAGCTCAAGGTTTGATTGCTCACAGACGAGGAGGTGTTGCTGTACTGATAGCGCATTTAAAGCGTACAGGCTATCAGTGCAGTCACATAGCAAGTCTATGGCAAATACGACGGAAAAGAGTCGAGAAATACTATGTATGTAGATTTTGACAAGGCCATCTAGAAGGTATAGCAGTAACGCAGTTGCTACCACAAAGTTGTGCATTGTTTTTTCTAGTCATCAAAAGAAAATTTTACCTGGCCTCTGAGACGTGGGGAACATCTTGCATGCTATGCTCGTTATGCCTCTGTGAGGAGAAAACATGCACATGCATCTCTTTCTTACCTGACCTGACATGGCTAACCTGAATACCCAAGGTATTAATGAGCAAATTTACATCCGAAAAGCAAAAAGGAAAATACCATACCCAGCATCCAGCTTAGTGAGGCGTCCTGGCCTTCAGGTGTACACCGTGCAGCACGATGTAGGATCAAGAAACAGGACAGATGGAAGCTGGCTTTGTTCACTGGCCGAGGCTAGAGAGGATTCCTCCTTCCTTTCCTCACTCCAGTAACAGCTGTGAAGCCACGTGGCATTTACAGCAGCTAATCAGTTCATGCTAAATATGCTGTATAAATGGTACAAGTGATACTGAGTTCCTAGTTTAAACTTACTGTATTTGCTCCAGGAGGTTTTTCACTGAGACTGCTGTGACCTGTAGTTGTAGAAGTGGTGAGGGACACACTTCGCAACCACGTGGGCTGACTTCATGGTGAGGCCACAGAACTTCACCTGCAAGCCCTTTCCTGTTGGCTCTGTCACTCTTCTCTGTTACCCTCCCCTTCCTTTTAGCTTTGCCACGTTTCAGACTAGTGAGCAAAAAGATGGCTGAAATAGTGACATTTGTCTGACACCATAATTTACTGCCATCTGTTTCCTCTCCAGTTTGCAACTAACCTTATCTACAACCTCAAGCACAACATAGCTCTGACTAAAGAAAGCAATACATTCATAACGATTTTTTAAATGAGAGCATTCCCTACAAGCTTAGGAACAAAGCAAATGAAGATGTATGTGGATTATGTAGTCATTAGCTGCTTGGAGAGGCAAGAATATAACCTCACTATATGCGATAGGAACAGTTTGGAGTTTTAGGCGAGGAAGACTGGCATGGAGCAGAGGTAGCCTTGCCGTGAAACCCAGTCATGCAGAGTGCTGTTGTGGATGTGCTGAGTAGTTCACATAATACGTATTTTTCAAGTGGGTAAACAGTGCTGACATACAACCCTGCTGTTTGACAGATGATCAGCACATTCAAAGGCATCACTTGTGTCTTACTGTTAGAAATAACTTACAAAGAAGAGAAAGGAGAGAATCGGTTATGATGCATTAAATATTTTCATGGAATCTCAGCAGTATGTGTATAAAAATGTTACTGAGACCTGGTTTGCTAAATTTCAGTGCTTTAGATAGCAACAAGAATATTGTTTCTTTACCTTCTTGTCACAGCTACTAGCAGTTTTATGATGGGAAGCTGGGGAGGACAGCAAAAATAAGGATCCTCTCACCTCCCTTCACTAAATGAACTCCTTTCATTTTGCTGGTAGTTGGAGGTAGCCTGTTTACCCTTGGTTAGAAGAATGATGAGGAATCTCTAAGACCTAGGAGTGTCTTACGAAATATCTCTGTTCCCTCACTTTCTCAGCCTTTGGTTTCAGAGTTTTCTTTCTGCTTGCTTTTCTATTCCACGGGATTCTAGTGATGCATCAAATGGAGTCATCAGATGCACACATCTTTACCTAGGTGGTGAGCATATGACTAGGTTAATTGTTTGGGAAGTTAAAAGAGTGTCTTTGGTTCAATCCTTTATTCAGCCAATTCAGCCTCTTTGCTAAAGTAACTTTAAATACTTCTGTTACTTCTAACAGAGAGGATGTATTTCAAATATTTATGTCTATATACCTGGACCTCGTCATAAAAGGAAGGAGTCTTGAGGGCTAAACTCACCTTACTGATTTTGTATCCGATTGTGATTCAAAAGAAATAATCTTTGACATATTTAACACACACAAACATAACTATGTTTACACAGTCCCAGTTTTGATGTAGTCTGTATAATTGACTTCATAGTTTTGCAAGGCCCTGGCGTAGTTGTTTCAGAAGAGGAGAAACATACAAGACAGGGAGAGGTTGTGTAAGGAAGGGAGAAGAGATAAAGCATGACCTCTTCAGAAACCAGGAGGTGTCAAACTGCACAGGAGAAAGCCTAGTATTAGCGATGACAAGTATTATATATCTTAGTACAAGGGTGCAGTAAAACGAGTAGCATCAGAGTCTCAGTGCTCAGGTCTACAGACACAGATGTGAATTTCAAACTGTGGAATTCCTGAAGGGGTTTTTATGACTTTTTTAGGGTCTTCAATCGATGGCAAAGAATTTAATTTCTCAACTTCCCAGCAGGATTATCTAATTTTTGGAGTACTCTATAGAAGAGAAAGAAAGAGAGAGAGACTACAATGGAAACGGAGCTAAGAAGAAGAAAACCAAATACAATTCCTTATGTATCCATGGAATACATAGTGCAATACTCTGTATCAATGCAGAGAAGATCATAAAAATACATGTTTGGAAAATACGCTTCATCTTTCTGGCATGAACTTTGGGTTGGTTGCTTCTTTGCCATGACATCTTTGTACTTCTTGAAGGGAGAACTCAAAACAGACACAGTGTTTTGAAGGGCTGCATCACTTACCAACAGCTCACAAAATGACTCAGGAGGACAAGTGTGCAAGGAAGCCAAAGCAGCAGAGCATAACACTGGAGAATGACTTCCTTGTATTTAAGATGCTGTAGGGAACCACCTGCAACTCCTTGAGCCACACTGCAATGCCAGAGGGCATGTTTTCAGTCCCATTATCAGCATAGATCTAAACTGTATTCCAAAATTCCTCTGTGAAGGGGAGGATAGACTTTGATGGTCCTTACACTTGGCTGGTTAGCCTACCCTTGTTGGCTCTCTTTCAATATTCCTTGTGCTCATCAATATGGGGAGTCCAGTGGAAGTTAAAAACACAAATGAAATTGTTTTCAGGCATTTAATCTTCATGGAGGGAAAGCTGCCAAAAAATGTTAATGAAGAATATTAATAATTTTGCATTTCTTAATTAGCAAGAACTATAGAAACTATGTTTTTGGTGAAGAGTAGTTCACTGACAAGTAATCTTTTATGAAGACCAGAACTATACATCGAAAACTCAGCAAATAGTTTAGGCTGATTTGGTTTTTATTTCAGGAAAGTTGTGATAGTGTGTTTCATTGGTTGATTTCAGATTAACATCGTCATTGTGTTGAAAACTCTCCCCAAAGCAAAAGGAATTAAAATAGTGTTACAAAAAACACCCCAAAAGAAGTAGAACATTTTGGTCAACGAAAAATAAAATTACTATGGGCTTCTTGGTTTGCTGAATTCTTCTGCAGCTCAAAGTTGTTTCTTTAATTTTTCAACTGAGCGGAAAATAAGCCATCCACATAGCTCTAGACTTTATTTCAGTCTTTCATTCAAAACCTTAGCGAAGGATGTAGCAGTATTTCTTTTTACTAAATTTATGGCCATTTCATTTTAAAGTCATTTTGCTGTAAGATTCATTTTCCAGACCCTGGAACATAACTTTCGGCTACTTACTGGTTGTTTGTGTGAAGTGGTCTGGAACTAGGCTTTAGCTGGGAGTGGGAGCTTAACGTACTGAGCACACAGTGATGCACTTCAGCAGAGATAAAGTGAGAACTAAACAGGAGTTAACATGGTAGGCAGAAGATGACTTGATAAAGATAACAGGTTCAAATTCCAGATTCTTAATCCACTATGCAAAAATGCAGGATGAAAAACATGGGTATTTTAAAAGTGCTAAGCTATAGAAACTCACACAGACAGAGCAGTTCAACTTGGGCATCTCAGCTTGAAAAGTGAGTCAGTAAAGCCATGAAATGTGTATTTTAGACAACAAAAAGATGATGTGAGGGTGTGTCCTGGAAAAGAAAAAAGCCTAAAAAGGCTCTAATGATTCTGCCTTGACAAAAGAAATTGTGGCTGATAAAAATATAGTAAAGCATCTAAAATTATTATAAAATGAGATTTAAGATCTGACTGAGAGTATTGAACAAGTTTGAAATAAAGGCCTAGAATATAACTGATAGAAAGGAATCTTTTAAAAAAAATAAAAAATACTGTTTTCATTATGGTGAAAGTGAGTGGTAATATTTTTAAGAACAACCAGATAGCTGCACAGAACATACCAGATCAGTTATTTTGGTTCTTGGGTGGACCCGACAGTGGTTAGGGCTAGGGGAAGAATTTTGCACTACTTGCATTTCTCTGGCATTGCAGCCGTTATCCTTATAGTATCTGAATGCGTGTTCATCATTTGCTATTTGAGTTGTTCTAGTTAGCTGTGGTTATACAGATAAGTCACGCGGTGTAATCGAGGCTCACCGATGCAGCAATACAAGCACTTGCAGAGCAACTATCACTTAAAATGTAAACTTGCCGCTTGGAAATTCCCCTTTCAAGAAATATTCATGTGTATCTAAATAACTCAATGAAAATGTCAAGCTACAGAAAATAAACCAAAGCTTTAAATAATAGATATTGCAGCTTCTGCTCAGTAGTAGTTTCCTGTGTTTGCAAAAAGCATAAGATCCAATAATTTTATCAGTATAATGACTTGATTTGTTAAGATTAAAGTAAAGGTGCCCACACTTTAAAGTGAGGTTGTACTTGATGCTTGGGTCTGTGCCTGCTGGAAATCTGAGAGCTCCAGTTCCTAAAAAAAGGCCAGATCACAGATAATGGAAAGAGCAGGAACATGCATGCTTCTGTCAGCAGGTACTAATACAGCCTAGCCCCTCGTTGGTGTTGTGTGTCCTAGGGCCTTGGGGAGCGTTATGTCCCAGCATCTAGTAACGTGTGAACTCTGACGGAAGCTTTTCTTGGATTTGGGCATTCATACCACACTCCTGCATTGGGTTTCTGGTGTCTAGTGGCGGTCAAAGTCACCCTATAACTTTTCTTTTCACTGAGAACATTAATTAAACTTACTCATTTTCCTGGAACTAGTCAAGCTTAATATTGCTGAATTTGCTGCCTCTGTTAGACATGGTTGAAGGCAGCCGAGACATTCAAAAGCTGTTTAACAGACATAAAAAGGTGGATGCAAAAAACGTGATTGCATTTGGCTTGTTTGGCTATGAAATATCACCGCCAAAATTATTAGCTTAAAACCAACTGGTTTCATTTTATAGGAGTTTAGAGTTGTGAGGGTTTGGAATTTTTTTGATCCCTTTTTAAATACTTGATAAAGAAACCACAATTCGTCTAACATCAAAGTTATGCATTATTTTCTCTCTTCCACTCAGAAGGTTAAGGGCTTGTTTTTTGGCTATGCAAAAGGCCTTGTTTATTAACAAGAGAATAACAGAAATTAAAATATTCATAAATACCTATCAGTGCTATTGAAGGATAACCTTTTCTCTTTTTTTTTTTTTTTAATAACAGTCAGTCTCTAGAAACATAGTCTGCTCAGCTGAATGTTTCTTCCCAGCATAGCATTTCCTCTCTTGAAGGAAGGCTGCCGCAGTCACATCTCTATTTAACTGTCTGCCCCTCCTCCTCGCCCACCCAGCCTGCTGATCCGTGTTACCAAATATACCCTTTATTATGTATATGAAAGTGTACAAATACAAGAATAGCGCACAGTGGCATGTTCAGGTTTCTAGCTTGTTTTCATAACAACATACAAGACTGTTCTGCAAAGCAGCAGAACAGGTAAAAGATCACAGAAAATTGTTTCTGGCTTACTGTTGCTAGTTTTTCAGACTCTTGCAGAGTTCACAGGATAAAAATTTCTTTGTTACTGCATGGCCTTGGTATATTTTTGAAGATGCTAACATAACGTGCAGAGCTACTACATGAGTTAAATTGAAAAAAAAAAAGCCCCCAATATGTGGTTTGACTTAGTAATACTCTAATCCGTAGGGCAGTGGATACCATATTTCAAATTGTTCAGATACTATTGCCTAATCTTCACACTGTAATTCTGAAAACGGTTGGTATCAGAGGTGCCTCAACCTGTTTTGGCATTTCAGTCATTAGTAGGTTGTTTTTTAAGCCTGCTCATGCCTACAGACTCCTTAGTATAATTTTTAGTTGCTGTTCGAATCCTGGATATCATACAGATGAATTGGTGAAACAGGAAGCCGATTACTCCAGGGTCCATACAGGAGTATCACTGTATGTCAGGGTCAAGGTCAGGCTGGACGGGGCTTTGAGCAACCTGGTCTAGTGGAAGGTGTCCTTGCCAGTGGCAGGGGGTTGGAACTAGATGATCTTTAAGGTCCCTTCCAACCTAAACCATTCTGTGATTCTATACTGGAAAGGAGTCCTTAAAACTGCATGTGGATTGGGCTAAAGTCAAGAGTGCGCTAAAGTATGGTACAAATTAAGCTCAGTAGACAACAGATCTGGTTCCACTGTAGTGGTAACAAAACTCTGTAGTTTTGTTTCCCATAACTACATATAGTTGCCTCAATGTATATGTAAGGATTGACAAACACAGAATAATACAAAAGACTTTTATATAATACCATAAGAACAGGCTGGCTCTACTTGCTTCTGAATCCTTTCCAGGAAGAGAGGAGAGAGATGCATATTTTTAATGCTGTTTCTATAGCCCAGGCAACTCTACAGTTCCTTTGGCAGGCTGCTCTGGCAGACAACAGAAGCAGCACGAGTAGCTAGCTCTGTGCCACTGAAGTGCATTCAAAGTCAGTGCACCTGCAGATCCCGCATACTTTCACTGAGTGAGCACTGCAAGCTTCTTAATGCAGCTTTACACTTTTTTTTTTTCTTTGGACTGGGTGGAGTTCAGGAAGGAGCCAAAAATGTTCTCGCTTGTGTAATTTTCAGTTAAGATCAGTTGAATTTAATTCTTGAATGTGATGTTTTTCCATCAGCTTGTGTAACTAAACACAAGTTATGTGATGCCATGTGCTTTGGCAGAGGAGCTAGAAAGGTTACAGTTCAGTGGGATTTAGAACATGGAAATCCAAACCTATTTAAAATTGTTAAAAAAAATACTAAATTTACAATGTTCCTTATCTTTTAAAGGCACCTCTTGCCTGCCTCTCTGAAGAGTAAAGAAGCCTGAGCTTCTTTTCGATTCCTTTATTTTCAAGCTTTTTTGGAGACTTGCATTACTGAGTAATGCTCATAATGCACAAAAATACTGCCACTGCCAAGGCATAGCATTAAGACTCTCAAGAAACACATTCACATGCTTGAAATTTTTCCTGCTGTATTTAAGTATTTGATAACATTTCCACAATAATTTATAGGATCAAACTCTGCAGTCATTGTATAAAGGTAAAATTCTGACTTCAGCATTGCCTAAATGGAGCTCAAAATCTTGATTGTGTTGTGTACAGCCACTTTAATCATGAAAGCTCTTTGTTGAGTACAACATGTCCATGGGTTACTGCTTATGCAAGAAAGTTGTACTGTGGCTGCATGTTCCCTAATGAGATTAGGCAATCAATTCATACAATCTCTCATTCTGACGATTGCTTTACTGCCAGTAAAAGGACATTTATATAACCTACCTGCACAGAAAACCACATCCCTTCAGTTTGAGAGATGAGACCGATGACAGGCTCTGAATTTCCATGTGTGGTTTTGGAGCAGCAGCTAGGTCTTGTCTAATTAATACCCCGCAGCAACTTTGTTCCAGACTCTGTACTAATTTTTTATGAACGATAATGACTCTTGCATCTTCACACAAGGCATCCAGCATTTCCTCACAATACAGCTTTTCTTTGAGGAGGTATTGCTAAACCTCAACACAGCTGAGAAGCACTCTGGAGAACTTGGTACCACTACTAGAGTGATGCCAGCTGTCAGAGAGTGCATGGAGGGGAAGGCCACTTGACCAAGAAACATAAAGGCAACTACCCAGAAGATATCAAATCAAGACTAGAGAGGACTGAGGGGAAAAAATAGTTCCTAGGAAGCAGGAGAACAGGGGACAGTAGAGAAATAGTGGAAGCAAGGCCACATTTTCTTTAGCTGAGCACCCAAATCACCACCACCCCATCATCATCAACAGCATCACATCAGGCAGGTGGGTAGGAACCTGAATGTTCTCATCCAGATCTGATGTGCAGTGAGGAGGGGGGGAGGTAAGCTGTGCAATACCTCCATCATCTGACTGCTAGTGCTGGGTAACACAGATCTTGCACAGTCCTGCTCCAGAACCTCTTCTCTCGTTAGGAACTGGACTGTCGTGCCTATTGTGTACCAAATGCTGGACATAGGGAAGAGTAGCTGATGCTATGCTAACTAATCAGCAGAAAAGGTGCCATTTTCCTTGTGCTTCATGGTGTTCCCTACAGCAGAAGCAACATATTGCATGGTAACTCTTGCCTTCCTCGTCCAAAAGTAGTCATTTCATGGGGCAATCCTTGTGAAGAACATTTGGTGACACCATTCGTAATGAAAACAAAGAGAGAGAAAATTAACTCAGGCAATGGAAATATCCAAAGACCATTGTCTTACCAAAAAATGATGCCATAGCTCAGGGATGAGAAACTTTGATTCTGCAGGCCAGATCAGCTGTCAGACCGTATCTCATTGCCCTTCTTCCCAAGGCTCCCAGAGTCCTCACAGAAGTACATCTGTCATCTGACCAGAACACAGGGGGAAAACCAGTGAATCTGCTCTCACAAGAGGGATGATTGGCATCAGGAGCGTTTCTAACAACAGATGACTGGATACATGACAAACACAGCCAAAATATAGTTGTTTTCCATTTGTTTCACATTTCTGTCAGCAGACTGAGTGATGGGTCCCGAGCAGTTTGCAGAAGGATGACATCAAATGGATTTACATGGGGTTTTTTTAAGTGACAAATCTATATCCATCAAAACAGTTGGTGGTGGTTTTAGTCTTAAAAAAGTTTGCGGGGCCCAAAGTTTTTTAGGCTTTGGAGTTCAGGGGAAGCCAACTGAAAGCAGTCCTGTTCATCTTTGCTGCCTTTTGCAGATCCCTTAGGAGGTGGTGTTCATGGTTCTCCGTGTGAAAATCTCCCTTGTGTACCGTGCAGATACAACCATTGCATTGTGCATTATAGCTGGAACTAATGAAATCCTCAGAATGTGCTTGAGAACAGTTGTTTTAATCAGCCTTGGTCTTTCTCCTAAATAATCAATGAAACATCAAGGACATGTGCTTTTAAAAACAGTATTGCCTGTCTGTTCATTGGGACTCTATTTGAGATTCAGCTGAAGCACCTTTGAAGCTTCATAAATAGAGGGAAAAAGAACCTACAAATCTCTTTTTCTGAGCAGGAGCTTCCTAAGTAGATCCTGGAGATAAATGTTATGGCAAAATCTGCAAATTTAAATTGAATTATTGTCTGCTTACACTGAAGGCTGGCTGGGGTCAGTTTTGCTATCAGACAGTTTTAATTAAGGTGTATTGAATTTCTCCAGGAGGCTAATTTGTTTGTTTATTTCCTATTTGGTGTAGTGTGTGGAGAAATTTTATTTCTTATTTTGGCATAGAATTTTTATAGCTCTCGGGGCTTCTTTAACAGGCTATTCAGCATTAGAAAGATAAAGATCAGTGGAAGTAGGAAGTTATAAATATTAAAAATGCTACAAAAAATGCTGTCTGTATTCACAAAAGAGTAAGATGTTCTAGATTAATAACAAATAAAGAATACGTGATGTTCAGACTCAGCGACAATAAGAAACAAACCACTATACAGACGTAGTAGACAGCATATTTCATGATTTGATGTTTTCATTTTTAACAATCTGAGAAACTGAGGATGGAAACAAATAGTCCAAGTTGCCCAAGGCTACACAGCACGTCAGTGATGAAGCTGGGAATATATCCCAGATACCCATCTACCCAACCATGTTACTTCTGTCTGCGACCAGCGCTCAAGGTTCTCAGGCCACACATCTGCCACAGTGCCCGAGCGCAGACGTCCGGCACAGCCAGGCAAAGGCACGGGCACCTGGCCCTCTCCGAGATGTCTCCCATGCCCGAGACCTGTTGAGAAGTGCATCGGGTCATAGGACTGCCATTTCTTTGAGCTCACTGGTCCTGCCTTAAGTGTAACAAGTCACGGTTTTTAAGTTGGCTAATGATAGAAGGCTGCTACCTTCAACGTGGCACATCTACCCAGTTGAAATACAGGGCTCCCCGTCTCCCTTCTAAATGAGACGAAAGGCAGTGAGCACGTGAAACCACAGTACCTTGTAGCAAACTCAGAAAACACAGGCATGGCCGGGGAGAGTGTGAGGCAAGAGCCTCACATCCAGTGCCTCAAAATTGCCACTTTGCATTTTCACCATAATTGGTTTTAAACAGCTGAAGAGAGAGACTTCATTGCACCTTCTGAACTTCAACATTGAGTCAGACAGACATAGGGACAACTTGGAGGAGTAAGTGAATATTCTGTAGAACTCAGTACTGATACTGTCAAAAGTCCAGAAGTAAAGTCCAACAGACTACGAAAGTTATGACGTGTGACATCCATGAAAGGATTAGGAGCCCAGCATCCCTGAAGATCCAGCTATCAAATAAGGTATCAGTAGTTTGATTTACAGTACTTTTTAATGGGTTGGAATACCACAGTGGCCTCTGACAGAGAGTAACACCTTCTCCATCCAGTTAGTGCCAAGTGGCATCTACCTTGCTCCCAACCTTTTCATTCTAACTTTTGCATACACAAAAACCATGGAAGACATTGCAGTGCCTCTTAATCATGCCGTGTTTGCTTCCTGCAGGTGAACGGCCTTTTGAATGCAACTGGCAAGGGTGCAACAAGAAGTTTGCTCGCTCCGATGAGCTGGCCCGCCATTACCGCACTCACACTGGAGAAAAGAAGTTCAGCTGTCCTCTCTGTGAGAAACGCTTCATGCGCAGCGACCACCTGACAAAGCACGCCCGTCGCCACGCCAATTTCCACCCCAGCATGCTCAAGAGGCGAAGTGGAAGCAGCTCAAGAACAGGGTCTGTCAGTGACTACAGCCGCTCAGATGCCTCAAGTCCGACGATTAGCCCCGCCAGTTCCCCATAGACCTACCTGCACTGGATGTCAGCACTTTGCCTCTGATACCTAACGTGGAATTTTGTGTTGCACACGTTTAAAAGACTCTGTCGCTTCCCCTCTTCAGTTTCCCACCCTGTTTGGTGGTGTTTTTTTTTTCTAAATAATCAGTAAATAGCTGCCTCCCACTGCAATTTCCAGTCAAATTTTCTTTACCTAACCACGCGAGTGGCTATTCTAACCTCATGGACAGACTTACGTGTTTCATTTAGTGACTCCTGCTGTCTCAATATTTCATACATTTTGCAACAATTTACAGACCCTCTTGATTATCCTTTATAAGAAAATGAGAAAATCTTAAAAAAAAAAAAAAAAAAAAGAAAAACACCCACCTAATTCACCTCAGGTGTCAAAAGTAGTTTTGTAACACCGGATTGCACAACAAGAGCATATGTACACTTACAAATCAACTGTGTTGGATTGTGTCCCCCTTTCTCCTTTCTCAGGGATGGATATTTATGTTACACAATAATTACAATGAAGACACACCCTAACCGCAGCCTTACTCTGTAAATATATTTGCACTCAGAAGCTTTTTGTTCAGTTCTTTCACACACTGGGGAAAAACAAAAAACAAACAAACAATACAAAACCCTAACCAGTACTGGAATGTAGTACCAGACTCTTCCATTGTTTGTTTTCCTGATTATATACCTACATTGGGGAGCCTCCAAACAGGAGTCTTGTCTTTCTTCAAGCTGCCCTCTCCTTTTGGTAGCAAGCCGTCTTTTCACTTCATGCTGAAGATGCTCCAAAACCAACTTCCTATTGTAAAAATCTCTGTGAGGTTGATAAACTTGTTTGTTTGTTTGTTTCATGCTAGATAAAATTCTGAGAAAAAATTCTAAACATGATGCCTTAAGTAAATAACCGGAATCATGAGGAAACATTTACACTGGGTAACATTTTACTGCAAGGTGGCACAGAATCTCGGAGGCATTCTATCGTCGCTCTTTCCAAGTTGTTAAGCTCTCTGCACTGCCTGTTCAGTATGGGACCAACAGAATAGTCAAATCAAACCACACTGACTTGAACAATTTTCTCTATTCCTTTTCTTTTTTTTTTCTTTTCTTTTTGATGAACTATGGAAATAGCATAGCTGAACCAATGCACCAACTTTCATCAAGGTACTTACCTACTGTACAGCTGTATCTTAGCAAGACAAATTGGCTAAGACATAGTTTCTGTATCCTGTTGCATCACAATTGTGGTTGCTGATTAAAGGAAGTAAAAATCATAAGGTATCTTCTGACTGGAAAAATAAAATACACATTTTTTAAGCTTTAAAATAAAATGATATTTTGGCTCAGCACTACTACAAGTCTATCAAAAATACACATAACAGCCTTAAGTAAGGTGCTCTCAGTTCTGAATAACTGCTTAGCAACAACAAGGGAATCTTGTCTAGTTTTCAATAACTTTCAAATATTTGACACTAGATAGAGCACTAGGAGGTAGATTTTTATTTTTTATATGATAGAAAATACAGCAAAAGACAGGAGCATTCTGATGTACTGGAGACCTCGTTGGCAGCAAATATAATTTCCTTGGCTTGGCTGGGTCTGATGGTGCATATTATGAATTCAGGTCCTTTTGATTCTGGAATTTTTGGGGTTTTCTTGTTTTTACTGTAGGATATAAATGCAGTTAAGTGTAGCATGGTAAAAAGAAACTCTCTATGCCAAACCTGCTGTTTGATATCAAGTGAACGCCTCCACATTCCACATGAACCTGTATCTTACTTGCTCCTTTGCATTGATCCAACTTTGCAAGTTTTTGTTGTACTGTATATTAACTGTGAGAGGTTCATATAGATTTCCTAGTAGTTTCATAGGTACTTCCACAATATTTACATTATTCCTAATACTACGCGTTCTGTTAGTTGTATGGCTAAATACTTAAAGACAGTTCAAAGTGCAGATATTTCAGTATTTTTTTCACATTAATTTGCTTCAGATTTCACCTCTATTAAATCACAAGTTTCCCTTTTGAATTGGAAGTCACGTGAGGCACAATTCTACCGTTTCATTTCAGAGAAAATGAAAGAACATCCTAAGGTTTCTTTTACCAAGACAACAAATATTGTTGAGTTTGTGTGATGAGTTGCCTAACTACTGTGAGTTTGGGGAACGTGAGTTGGGGCAAGGCCAGATCTGTTTGCTTCCATAAATTTCCTCTTTCTTTTTGTTAAAAATCTCATTACTGAGATACAAAATTTTAACAACTTGATACAATTCAGGTAACAGGAATTCACATTTCAATCATTTCTGTAACTGCTAAAAGTGCTCTTGTGCTGTAGTTAGTAAAGAGGCATTTAAGATAGCTAGTTAAAGGAATTCTACATGTCAGTTGTGTCGTGTGCACATACTTCGAAACATGTCATAAATGCATTTCTCATTATCATTATACCTTGGGGGGGGGGAATCAAAAGGAGAACTAAGTATCAGCAAAAATCATAGGCTTCATTTTCTAATTTCAGTTTGTTGGAAAATCTTTTCCGACGAGATCATCATTTAATCTCTAGCGAAGGAGGAACCACTCCAGTCCATTTATTTAGGACATAATTCAGCATGAATCACTAGGTGCATTACACACAGGTTGTTTTTAATAGCCTGGAGAAAGAATATTTGCACTAGGTTCTATTAGTACTGAGATTAGAGGATATAAAGACTATAGGACACCTATTCTGAGTGAAACAAGAAGTATGCAATCTTCAACGCAAACAGTAAACTAAACATTTTATGTGTATTCCTCATAGATATCACTAACAATTCTCCCAAGTTTAAGCAGAAGAAAAAAATTGGTTCAAAGTCAAATTTCAAGTTCAGCCAGTTCATCTAATGGGAAGGCTATGAGACTGTATACAGCCAACATAGCTATACTTTCAGGAAATTCTCTGAAATTTTTTAATAAAAGTTTTTTGGTCTTTTTTTTCTTTTTTACATCTTAGCTGTAGATACCTCAGAGTGAGTTGGGTTGACAAATTATTGTGTTTTAAAATCCTAGCTAAAGTTTTAGGTGTTTCCATTAAATGCTTAATACAGGATAGCTTTAGGATAAAATTCCAAACCACTAGTAGTTTCCAAAATTGAATGTGAACAAAGCTTCTCTTAATATTTTCATGTGGAAAGAGTGTGTTTGGGGTTTTCGTGCATCTAGCAGAAGCACCAGCAAGGTCACGAGACTCCATTCTCATGATGGTTCCTCCGGAAATTATGTTCTGAAATCTGGATGCTTATCCAAACTAACCTCAAATTTTTACCTTTTTCTTGTTTCACTCAGTGGTATAACCTAAACCAGTCTTCTGGCACAGCAACACGCAGCGTACACTCAGGAAATGCTGCTCTGGCAAGGTGCAGATTTCTTCACAGTCCTGCGTTTGGAGGAGCGTGCATCTCTCCTCCTGCCGCCTCCTTTCCCCGTGCAATCTGTTGAGGTGAATACCCACAAACTACAATATTGCCCTAATTTTTTTTTTCTTTTAATTTCAGAATATAACAACAGGTCTATTATTATTAAGAAAGCCCTGAAAGTTTGTTTGGTTTTCTCCAGCCATGATTCTAGCTTCCTCTCTAAGAGTTGAGCTTAACTGCTTTGCTATAGGAAACGGCTGCAAGTTAAAACCATCACTTCACTCCCACCACTCAAGTGAAACTAAAGACACTCTTGGAAACTCATTCACCCCTTGCATTAACCTCGTCCTGGGCAAAGGCCTAAGGTGCATTAATGGCCATTCAGTTTTCATCCTGCTTCTTAGAAAGCAGTCCTGGTAACCTCCTGGCAGCTAGATTTTATTTTGAAAATTGTTTATATCTGCAAATTAGTTGTTCCTTGCTTTTATAATATATGCATAGTGTCTGTTTACATTACATAACTGCAAAGGTATATATTTATAACAAGTCATCAAAAGCCTGTTTGATGGTAACACCGAATTCTTGTATGTATCCTACCCTCTCTACTGCATTAACCCTTGCAATAACTTTTAGCTACGAGAGCCTCTGTACATCTTTAAAACCTCATTCATGACCTTTCGTCCAGACACGCAGAGCTTTCCGTGGTTCATGCAGCCAGGCAGTAAAAGGCTACGCGAGGAGCTTACCTGTTTGTAGCTATTCACATTCACAATTGCTTCTCTCCAGTTCTTTGCCATGAGTTCTAGAATTTGTACTGTGTGAAGTACATTGTTATTTGGGGAACGTGGTTTGTGAAGAAAGAATAAGAAAAATGAACTCTGCATACTTAAAGCTTGCCTTTCCATTGCTGTTTGATGTCCTAATCTCATTAGGTGATGCCTATAAACTGACTTTCAGGTGCTCTTTTACTCCGTCACACCATCTGTTTGTGCATTGGGTGCTAACATACAGTCTATGTCAGTGAATGGTATGGTGAATGTCTGTATTTCTAACTCTTTTGGGAATAAAGCTATGGCCTTAGGCAGAAGAAAATAACCAAATTTTACTCGTTTACCCCATAAGCCAGAATATAGAATGCAAAAGCCCATCCACTGGTATAGGTTTTACATATAAATATTTATATATATGGATTTATATAAACATATGCATGTATATATAAATACGTATATATGTGTATATTGTATAGTACTTGTGTATATACATAAATACACAGCAGTGTGTATATACTACACACCGAATAATGAAGGGATGTCTACAGAGCAAAAATAGGTATCCATTTCATTATAACTAGTGATGGATCTCAACCAAAATCCTAGGTCCAAATGCCATTGCATTTGGAAAGTTTGAACCTGATTTTTGAGATTTGTGGTTGAGTTTCATCCCTGGCTACGGCTGCAGTGACTTGTGTATATACGCATTCTGGGGGACGTGTGTGTGCGCGCGCACATGTGCTTTCTCACAAGCACGTGCCTGGGTGGGTGACAGAGAATGTGTGTGCCAGTAAGTGTGCGCGTGTTTACATACATACTCCCAGCTTTGGTGAACGATGATGTTACCGGTGCCATCTTCACTTGTACAGTTTTAGCAGCAGCACACAAATGCTTCCATGGGTCACTTTTCAACTCTTGAAATCACTACATTGAAGTATTACAGTTGTACAGTTATATGTTCATCTATTCTTGCTCTGCTGTAACTTTGTATGTATTTTGTACTGCATAGATTATATATTGTGATAATGTCCTATGCAACAACAATAAAAAAGGAAAAAAAAGCAAAAAGGAAGAAAATTAACAACTGTAAAATATCGTCTTAACTTGTATGCATGGTTAGTGACGTTTACATTTTCCAAAATAAAACTTATAACGATGAAATATTGGTTTTCTCTTAATTTCATTCTCTGTGTATCTGTTAAAAGGCAACAGTTGTTAATATTTCTGCTGTTCATTTGAGGCTTGATATCTTGTTTGATATCTTTGTTTAAATTTCACCCAATGCTGTTGTTTAAAATGGGACTTCTTTTTAATCACTGAGAGAACGTCTCTGTGGTGGTTGTTTTGTACTTTCCTCTGCTGTAACCAGTATTTTAGAGTTGCATAGTGAAATTCCTCTCACAAAGCTGGTATATACCGTGTTTTTCTTTACAAGAGGGTTATGGAATTAGTATGCATGACTTAAAGGTCAGAAAGTCAGTCATCCTTTCTTTCAAAACCCAGTTCTTTGCAAATTTCTGTTATCATCTCCACAAGTGGCAATGTCTTACCTCACAGCCCCTGAAATGTTCTTTCCTAATTTTAAAGATGAGGGAATTGAAACACGAGATTTGAGCCACTTTCTCAAAGACACAGGGCAATGGCAGATGTATGCCTTTATCCGTCTTCGAAAGTACCACTGCGCGCCCAGGAAAACAATTGTGTGCCCTGTAATGAATATGTCTATAGAACATTATCACCGATTGCAAAAATAATTTAAAACAGTGGACTGCTGTTGAAAGATGAAAGCTAAAATATCCTTACTAAGCTAGGGGCAATTGTGAGAATTACTTTAAAATTAGTACTTTTTTGTACAGGGGTCAGGAAAACCATATTCAGAGCAAATAACTTGGAGAGCCATTATCTTTAATAGCAGGTTTTCCCATGTATTCATTACAGTGTTGAGCTGTCAGTGCTACTTATTATCTCCAACCACACGCCAGTTAGCCTGTGCATCTCTGTGTCTGTGATCAGCTTACACAGAGGAACTAGCTAAATCACAAAAATGCTTAACTATGTTAACGCAGCGTTTAAGGGCTCGTTATCTGAGAATAACATACTCTCTGCGCATGCAGTGGATAGCCCCAGCTCTATTAATGAACCCTCCCTGGAGCAGCAGACAACGTGCTCCTGTCCAGCAGAAAACCACAGGTTTGTTTCGTTCTCTTCTGCTAACATCAGCATGATGTGGCCTCTCACGGCCTGTCCTCAATGGCTGTGTTGTAACTGGGAAATCCCGGGCAGAGGACTCTCGGAAGCATCCAGGTTGTGAGAATCCTCAGGCAAGAATCCTGGTAAACCACCTAATAGCTGAGAGAGTTGAAGTTCCCTTGCAGACCTCGCGTGTCTGTCTGTTGAGCTTCTTCCATTTGAGATGGGCTGCAGTAACTACTGCATCACCTTACCCCTGGCAGCCTGTCCCTTAATGCTTCCCCAGCCGTCCTCTCATCCCATTCACCCGGTCATCCCATCCCTGTTCCATTTTTGCCCTTGAACAGAGAGGTTAGGCAGCTGCTTTAGAATTTGGGTTGCTTTTTGCTCATTTGGTCCTGTAGAAAGGGTGTGACGTGTCTAACCTCTGCCACTACCCAGTTTTTTGGCCGCTCGCTCCATCTGAATTCGCTGTTTGTACTGGGGGAGAGGTGGTGAGGGGTCTTTTTTCACTGACACTGGAGAAAGTTGATACAGACTCTTGCTCCTCTTTTCTGTGAAGGAATGAGTCTAAGTTTCTTGAAAATACAGGTTACACAACACTTCCAGGCGCTGTTTGTGAAAACAGGCCCTCCGGAGTACCATTTCTGAATTCTTCCTACATGAAGGATCCGCCTTGTGTTTGACATAAGAAGAGCAGTCAAAGATTGTTTTCTAAACTTTCTAGAAGAATGAAAAGAGAAACAAATCCTTCTAAAAGCATATGCCTTTTACAGCTTACGTGTGGAGTTGTTGCCTTGGTACTGTAATGTTATGTGCCTCCCCTCCCAGACACCTACACTCTGAAACATGTACGTTAACACGTTCTTATCTGCAAAAGAAACTTCTCTCAGGTTGCTAAATGTACGGGTTTCTGTCTTGCCTGTGACTCAACATTTGCCACGAAATGTTCATAGGCTTGGCGCAGAAGAGAAGGAATAATACGGCTAGAATTAGAATGGGATTTTCCTGTTTACATTTACCTGTGTATCATTTCTGGCTTCAGAGTAGTCCACCTGAAGGTTCATCGCCCCAGCTTTTCCAGGAACCACACCCATGGCATGCTTTGCTAGTTGATTAGGAGAGATTAAAGTGACATAAATATAAATAACACAGTCAATAAAAACAGAGAGAAAAGCGAGAGAAGGTGGAGATTGAAATAAAAAAAAGAAGCGAGGACAGTGAGACAAGCCGAGTGTTTCCTGCAGCTGACCAGAAAGGCTCATACGGCACCAGAATAGGCCTGGGGCTTCCTAAAGAATTTCAGAGGAAGCTAGACAACATTTCCAAAGATGACCAGAGACCGCATCATCTTTTTAAAGAGCTGTAGCGGAGGGAGCCAAGTCAAACAGTGATTCAAGCAGACAAGCACATGCGTCTAGCTAGCTACAGCGCGTCGCTGGCACAGATAAGAGTATAAAGAGAGGGAGGAATTATTTTAATAGATTTCTCAATCTCTGCAACAGACACAGGAGGGGAGTCTGGATGCCCAGACATCTGAGCAGTGAGAGGGGAAGGGGGAAGCATGAATGAACACTGACTTCGGGAGCTGGATTTGCTCTTTAGGCAACTCAGAGAACAAGATTCCATTGAACAGGTCTGGAGGGCGGGGTGTGTGTGTAAGATCTGAGAAAGCCTGAGTGGGGTTTTTAGGCAAGAACAGGCCCCGAATCTCTACTAACAAAACTTAAACGTTGCGCTTAGTAATAACTACCTCACCAAGAGAAAACAGCTCTAGAGTATAATTGCTGCTTCATCATAATTGTAAATAAAGGATCAACCTGTCCTACCTGGTTGGCGCTGGCAGGAGTTAGATTGAATCTTTGGCTCCCGGTGGCTGGAACAACTGTTGAGCAGGAGGAGAGAGGTTGGCATCAGGGGCTGGGCTACGGGAGGCTCCGTGGCGCCATTGCTGACAGGTGGCTGCTGAGCTGAGGCTTCTCTCTGCGTCACCGGGTGAAGGTGCCTGCCTGGGCACAGCGCACGGGCCAGTGCCTGCTGCGCTAGGGCTTGCAGGGTGCGCTCCAGAGCGTCGCAAAGGCTGGCGCTGCCCGGGCTGGCTCGGGCAGAGCTGGCCCAAGTGTTCTTCCCAAGGCCTGCCCAGCACGGCTGGGACGTCTCCCAGAGGGAAGGTGCAGCGTGCCCAGTGGATGGGTGAGAGAACACCACTGAGGAAAAAAAGGCCCAGTCGAAAGGTGAGAGAGATGGTGCTGTTAGAGTTTCAGGTGTATGGCAGCATCGTAAGAGGAACGAGATGACAAAGTGTGGGAAACGGAGATGAAAGGTGCAATAATTGGGTAAGGTGAGGTAAAGAGCGGGAAGATCAGCATAGAAAAATGAGAAAGGAGTATAGAGTAGGACATTTTTATGTCATTTTCTGGAGACAAAAAGAAAAGCCTAAGGTGCAAAACCCAAAAGGAGGTCTAGAGGAAGGAGTAAGACAGCTCATGTGGTAGCATTTCCAACAGACTAGAAGGTAAGGCCTGTCAGTGCGTAATAAACAGGACTGTGTGTCTTTAAGAGACCAGTGTTTGTGTTTTCCCATGCTCTCCTATTGTGGAAATAACTTTCTGAGTCATTTCTCTGATCCTGGAGACAAACTGAACAGACACAAAACATAACAAAACACAATAGCAACGGGAAGAGAGAAATTCCTCCCTCCCCCTCCCACCACACACACATTTTACGTCAGCGATCTGAACAGACTCAAAGCCTCCGAGTGGAAGAGAAACAAGGCGCAGGCCAACAGTGTTGTTTGGTACGCACTTTTTGAATCAAGTTCACCTTCACCACTGCATAAACAGTTAAAACATGAAAGCCACGCTTCCCCAGTCTATTACTTTTAAATATGTTATCCAGTCTCTTTGGTTAAAAGTCTTAACCTTCCAGATTTTTCACAGAGAGTGAACTGCAACAGGAATTTGCTAGCTTTTTAAAACTTCAAAGCTTCGCACTTCAAAGACCCTGCAATTTTTCTCTCAAGCCTTGTGCCCCACCCTCTGCAAAAAAGATGTCAGTTTGGGACTCTCTCTCAAAATGCCCCGTTCGGAAGCTCACATACATCTAAAGCTCAGCATCGTGACCATGCTCTTCCCAGAGGGGAGCAGTGAGATGGGCACCCCCCACAGGTGGCTGGCCCCGGACTCGGCCTCTATCAAGACATCCTACACCAAAACGCAGAATCGCCACTGAACAGACCCACGGTGAGCCCGTGTTCTCTCTTTCTCCCTTCAGCCTCTATTACTGTGCTGAGAATGTTCTCAGACCCTTTGATACTACAGACGATAAGGTCCCACAAAGTTGCAGGGCCTCAGAGGTTTGGTGTAACGTGCAACCTGTTCGTTGGCTTTGGGAGCCGTAACACAAATCTCCAGCTTTCCCGCTCTGGGGCTGCCATACAAACCGCCCTTTGCAGCCCGCTGGGAGGAATGGGATGAATGGAGAGGAAGAGGAAAGTTTTGCTCAGGATTGGCGGTGCTGCCTCTGTGGCGGCGGCAAGCCCTGCCGCAGGTTGGCAGATCCCTCGGAAGACACAACCTGCACCCACCTTCCTCCCTGCGGGAGAGGAGCCGCTCCCAGGGCCGCGGGTGTGAAAGCGGACACAGCCCTCCCCAGCCTTTGCAGCTTTCCCTGAAGACTGAGTCAGGGATGGTTTCCCCGTAACGTGCCCTGCCGAGCAGCTGCACTGAGTAACCCGGCTGAGCCAACAAGAGGCAAGTCCGGGAAACGGGAACCTTGCGGAGAGGGTGGGACTGCGCAAACAAAGACGACTGGGTGAATAAATCAGGCCTGGCTGTTGGCTTGCCTGTAAGAAACCTTCCATTAAGGTTCCACTGGGTATTTTTGGACTCCACCTGTCTATTTTTAGGAGGGATAATTAATGCCAAAGGAAATAAGGAAAAAAATCAAGCTTTAAGTCCAAGAATGGAAAATTTTATCTTCTCTGCAAAATCACTATGATTAAGGAGAACTAAAAAGGAAGGGTTACATTTCATGAGTAAAAATTTGCTACGAGTCGCTGTCAAAATTGTATGTTACACAGTGTTTGCTAAGAGAGGGGAAGCATTTCAAGAAGACAGCACTTCACCGCTTAACTGTTATTAAATAGGAGCGAAGGCGCAGCTGAAAGCCCAGCTTTAAAACGCAGCTGTCCTCTGGCTGTGTTTCCCTGCAGCACTCAGCCGTGCCGAGGCTCCCAGTTTCTCCGTGTGTTGTGATCCCAGCCTGGGGAGGGCCTGGCTGGGACCTCGAGAACGACTGGCGCAGGCTCTTCCCAGCTCTCTGCACGAAGTTACGCAATAAGGAAAATCACAGCCAAGTTACGTAGCACCCTCACCAGGTCCTTAAAATAATCTCCCTGATGTACAGGGCTATTAAATGGCTAGAAAATCTGTTTTACGAACTCAGATGGGAAGTTCTCAGAAAAAAACCCCACCCTCTTGGATACCAGAGCCAAAACGTGATGGAACAATGTGTGCAACGGGTTCAAAATTCAGCTATTATTTTCCTGACAGCAAGGGTTTAGATTCACATCCCTCAGTGTTATGACTGAGTCTTCTATCAGTGTTAATGTTACCATTGCCTGTAGAGGAAAAAAGCCTTTCCTTAGTCATCTTCTGGTCGTGTGTTCACATCCCATCTCACTCGGAACAGCAGCTGCCTCCTTGCTTGCCTCCTCAGCCTCTTCAGCACAGCACCTTGCAGTCAACGCAGACATGAACAGCATCTTCACCCTCCTCCAAGGAAAAACACTCTGGCTCCCTACTGTCCAACCAGAATCCACACGCATGCACGTTTTTATAGTGTAGGGGTCACCTCATCTTAGACCGACCCAGCTTGTAAATTCCTGACACCGCAGGGAACATTTGTGTGAAATATCTAATAGAAATCGAACATGTCAGGGGGCAGCAGCCAATATCTAAAGCAGTAACCTTTTAGGTGCCTCTGAAGAGAGTTGCCTTTTTGCTTTGGGGAGTATCACATCAAAACTTAGAACTGCTGTTTCTTGTAAGCGTGACTGCTGTCTGGGAAGGGTTGTTACTAAGAAGAATCCCTGGGAATTACTCAGTACTATTTCCTAATCATACCTTTCCTGCCTGATAAACACTTGTCCCATGTGTCTCTAATTACACAGAACCTCTTTGCAAACCTGCTGGATGAGGATCTGTTTATTTCTAATCTCAGGTAGGTAAATGTCATCTCCTATGAATGATAAAACAATTGGAAGAACAAGGGCATGCTACAGAGTGCCTTTTCTAATGAATAGCATTGCTAATTTTGAAAAGGATTGCAGATGTGACAGGGTAACTACTTGGTGCCAGCCACATTTTAATGATATGAAGCAGTAATACAGTAAAAGTGATGCTGAAGCATTTGTATTTTGTATTTGCTTTTAATTACTTTTGACAATAAAATGTTACAGCCATATTGTTCGCAAATCTTAGAAGCCCAGATTCATGAGATATTTATGCTACAGCTAATGAGCTCCTGGCTTCTCTGATCATTTCCTCAACAAAGCTAGAGTCATTGCACGAACAGCAGAAACCAAAGGCCAAGCGGACTGGCTGCAGTACAGGTTTCATCAGTTATAAAGATGCGTAGCCCCTCTTGACTGCCCAGCTCCAAGCCAGAGACACAGCAGATCGCTCCAAGGCCATCAGACAGCAATAGATTTAATTGCCACATGGGAAATGAGCTCAGTGAGGTCACCCAGCTCCCAGTGACAGGTACCCAACAGCAGCACTGCTGCCGACACCTCTGGATGCCTTGGAGAAACATGCACGGAGGCGGCCAGGATGAGGGGTGGGTGCTTTCCTCCTGCACCGGATCCCGCTCCGGGTAACAGATCTGGACACTGGGGCAGAATTAAGGCTGTCCGTCTATAGGCACAGCCCTGCCTTCCTTCACTGACGCGTCCTGCTCCCTCAGTCTTACCAATCCTTCAGCTCTGATGGCAAATTTGTAACGTGCTTGGTAGCATACTAACCAGCCTTCTGAAAAGTGCTGGGAACTATATTGAATCACAGCTAGAACCCGGAAATTTGGGAAAATTATCACCACAAATGACGTGTCAGCTTTTGAAAAAGAAAGGGCTATGGAGCTGTTTAACTTTGTTGAAAAAGTCAGGGTTATTATGTAGTCACACATCCATAATTTCAGTTAAAGTCCATAAATAGCTTCATTTTTTCTTTGTAATTTCTTAAGTTAAAAAACTTTAAGGAAGGAAAGCAACATTTTTTTTACGCGAATCTTCTGCCAACATTTAAAATCCCCTAGATGGTACATTTGCCAGTTTTATGCTTTCCTGGAATACTGTGCAGAAGACAAGAAGTCAATAACGGATTTTACAACCAACTCTGATACAAAATTAAACTCATGGTTCTTCTCTGTTCACATAAATCAGGTTGTTTGGAGAACATTAACCCATAACCACTGCAAGAAAACATAGAGGCATTTTCCCCTGTATTTACATTCCCATCACTTACTAATTCCAATGTTTTGTACTTGCCTTCAAATCAAGTTGATCCTGGATCAGAGAAGTCGAAACTCCTGCGCATTGCCCAGGTGGGAAATTGGACTTCAAAGCTACCGGGGCTCTTGTGTATTACGTTTATCACGATGTACAAACTACTGTGCTGGGGACACCTACACGCCACAGAAAGCGCATATGAAATGGCAGTTGTGAAGATCAATCTTCCTGCGCTGCGGGCACTCGCCACGGGGGCAGGGGCACCTGGTGACCCTTTGGGACAGCTGAGACAGCGGAAGGGGCGGCCAGGACAGTTCCTGAGCTGACAGTGGAGTCTCCCTCAGGAATGGGGCTGGGCCTAAGGCAATCTCCAATGGCACCGGCACTGGCCTGTGCAAGCCAGGATCACCTGTGAGGTTTAATAACAGATTTCACGTGGCCAGACGGGACGCTCGCTCTGCCTGTGCCAAAGAGCGAGCTTGCTGCCCCTACCCAGCCTGCGTAGGCGGCTTTCTCTGTCTACCTATGGTAAATATGCTCACGTAGTTACTAATTAAAAAGTATTCATAACTGGGTCGCACACTAGCCACTGCCATTTGCTCCACTCCCTTCCTACTCGCTTCAATTCAATGATCAGGGGTTTTTATTATAATTGGCAGATTAAGTCTAACGTGTGGTATTTTACATTTCAAAAAAACTTGAATATACCATGACTTACGTGCTGTTGAATCTCGCGTAAGAGGTGTGGATGCTTGAGTCTGCCTTGCTTTCATTCCACTCACTCCAGCAGTTTTCAACCTTGGTAGGCATCCCAAAGATGATTTGCTGTAGAATGAAGAAAGTAAATTCAGTATTATTCTGCACAGTACCAAGACATACGGCTCCTCTGTTCAGATGGTTCTGTGACCTTCTTGAGTGGACAGAGTGACAACGTTTTTCCGTGCAGAAAGACAGTATTTTAATCTTGCAAGCGTAAAATGGGGCACAAGAGAGGGAGAATCCTTTGGGGATCTCTCCAGCCCCAGGAGCTCGAGTAACTGCCTTGGCCTTCGCTTCCTCAGTCAGACTTCTCTTGGTTCTTATGCTGCATGTAGCTGGACATGTGAGCAAATGCTACGGTCGCAGTAACAATAATCATGGTTTTGTTCATCTTTTGTCTTAGCTCCACAGCAGTTTGTGAGTTTAGATTAGTGGTTTAGCAGTCATGTAAACCATTTTTATCAGTGCAGAGTGTAGCACCACAAAGTCTGCTTTCTCCTTAAAGTCTTCATCATCCCTCCTAGGAGATACGTAGCCGGCACGTCAGCCAAAGTTTCTACTTCTGTTTTAGGACCCTCATGCCCCTCTGAGTTCTCCACTCTGCCTGTCTCTGGCCTTTTTTTTTTTTTTTGGTTTTTAGATTCTTGACCCTGAAGTGCAACATCTGCAACACATTCTCCATTTACAGTATGTTCTTGATCTGCCACTCGTTCTTCCCGCACGGTGACTGTGATACCATGCTTTTCGATGGTGCAATTCCATTGTCACCATTTGTGATCTACACTGAAATTAGGTGAGGGAGAACCAGCCCCTACAACAGGGAGGAGAAAACTAAATTTTTCCCACATGACTGGTACTTGCTCTCAGTCTGAGTTTTATAGCTCTGTTAGATTGCTTGAACTACTCTCATTTTGCTTCCTCTGAGTTAACAATATTAACAGCTTTATTTCAGTCAGGCATCCAAGTTAGGTGGAGTTTTGGGCACAGGTTTTCAAATTGTTCTTTAAAATGAACTTTTTTTCTTGCACATGGGTTTACACGAAGAAAAACATTGCGATTGTGTTCTAAGTAGAGGGAGTCTTTCAAATGTGATAAATCAGAGTGATAAGTAGATTTAAAGAGACCACAGAAGTACAACACTTGAGGAAAAGCCTGTAGAAATATTGGGTAGATGTGAAAACTGAAGACCAGAACTATTAAGCAATGAAGAATGACTCGGAAATGATTGGGAAAATATTAAGAGTGAATAATAAAGGGTGAAAAGGCTCACTGTGGGGTGAGCTGTTTCACTGGAGAAGGGTTTAGCTGCAAAGTACAGCCTCGTATATTGAAGAAAACTGTTTTTGAACACAATTCTAGAAAGTAAACTCAAGTATGCTCTTACATATGGTTAATTTTATAAAACCTTTTTGTTTTCAAGCTAGTTACTTGCCGAACTACTTGAAGTATAAAAATCCAGTCTGAAAAGCCGTATATGATATGCTTTTTTAAAGTTCTGGCTGCAGAGCTGCCCTCTAGTTTTAGGGGTAAAGTTTACCTAGTCAGTAATGTCTCTTGGAATTTATTGTTCTTATAAATGGGAATGTTTAGAAAATTACTGAATTGCTTTTTAGAAAAATTTTCTAGTAACACATGGAGTTTAACTGAGGCATCTGCATAGAAATCACGCAAATGGAAATTTAAAAAAAAAGTTTTACTGTAGCAAAGATGATTTCTACATTTAAACAGCATTAGGAGTAAATGATGTAACTTTTTGTGATAGGATTTGAAGTTACCGTAAATCAGTATAACCGCTAGTTAGTGTAGTGAGGAAAAAAAATATCACAGAAGAAAATTGGAATCAGTTATGACAAAGCTGACAGGCTGGGGTGAATTCCTTTCTATCAACACTCTGCAGATGTGGGCTATTTCCTCTCTTTTCATTAAGAAATCAAATTTTCACTATATGCTATTAAAAATAAGACTATCACCATTTTTATGTGCAGTGGTATGCGACACCAACGCTGCTTGCTGCATCCCCCCAGCGGGACGATGACCTTTGAGATCTGCAGAACACGTAGAAAGACCTTTTTGTCTCTCCCCCAAACTATTTTAATATGTGATTTATCTCCAAATTCAAGATGATGTTGAATGCAACTATTGAATGTGAACACGCACATGATAATAAAATGGTTAATATGGAACTTGAAGCAAGAATGAAAGAAGGATAAAAATAAAAAACTCAGCATTATAAAAAACAGACCCTTTCAAACCTTTTTAGACTACTAGAAAAAGATTAGAAGTTTAACTGATAAATAATTAATCACCAATCCACTGTCTCAAGAGAGGGACAGCCTTACACTAATTAATAGTTTTATCAGTCACCAGGGAAAGTGCTTAAAAGAATTATTAGTAATTTTAGGAGATCAAATGATTGGTTGCTAATACAGAGTAATTTGGATTGTTCAGTAAACCGGGTACAAACCAACCGAGTGTGTTTGATATAATCAAAATTAACTCAGGCATTTAGGAAAAAACCCAAGAACTTGGCTATACTCACCAGATGGAGAATTCTAGCTCAGGAAGCAAGGGCTCTGAAAAATAACTCGGTCAAAGAGCAGCTGAATGAGAGTTCCTCGTGTATCTTCCAGCCAGAAAGACTAAAGACATCCTTGTGAATAAATTATACAATAATTTCAGTTGGGAAATAAACTGGTACTGAAATGCAGGTGCTATCAAATCATATATAGAATCAGAGACTAATTCGGGAGAGGCTTGGAAATTCAAGCTGCAGGCTGCCTAATACAGTCTGCCTGAATTCATCCTTGTCGGAGCTGGAGTGTATGTTGTGAAAAGCTTTCAGCCTCAGTCAGGGATCTACAGAGGGAGGAAGATGGTAAAAGGCTGGAGGGCACTTGAAGAACAGGCATGAGAAACATTATGCTCCAGGAACTGGAAATTTGTCTTTGCAACAGCCTTGGAAACCACGATCTGCTTAGCCTGGGACAGAGAGGGTTATGGGATGGCCCATCCCAGGGTACAGCAATTCCAGGGCAACAGACAACTCCTCAATCAGACAGGAGTGAAACGGCATCCAAAGGCAGAAACTGGAGTAAGGCAAGTTCAGGTTAGAAACAAAAGGTATTTTAAAAAATGGCTAAACTGTTGGCACGACTTGCCACGTGTTGATATGACTTCTTCAGATCTGCTGTCTGCCGCCTGATCCCACAGGCACAGATTTTGCGGGGACAGCAGCGGTGACTGTCACAGCCCAGGCTGTGCCACAACAGCACCGCTCCTCCTCCCGCGGAGGGACCTTCTCCCCTCGGAGCCAAGGAACTAGGAACGCTCGGTAAAAACAAAAGCCGAATTGGCCTGGCAGTGCCCGATCTCTGACTTTGGCCTCAGGTGGTCAGAGTCACCCAATTTATGCAAAGTAATCTTGATAAGAAACTGAGTGAAGGTCATGGCAGCTGCAGGAAAGCTTGTGAGGAGCCAATTAACACCCCCTCCCCGCGTCTGCGGCCTGCCCTTTGCCCCTCGCTGCTCTTCTAGGCTTCGGCATTTTCCCCACTGAGGAGCGTACACAAAAAGCACAAAGAAGAATTCAAGCAAACGGATACTTTAGAAATAAGTTAATTTTATTGAATAGGCATTATAGCTTCTCTCTGTTTCAAATAATGGAGAAGCTGATTCACACAGATTACAGAGCTATCAGTTACTTTGAATAATCTTTCATAAAAGAAAGAAATTAAATACAGTTCTGCTATAAAAAGTGCGACAGTTATAACTGGAAGTTTTTCAAAACAAAAGCAAGTTTTACTACCTATTGCAAAAATTGGTTTAGTGCTTTAATACTTTACAAAGTAACAATCCAACTGCTAAAAACAGCTCTTACACATCATCTTTGTCAAAGTATGGATCAGATTAAAAATGACATTTAAATTGAATTTGAATGAAAACTGCATGTAGAAAAGGTTCTCAAGAACTCACACTTTTCACAACAAAAAAATATTCATTATCCTTTAACGTTATTTAATGCTCGTTTCTTTTGAATGGTGGATTTAAACATGATGTGGCATCATCTTAACAATGATCAGCTTTTATTTGCAGATGAAAGTGACTGCAACCAATCGCGTCATTAAATAATGAACAGGGAAGGGAATGGGAAAAGGTAAATTCACTCCTTTCATACGGGATAAAAATTTTGCGTGAAAATGGTCAAACACAGAGAAACCTGAAAAGTCACTTCAGCTTTAAATAATTTTCTGATATATCTATTATATTGTTTATCATAAATCAATCTTTGCTAAAATAGTATAAATTTATAGAAGACAACAAGAAACTCAACCTCAGACTCTGAAAAATGAGAAGGATGGAATGACTACCGGGAAGTTGAAGTCTTAGCCAACAAAAATCAGTGAGACCTGCTTTATTCCTTATTAACCTTTACTTAAGCCCCGGTGAGAGCCAGCTACTCTATTTCTTTGAAATACGGATTTCAAGTACAAATACATTTATTGTACATTTCTAGGGTTTTAAAAATGCTGAGTTTGCTAGGTTATTAGAAAGAGTCACATTACCTGTCCTGATTTTTTAAACTTCATAGAATTAGCTTTGGTTACAATTGAACAGAGACTTTCAGTTAATGAGTAAATGAACTTGTATAAACTAAGGGCGTGACATCTGTGTTATTTTAATTCTTGTTTGGGGAGACAAGCCACTCTATATGCAAATCAAACTGAGAAAGTGAGATCATCTTTATTGGAAAATCTACCACAGGCTTTAAGGACAAAGAGCTTTAGAATTTGTCTAAGGCAGTAGAATATGAAAAGAAAAATGTTAGCAATAGCAAAAAATGCGTATATAATAGTAAAGTTATGATGAATTAGCTACATATACCTTTTGTGTATAATAATTCAGACTGTCCTTCAAGATTTGCCCTTATCTTAGAGGCATTGGGTTTTAACAACACAGGATCGTGTAGCAAAAAAAAAAAATACTGAATGGCAGAAATACATGTAAACATTTTCAATGTTTCATTCAGCTTTTTCCATACAAAAACGGTAGTCAAAAGAATCAATGAGGAAGAACGAAGACTTCCAAGGAGAACAAAGTCTTTCAGTCACACAACAGTCACCTTCACGGCATTATGAAAAGTTTGTAATGGTATTTTACATCTTTAAATTGAACGCAACGTAAAGCTCTAGACAGATTCCAATAAGAAAACAAGAGCTCTATGCTGATTTGAAAAGCTGCCTCATAGGTGACTCATGGTAAGACTGGCACGTTGCAAACACAACATGGAGTTGGCAGGGCAAGAGCAACAGGCTTGGGAAAGACACGGCAGTAACTGCTCTTCCCCAGGAAAGAGCCCAAACCTAATCTAGGTCACTGGGATAGAGTTTTATACAAAACTGTCAAAGCAGGCCCGGAATACCATGCTTGGGAACTCCTGGCTGCTTAGGTCTATGTGGCTAATTCCACTCACTATTTAATCCAGGCTTAGATCCTGTAGGTTCTCCTTGGTTGATGGTGAGCGGACAGGGATTGGGATGTGCATGCAAAGCTCCTTGAGCGGCTCCAAGGGAAAAGCATCTTTTGTACTGTACACGCACCATGTGCATTATACAAAGACCGTATTTACAGTACTGAGAATCTCCAGCAAATAAAAAATAAAATCATTGCTTAATTCCTGTTAGTATTAAAACATAAGTGCACACAATTTGCAAACGTTAGAGACGAGAGCGCTTCTGTCACGCCCACATGGCTGTTTCGCTTCATACCTGATTGTAAGCCCATTAAAAGGAGACGTAGGACATTCTCTGAGCCTGAGATGCCATGTCTTGCTGCTGCAGCTCCTGCGTATTTTAACCAAAAGCATGGGGAAGTTAAGAGTTAAGCGTTACTTAACCCTGGAGGCAATGACAAAAAGGCAGCGTTGCACTTCACCTTTACTGCAAAGACGCTGGCAGACACAGGGGCCACAACGAACTGCGTCTGTCTGAAAGGCAAGAATGACAGGCCTGCCCTGTTTTGGCTGGGCTGGCCACGGCGCTCAGGCTCCCGGCGCACTGCCAGGCTTCATCAGGCAAAGTTCCTACGCCAAAGGGTTCTAATTTTGTTCTGTGGCAAAGCAGTTACACGGGATTTACCTAAAAAAGTGGCTTTTACCTCTCAGCTTGGCTGAGAGGCAAGGTGCAACTCCAGTGTAACTCCATTTTCATGTTTGCATTGACTTCACACGTGAACAAAGGAAGAACTGGGTCACTGTCATACAAACTTATTCTTTAAACTCCCCCCCTTTTTTTCCCCTTAAAAAAACCCCAAAAAACAAGAGCATTTGAAATGGGCAAAATGAAAATGAAATGCACAACTGGCACATAGAAGTTAGGCACTGTTTAGTTCTAACATTGGATCATACTTTTGCAATCTCAGATGATTCTGCCACTAGAGTAGAATTTGCTTTAAGAAGGAAAGAAAACTTGCCGCTTTCCTCTCCCTTCTTCCCCAATAGCAAACTCAGCAACAAAGTAAGAGAGTACACTAGATGCAGAGATGAATGGCAAACCAGCATTTCTCTCTTTTCCCAGAATACAGGAAGCTCTACAAAACTTACAGTCTTGACAGGAAATAGTTTTTGATACATCTTAAGTATTTTCTCTCTTTTTCGTATTTTGGTGCCATGGTTACTCCGCTAATTACCATTATCTCTATTTTTACCCCTACCTCTTTAGACTAAGGTTTCCTGACACACTGACACTTATCAAAGAATTACAATTTTTTAAAGAAAAAAATTCTTCTAAAATTAGAGGTTGTTCAGATGACTCTGCACACAGTTAGGTAGATTACAGCAAGCTAGAGTGTTTTACAGCCATGGTTAAATGAGGAAGTGGGACACAGGCTGCATCCAGTTAAGTGACTCTCAGTCCCCAGAGAGTCATAATTTTAAGGCTGTTTGGAACATGGTGGCTTTTACCCATATCGCGTGTTCCACAGTGCAAATGTGCATCAGCCATTTCATATTCTCTTGGTACAGTACATGTATTCAGGTAACGGGAGATAAAACAGCAATCAGAACAGCATATTCACTTGAGAGGAAGAAAAAAACCAAACCCAAACAAGACAGAGTGATCACGATATCCAAGTCTTATATCCCCCCTAAAATCAGTGGAATACACTACCCCCTAATAGGAATGCAACAGAATAAACAGACAATTACATGGTGTTTTGGTACAAGGCAAGTCTCTCCATATTCAAGCAATCACTTTATGAATAAACCCAATTATTTGTTCACACACGGGAAACCACTAAAGAGAAAATGTAAATTCCATTGACCAAAAAGAAGCGTAGAATAATAAAGAAAAGCCCTGAATATGTGTCGGAGTAATGCTCACTTGATTTTCTGAAACCAAGAAAGAGCTTTTGCTCCCACAGAAATTGATGCTCAATACCCAGCCTATTTATTAGGAGAAATCTAGATGCAGAATCTTAACATTAGGCATCCAGATTTGAAAATTTTGGTTGCAGTACATACCTTAATAGTAATTCTTAAACAAACAAACAAACCCCAACAAACTAAACCACAGAAGTTATGGAATTTTAAAAGCTACACTGACTCCTAACTTAACATATGCATTAGTTTGCAGTCTTTTTTTGCATGGTTCATTGGTAATTGATATGTACAGTACAAAGAACTGTGAAGAAATAAAGTCTGAATACATTAATCTGCAAGAAGCTAATGCATATTTGATATATATATTAAGACACAATGTATCTGCCAATTTAAGGATGACATTTCTATGATCTAGAGTGATTTTCTGCCCACAGATACTAAATGATTGCACTGGTTATTAATTCTTCATTTTCATTTTGAAGAAATGATAAATCTCTGATTTTGTTTTTTAAAAAAAAAAGCAAAGTAATTCTACTGCAGTGGGTTCAGTGTGTCTTATGAATGGCCCAATTCCATCAATATCTGCGCAGAAATGTTTCATTTGGTAAGAAAACTTTCCGGATGGATGTTTATTTAGAAGCTGCTTATAAAAGTAGCTATTGGTAGGGACTGGAAGGAAGAGTAGAATTAAATAGGGAGGGATAGTGTTGTACCAAAATAGATAAAGAAAAATTTAAAGCTTTTCAATTAAAAAAAATTTGTATATTCAACTCACGTTAGATACAGATGTGCACAACAGACAGAGCAGTTAGAAACGACAAGTACATTTACAAAGCTTTCTTTTCGTGGTTAGTATCTACCAGCATTTCTAAAGGTAACCTACTAAAATGATGACCCTGTTTATAATAAAGGCGCAAAATATTGCTCTGTAGCATATTCTCAAAATAATATAAAAATAATTTCTATATTACAATTTAAACTTGGCTTGTAAAATTCCAACATAATACAGCCTTAAGTCTACAAACAGAACATACTTACAAACACCTTTGTGTTGTTTTTCCTCTCGTTTTTAACAATGTAGTATTTTAGTCACATACACTGGAAATTAATGTGCAAATTAAAATAGATACTAGTGTCTATTACTGAAATAATTTAAATTCTATGCTATGTACTGTTTGGTGATCCTCTGCGTAAGCTGCCATGTCCTAAAACACATACTCTTCAAATACACTGACAGAGACTTAAAATACACTAAGCTGAAAAGCCACCTACAGTCAGCATCAGTTATTTTGCTTCTCTGGACCTAGGTTTATTTGAGATTATTGTGGTTTCTATTCATATAGGCGTTTTTACCTGTGCAAAACATTCCCAGGGTTTTGAAACTCACTCCCTTATGGCTCGTACCTTGCTTTCACCTCCAGCTCGCAGGTGTTCTGCGTGTCCACGAAGCACCTGGTTTAAGGCCCCCATTACTAGCGGGATTCTGTCCACACATTTCGGAGGGCAGCAGATTTAGCCCAAAGAGGCTCCCGGCTCCCCCCTGCTCCACAGGCGAAATTCTCATTGATTCTCTCACTGGCAGAGTAAGGTCAGGCAGCCTGAGGGGAACAAACACCGGCTAAAGGCTCAGGCCGCGATCCCGCAAACATTTACGCTTTTTCTTAACAGCTGCGTGAAGTTTCTGAAAGCAAGCGGTCTCCTGGATGTCAGGGAGACCATTCCTATTAGTGAAGTTGAGCACCAGTGCAACTGTTTGCAGAGTCAGAGAGTTAGAGGGCAGTATTTTGTCAGATCTGTGCTGTGCATTTTTTGATATCTACACGTTCATCACACAAGGAGTAGATTACCCTGAATGCGTCTCTGTGTACAAGAACTGGTATTGCCTCAGCAGACGGCTTTGATCTGCAGCCAAATGATGCGCAAATCCACATTAAGCGTCTCTCCTCAATGCTTTCTGTATCAAGCAGCACTGCTCACATCACGAGTTCTGCAATTTAGAAAAGGCGACTTCACTTGGCCTATTTAGAGTACTTAAGAAATAACCCAAATCCTTTCAAGTACTGCATCTTTCTTTTACTGATCCCTCTAATATTACCCTTGACTTAGGAAGAAGGAACTAGTGGCTAAAGAAAGCTGGGTCACGCACTCTATTTCCATTGCATTTATAAAATTTAGTGAATCCTGATAACAAAAGGTTAATCAATTGTTTTAAAATCCGAAACATCTGCCGTTACTTTTGATAATCTACACCACCTTTTTCTGAATGAGCTGCTTGTTAGCCATACGCTACAACCGATACCCACATCTGAAAAAATACTTGTAAAGTCTAGCAATAGTTTATTAACTCTTTATAAAGCATTTCAAATGGAACTTTAATATAAAGTGTGACTGAAACCCATTATGTATTACAGGCCTCCTCTGTTATGAACAGACCTTTGTATCAGAGTTTATGAACAAAGTAAAAAAATTGCATAATAGGTTTAAGCCTTTTTTTTAAATTAGAAAAATTGCACATTCACACATTAAAAAAATTCCAGCTTCCTCCAACCTAATTATCTCCTGTTGATTTTGAATCTATTCTGGGAAGGTGCAGCCTACCCAGGATTTAGTCTGTACTTTTGAAATCTGGACAACAGTGATAATTGTCGAATCACTATCAAGGAGAGAGGAGGGGAAAAAAGTACATACAAATGTGAAAATATCCATGTGTATTGCAGCCACTTGAGCTAACAGAAGTAATTAATAGGGTCCTCCAAAATCCAAATTGATTTCTCTACAGCTGGGACTAAGTGGTAACTCTTAACGAGCTCTGGGACACATAGAGAGGGCAGATGCGGCACAGAAAAGGATTTGCTGGCCTGTGGGCTGCATAAGCTTTCAGTGTAAGGAAAAATACCCCAAAAGAGCAGTCAGAGGTTAGCCATTTAGTGCAACAGAAACAGACATTTGCAGATTATTCCCTCTCACGCCTAGCTAAGGAGTGACATAACTTCTTTCAGTGCTGGTGAATGCAACTCACGAGCAGCTGGGAATTCTCTCTGAAAAAACCAAGTAGAAAATGTCCTCTTTTAGCTAGACTCTTCTTTTAATGGGATATTCACTTCTTCAGGAGGAGGCACTGTTTCTGTATGTTTGGACTGTTTAATACCACCTACGGTATCCCCTTTAGACAACCAGAATCAAAACCAATCAGAAATATAAAAAGAAAAAAACCCCACAGTACTGCTTCTCCAGAAAAAAGGACAAATACTGGGAAAAGATGGGTAGATTTTAACTGGCCAACTGCCTCGTAGGCATGCAACAGGCACAACTAAAAACTGTTCTCTCAGCATTTCATGTAACACATATTTTAAAATGAGCAATCCAGTAGCGGCAAATACTTATGGAAATATCTGAGTGACTTAAGGATGATAGCGAACACTGAAGTTTCTTACCCCATACAGTCAAGCCTATTATTATTCAGAAGACCAATTAATTTTTCAAAATAATGTAACATACAGGTACAATCTATTCAATAATTTAGAACAGAGCAATTTTTCTAAATATTGACCAGCTGTAAAACTCACTCTTGCGAGTAGTAGATCTTAAAAATATACTACAGAAACAAATCCTTTGGAAAATGGGAAATGTCAAATTCTCATGGTAATTACTTTTTTCCTCATTCAGGAAGGATACAACTGACAAATACACAGACTGGTGCAGTTTGCTGCTAATGTCATATTTCTTAAGCACAACTTTATGCAGAAGCAATTCTCAGAGTATCAAATGCTACTGCTACTCTTAATGCTATAAGAATTCTTAAATATTTCTTTCTTTCATGAATTTTTAGCCTGTCATTTTTCTCAGTCTCAGCCACTAATACAGTCAAGTACGATATTTGATTTGTTTTACACTGATCTGGCTTGGTTTAGCGTAATCTGCAATCACAGATTTCTTTGGCAACAAGAACTTACACGTAATCACACCAGTTAACCAAAAAAGGACCCTGCTGACCAGTGTACACCGCCGGAGACAAGGGGTTTACAACATGCTTACCTTCCGGACAGAGGTCACATGGAGTTTTAACCTCTCGTCATGCCTGTCAATATTTCCCTTTACCGAAGGAATGCAAATTCAGTAACATTCAGTGTATGCTCAGTATGTGGCAAGAAATATGAAGTACGGGTCTGGATTCATAGAACAGCTAACATGGCAAAGGCCATTATTTTTTAGGAGTGGCTATTGGACTTATTTTGAAACTATTATTTAAACTTCCCATTCACTGGAAAAACCTAAACATATGGTCAATTTTGAGTATGTGCTCAGTTCCCCAAATTTCAGTGGGATATTAGCAAAAGCTGATGTGCTTAGTGTAACAACACTGAAGATCTATTCTTACTACACTATGCCAGTTGATGGCAGAGCGGTGCAAAAACAGCAAGCACTGTATTCAGGAAAACTTCCCAATGTCATACATCTACTTTAACAGCATTTGCTCTGCGTGCTTTACAGAAAGGTTGCTGTGATCAAAGTTTTATTTTCAGAAGTATTGCAAATAGTTATGTAAATATTTGGCTATCAGACTTGTGCAAATCTGTGCTAGGAGTTGCCATTCGTACTGGAGGTATTGTATAGCCACCCTGGAACCTCCTGGCGGGTACGTAACTCACTCCAGAAGTCTCAGAAACAGGTGGAGTCAGCAGTCTTCAAGAAAGACTCAGAAACAGTGATGTTTGCAACAGCTATCACTTGATAATGTTGAGGAAGGAATAAATAAACAATGATTAAATTCATGCAATGGCTAAGGGAATCAATTGATGCACCACATTTGTTTTGACAAGCAGTTCATTCATCTCAAATAATCCTAAATTTCATAGCTGGTCACCAATTTTTCCAAATCTAATAAAAGCTTCATATTTTATTTCTGTGATGTGAAGTCTTGCCAGTCAGAATGTCTTTTTTTTATAAAAACTGTTTAAAAATTCAGTACAAATAAAAGTGGCTCAAATCTACTTTTTTATGGAAATGTAGAAATAACTGGTAAGAACTTAAAATTAGGAAGAGCTACAGCCCTCTTGAATTCAGACCTTTCACTCCCTTTTTCCCAGAAACATTCAATTTCAGACTAAAGTGAGTACAAACAGTAGTAGTAACGCAATATGCTGCCATGGTAAAAATGTGCAGTATGCAAAATCACTACCCTTCTGAAAAAAAAGGCTATGAAAAATTTAGGCTTTACTGAGGAAAAAATACTCTCGTATTAGCTATAGAATTTCAAATGTCTACAAGGCAGATACTACCCTACTACAACACCACCTCTCCGGTATTATGACTTTCCCCTATCATTCTACTACCTGAGTGATGTCAGTGTAAATTCAGGCACCATTAGTAAATTTTTGACCAAACATATACACAGCACTGACAAAGGAGTAAACAACCCTTCAGCTTACCAGTATATGTAAAAAAGACACTGACAAAATGGAAAATAATATTTTTTTTTTATGATAAATTAATCCTATTATTTCCTCATTGCCCCGGAAAAGCGAAAAGCTAGACACTATTTACTCATCAATCCTTTATTCTTTTTTTAAGGATTCCTTTTACTGCAATTCAACACTGTTTACTTTGTAAGTAAGAAAATGGTAAAACTAAGTAGTCACGGAAGAATCCTCAATGCCTGTGTCCCTTGCTTTCTCTCTCCCTGCGCTTTAACTCTTCTTTGTAGCAGTACGAACAGTAATTTTCAGTCTCAGGACGACCATAAAAGGAACAGTTCTCCTTCTTACAGCGGTTCTGCTGGACGGAATATATTGGGCAAACTGTGCTTCTGCCTTGATTTTTATCATTGTTCAACCAGGTCTGAGGAGCATCCTCATCGGCATATTCTAAGCAGTCTCTGATGTCGCCAGTATTGAATCCGTTTGTGTATGTCTGAGACTTGTGTTCTGTAGGCATGGCATAGCTCAGCGACTCCACTGTGTTCACGGTACGGATACCGGATATCCGGGCTGGGCTATAGCTCTGAGAAGACAGCGATCTGTTTTGTTGGGGATAGGTGGCACAGGTTTTTAAGGTGCCGACCACTGGCTTGTAGGTATCGTCTTGGAAGCTCGATGGCTTGGAGTTGACATCATGCAAATGGATGACACTTTGCCTTTGAACAGGTGGCGTATGGCTATAGTGGGCAGATACCGGAATGGGTCCACTTTTCTTAGCACCATTAGTAGGTGAAGAAAACGACCCAGGAGTGGGACTAGTGCGATCTTTAAATTTTAAAACCAGTTGAGTTGTATGGCTTTGAGGCAAGACGGGTGATGCCCTATCCTGAGGAGATGTTTCTAATTTTTCTTTTGAATACGCTTCTGGCTCCAGTTTCCTACCAGATGACCCATTCAGTGCAGCCTTTTTCTCAGCATCCTTTCTTTTCTGTTCCTGTTCTGCGTTGAAACGCTCCTGTGCACTGGTCAGGTAATAGCCTATCATCTCCTCGTGGAACTGATGCCTGTGACTGGTCAAAAGAAGGCCAGCAAAAATAAACTTTCGTTCACCCTGCATGGCAGCTCTCAAAATATTTAGGCTGAGTTTCACGTCGGTGCTGTACTTCCATGGGTCAGACTGCTTGTCAGAGAAGGACTTAGTGTTCATCTTCTCAATGGGCGAGTTGCTAGCTCTGTCAGTTGGAGATGGAGTGGTCTTTTCGGATGGAGAAGTGCTCGCAGACTGGCCGGACTCCTCTTTGCTCCCTTTTCGAGACTTAGACTTCTTCTCTTTGACTTTCTCTACTGTGTCACCATTTTTTCCATTCCCTGAATTGGCTCTGCTCATTTTGCCGTGCACCAGGCCTCCGAGACCACCCATATTCTTTTTCAGTTTAATTCCCAGGGTTTTACTGAGGCTTCCTATTTTATTGGCAACTGAATCCGTCCTGTTTTTGTCTTTATCTTTCCTCTGTTTGTCCTTTTCTTTTTCTTTACTGTTTTTGCCATTATTGCCGTTGGAATTACTACAGATGGAATCTCGGTCCGAGTCCATTGAGTCAGCCAGAGACTGAACATCTTCCCCAGCTGAAGCTGTAGGAGATTCCGGTTGAGCCAAAGGGGCCTGCTATGGAAAAGTAATTATAATTAGATACAGCAAAATCAGTTTCATACAGGGACTTGGTGCAAAAAACTCACCAAATCCAATATAGATTTTGACACTGATTTTAAATATACTTCGTAATTTATGCACTGACATTTTCTACTGGTTTCTTCACCAAATAAAGCTTATTTGGCTGTGCTGACTACGTATCTTGCTTGTTCCTACAGTAGCTTTTGGCTCATTTCAAGCATATTTGTAGAACAGAGGCCATTCATTCAGCATTTCTGTGAAAATGAGTGTCTGAATAACGGGGCGATGCAGGTTAGTGCTGCTGTTGAGGGGAAGGCTGCGGCTGGCCAGCAAACAGGGATCGGCCCCTCCGTACGCTACAGGCTGCCTCTCAGCTGGGGGGAGAGGAAAAACTAACATTGTGATGGAAGGGAAATGAGGTTCTGCTGAAAACACACAAACCAGTGTGCAGGAGTATTTCAAAAGTCATTATATTCAAAACCCAACTTATCTACATTAATTTCTTCATTGTTCAGGTCTCTGGTGCATGGAAACCAAAGGTACAATGTACCAGAGCTAAACATCTTGCCTGAAATATTAAACATTAAACTTCAGCAAGCAGACTGAGGAATACAGTGAGGTGTATTCATTCTTACTGGAAATGAAACGCAGATAAAACTGGTGTCAGAAGTCTGAGTTTCAAGTTATCTTTTAGGTAAGGTGATTTCTTTGCTGAAAATGCAATAACGAGGTTCCTAGGATACTGTAAAGTGTGACTGTTCATTTACTCCTGCAAAACTTAGTCTTGCTTTCAGGCATCATGAAGGTAAAGTCTGCTACAGATAAGTATGAAACATTTAACTAACCATAATGATTCAGAGGGAAAAAAAAGCTCTGGAGCTGTATATACTTCCAGTACAGAAATGCATGCCTACATCCTGTCCCTGAGTACTTCAGTGTCCTCTCCCTCTGGACTCCCTGAGCCCCAGTCCCCGCCGTCGGGAGCAGAGCTGTTATCCCCACTTGGCAAAGGAGGAGAGGAGTGCTGAAGTGACCTGACCACGCTCACGTGGCAAGTGCGAAGCAGGGAGAAGTAACCCAGGCCCCCACGAGACTCAGGCTGACAGCTTACAACTACAGCACCCTCTTGCCTCTCCTTTTCCCGATGCGGTGGCTACCACTCTAGAAACTGTAGAAAAATGCATTTTTCCCCCTCTCGCAGTTTGTTAAATGCTTACTCCTTTTGTGTCCTGTCTCTCTTTTCAAATCCCATCTGTGTAGGTTGTCTAAATCACCTCCATCCTCTCCTAGCAACCTTTTGCCTCCAGAATAACCCCTCAATCTGTTCCATGTAATTTGCAGAGAAATTTGCGGCTGACTAGGTGCCAGCTGAGCATGGTTCTAAAACAGGTTCCTGAAAGAACCAGGCTCCTGTTCCGCGCCAGTCTGTGGCCTTTTGTCAGCCACTCTAAACCAGGACCTGTCCAGGGGCGCCAATGTATTCTCAGAACGTGAAAGGATTTGGGGTTGGTGACCTAACAACGGCATTAGGAGAGCAAGCCAGAGTTCTCAGAAAACAATGGTGAGAAAAGGCCTATTTTAAGGTTTTCCTGAACCACACAGACTACTGAAATGTTGCAGAAAGATTAAGCTAGAAAATACATTTCAGAACAGAGTATGATTTGCAAAAATATACAAGCAACTGCGTTATTAAAACACGAGAAAAATCTATAAGCCTGACTGCCGTGACAGTGAGCCATGAGTGACTTGTCCCTGCTGCCAGGACACTTTGGTGTTTCCAGGCAGCTGCCCTGCACAGCGCCCTGCCGTGCCCGGCATCTCGCAGCTTGGGTAGACCCAGGGGAAGTTACCTTACCCGTGTCTCAGATGGTATGCGTATCCATGTTACATTCATATAGCTGTGCAGAAGATTAAGCTTTGCCTCAAGAGACAGAATCAAACTAAGGATGAAAAAAAGAAGGGAACAAACAGTCAAAAGCAGCCTGAAATAAAAAGCATTATTTCTTAACAGGGGGAGACGGAATGGCAGCCTGAATTGTGACCGCCAGCTGGATACCCACCCACGTCTTCTCCTGTGTCGCCAGAGAACATGAACAAAGCCCTCTCTGACAGCAGTTCTCCCAACCCTTCAATCAGGTATGGCTCAAGACATTTTACTGTTTAATGCTAAGGTTACAAAAAGGTCTTACTTGGCCAGTCTGGTGTTATCATTGTCATCTTTTCCCCACTCCCAGTCTTTCCCAGGATCGACCGCAAAGTGCAGAGGCAGTAACTTGTGTTCAGAGTCAGTCAGGGGGATCACCGCTGACATAGAGAAGAAACAAGGATTGGGGTAGGGGGGAACAAAAACAACAAAAACATGAATTAGCTGTGAAAAGCAGCATAACTGGTTGAAGAAGGGCAGAATTTCAGTGTGCTGCAGAATTGTCTCATCCACGGCACCACAAGTGATTTACAGCGGGCTCCATTTCCCTATTTAGATATTTGTGCAATAGAAGAGGAGAGGGAGAGGTTAATAGGCTGATAGCTCCTGGAATGAAAGATAGTCACCCTGTGGAGGAGGGGAGACCTCTGGGAGAACAACATTGCCATTTTGTAATGCACAATAAACATTTCCTGGAGACAGAACTGTTGGAATAGCAAAAAGCAATAACAAGTTGAAATACTCCTGCCTGTCTCTGACACGGATGCACGTACTTGTTAATTATTTTGTCTTTTCAATTTAGTACCATTTTGTTTTCCACTGTCAAGGAACAAAACCATAGTGATAACAGCATTAAGAAACTAAGCAAAATGCAGTTACAGGGATTTTGGACTCAAACTGTGAATTAACGTGATTGAGGAGCATAGATCAAAGTATATATGGGTTAAGAGGTCAGTTTGAGGCCTGTCTTGAGTGTAGTGAAAAGCCCGTTACTGCTGTTAGAGCCCAGCATCACCCTCTAGCTGTTCTGGCTCTTCTGTCCCTTCCCCTCTCCGCTAGTGCTCTGCTTTCTGACACATCTCTTAATGACTCTGCTTTACACTCTGCACGCAGGGACTGCACTCTGATTTTACAGAGTGTCTGTCATTCATCGCCAGCAAGAAACTAAGAGAAAATCACTGTCAGCTTTAATTAAAGCCAGCAATTTGCTTCCATTTCATTAGAGGGGGGGAAAAAAAAAAGTAAAAGCTGTTGAGGGACTGGGTAGGATCCTCAGCATGGTGCAGGTCACTGCTGCTTCTCTGACAACCAATCAAGAAATTCAATTTTCTATATTAGAAACCTTAAGGGCTTTACGTAGGTACTCATTCCAGCAAAGCCAAGGGGCAAAGAAACCTGGAAGATCACCCAAACATCACGGCACTGAATTATTGAAAATTGATTTCACTTGCTGGTTATATGCTGTTTATAATCTTTTCTGAAATTCAGAAAACATATTGTCAAAACAAAGGTCCAACATTTTTGTTAAATATCATTCCTCACCTAGCAGAATGCAGGAAATTTAGTCTGCATTCCAGAGTAACACAGTGAAGTCAGTATTTGGTTCAGACAATTTGACAACAACTGCAGAAAGTGTATATATATTTTCGTCTTTGCAGTCTGGAAATAAAAAGGCCAAACCTCTACAAATTCCATGGAAAAGTTGCCCCCTACTGCTTATAGTAGGTAATTCTTGAAATATTTTCACCATATTAACTGCAAATATAGTATAGAACAGCTGGAGCAAAATCAACTTTAGTTGCAGATACCGCTGTAAGATGAAAGCAAGGAAATTAATATTGTAAGAGAATTTAGCTTCTTAAAGAAACTCAATGTGAAGAAGTAGCACAGAGTCTAACTCTGGAGTTCAAAATACACTGTAAAGCGAGAGCTCCTAAAGCATAAGAATGTAAGAAACATGCAGGAGAGGCAACAACTAAATATGCTTTCTAACACTCTCTGGTATAATATGAGGGCTTAGGCTGCTCCAGTCAACGGAATTATTGCAACAAAGGGGGTGGCATAACTGATAACACAACTGACTGCATTTCCCAAGGAAAATAGATATTCTGCCAATTGACTGAATTACTAGCAGGTACTGACTGAATTTACAACTGACCTTAGAATGCAATATATACAACACAGCCCTTCCACTTCGGGTGGCACCCGACCTCACAGGTACAGCCTGGCAGAGAACGGGAATGTGATCCTGAGGTAGGCGATGTTGGGAAGCTGGGACCAAGGAACTGTCAGAGAGGTGAATCGGTCTCTTTGCCTCTGAACCTCAAGAAGTAAATTTGAGTTTCTTTTCTATGGACAGCTTGAAGTTAACTGGCTTTCACATAGTTCAATAAATAATCATTTTTATAAATAAATTTTAAAGGAATCCTTTTTAAAGCTGGCTGTTTCTACTGATACTGAAAATATACCTATTAAAATGTTTAGTGATACTCAATTTTATTAAAAATCTTAATATCTAATTACAAAAAAAAGCTTTAGAGATGATTTTATGTAGCACATCACTGTTGTCTCAGCCAATGTACGCATTATAACATGCTCTGTCCCCATCCTCAGACAGAAATTTGACTATTATTTTTTCAAACTGTGAGTTGAATGGAAACTGTATACTCATTCTAAGGGGTAGTCTGAGGTTGGTATGAAGCAATACTATCTTCATGCAAAAAGTATCTGCAAAAGTATCGGAGTTTTAAAATTCTATCTTAACAGCAAGAGATTACCTCTCTCAGGGAATTCTGTTTGGGGTTTCTTGTAGGATTTCCCCACATTCCTGACAGAGAAGTATTTTAAGGTTAGGACTGCAAGCAGGATCCCTCACACTCATTTCTAAAGCAAACCCAACGTAGCATCTTCCTGGTGCCCAGCCACATCAGAGAGTTGGCAACTTCGGTGCAGTGGTTTGGTTACGCTGGGTTTGGCTGTTTGCTAGCTGAAACCACACTATTGGAAACATCAAATGTAACAGAGCTGTTTACATCCATGGCAGTTTTAAGACACACAGTAAGGACCTTCATGCCGTTCCTCAGTTGGGTGTACGGCCTTCTGTGCTGCGAAGTCACAGCACTTCCCAGCACTCTCCTTCACGCCTCAAAGCGCCATTATTAATCTTCTATAAAGAAGAAAACTTTAACTCTTTCCGAAAATACTAGTGAAATAAAACGCTAACATGGATACAGACATACTGCTGTTAAAACCCACCATCAGACCTCTGACACTTGCTATTGCAAACTGAGGGTGGGCAGCCCTATCGCCGCTGACTGGCTGACAACGCACGGGAGCCTGGGAAGCTCCAAGTTCAATGAAACACTCTTAGGGGCAGTTGAGAACTGGTCTTTATTTTCCATAAACAAAGATACAAAACACCTGCATAAATAGAGCCTGCATGAATATAAAAGTATTTATAGGTTTCTAATCAGATGTCGTGGATTTCAAAACAAGAGGGCCTTGGGTGTCCACCAGAATGCCAGCTGTGTGCTGCTAAAAAGACGGCATGTCAAAATGTTTTAAATCCTCTCAAAATGTTTTAAATCCTCTCCAGACCAGAGGATGTTAGTGTGTTTTCTCTCATTATATACATTTATAGTAGTGCTCAGAACGATCTGATAAACAACTATATGTCAATGTAGAACTTCAGGCGTCCTCATCAGGATTTCTTTGACCACACGTATTTCACAAACATGGGACATGCCTTCTCCTCCATAAGACAGCAGCTCAGCAGCTTAAACGTGTGCACGTACATGCAGTAGTTCAGACAGCTTCAGGTGCTGCTCCTGCCATCCAGTTACATGGATAAATACCATGAATAACAAGTTACGAAGGGCCCGGCTACCAGAGATGCTCCTTTTGTGAAGCTGTAGCTCTAAGCTCCCAGCTGCACGCCAGTAGTTCAAAATCTGACCGTGTACTGTGGGACCTGTACCACGGTTTTCCGACTGGGACAACTGTGGCTCTCCCTTCCTCTCTGCCAAAGCTGCCAACATCTCTATGCTGGCAAGGTACAAAAAATAGGTATTATTAGAGCATCCTTGTGCCAATCTATTTCCTGCCACAGCATCTGAAGTACAATGGCAGTGCTGTGTGAGCCCTGAGGCCGCTGCAGTCTCTAACAGCAACCAGCCTGGCAGCTGGAAGCTGAAGCGTTCCTTTCACCCTGGACTTAATACCAAGTGCTCTCCGCTGCTCCACGGAATTGAAGCCTGTGTATTCAATGCTCTGTAGTAAAACATCTAAAATCAGATCATACAAAACAAATACTACTTTGATTCAACAGCCCTTGTAATTAGCCTGGACTAACTAATACCCAAACAAAGCCAATATTAAATGTTACTGATGCTATGCCAGATATTTGGTAGCTTTTCCTCTCCTGCACCCTTCCTGTGCAACTACAAGTGTAGGAAGATCCTACAGAAAGACAGTTTCTAACCACAAGAACTATATTTAACATTAGTTGTAGCAATTGTGGGAGAAATCAAATATGTGACCTTGTCATCACACCCAAGATCTTGCAGTGTGTAATTAACAGAAATATATGGCTTCTAATATTAGGAGTATTTCAGTAAGTGACATTGAGGTGTATCACCGAACGCTTTAACACATACGAGAGGTAGGGTCAGAGCAGCTGAACAGGACTGTCCCTCACTACCTTCTGTCAGTCCTGTCACTTAGAGGATGCCACAATAGCAAAAGGTTTGGTGGGTGGCCATTACCCTACCCTCAGAGTTCTTGTAGAGACAGTTAAGTTCTCTGTATTCAATCAAATTATTTACACACATAGGATCTTGTAAGACCTGCGATAAGTATTGTAGGAAGGCAGATAGATGTGCCTGAAATAAATGAGGTTACTGTCAGTCTACTGATATTATTCCAATCCCAATTACTGGAAAGGAAAAAATGGACTGCCTACTCCAGAAATTGTCTGGTTTCACAACCAACAGAACTTGGACCTAAGAAGCATGAAGACCAACGACATGGAGGCACATTCTACAACAAGACAACTCTGCAATTTGTAAGCTAGACATACATGCAGGAGCTGCTAACTTAATAGCATGCTGCCATTAGAGTCCTGGCTGCAGTGTATCATCACCAGCCATCAGCAGTGAAACACTATCCTTAAAAAGGCTCTCCAAAACTCTTTATCTTTGTTCACATCACATTATTGCATTAAAATGTTATGACTTTGTTTTGCAGAGTTTAATTTCTCACAAGGTGTTTCACATCATACCTCAGTGTACTGCTTTGGAACTGGTTCCTATGGGAAAAGCATTCTCCTACGGGCTGCTCTTCCACAGACTGAGGGCTGGAAGGCAGCTGCAACATCCCAGTGCATAATGCAGAGGCCAGACCTAGTGCCAAGCACGCGCCTACCGCTCCCTGAAAGACCTGTGTGCCACTGAGGGCTGAACAGTCGCACTGCAGTGATTTTCCCATTGAGGATCTGACATCTAGATCAACCTTTTTTTCCATTACTGTCTTACGATCCAGTCTCCTCTTCCCCAACACAACGTTTGCCAATACCACGTGCAGCCCTGTGTAGGGTGTTTCCCATCTCACACAACCTCATGTAACAAGCCCTCCGCTCCTTCCAAGAAGGACAACTTAACTAGATATCAAATCCTTGCATGGAGATGTCTACAACAAAATCTGTCATTCAAGAGTTTCTTTCCTCCTTTGCTTCATTTTAATGAACATCTTTCTACTTTGTGCAACTGCAGTATGCTGATGGTCTCATAAACGTGGGAGATGCCTAATACATCCAAAATCAGATGAAGTGCACCTGGCATTAGGGAATTAATGAAGGCTATTTAGTTGCCTCTAAACTACTCTCTAGGAAGGAGGACTAAATGAAATTCACTCAGGAGATCTCAACAACCGGCACACATTCAGTGTTTACTTTACGGATAATATGCATTCATAAGGGATTTAAAACACCTCTGCAGTGTCAGCAGGGGAAAAAAATAAAGGAGGACTCCAGTGACTTTTTCTAAAGCTTCACCGTGTTTTTGGCAAAAAATTTTCCCTTCCCCACAAGAGGAGCAAAGACAGTTAGGAGTTCATCTCACAGCTTTCTATTATTAAGCAGATTATTATTAAGTCTTCCAAATAAGGGTAGTCATAGCTAGTTCCTTGGTTACTGATGCAGGAACAAACCCAGTCCTGAAGCTCTCGTCACCCCCAGTCCTGTATCTGGGAAGCTCAAACTTGAAAGAGACATATCTGGTCAGACTTTGTTGTCACTGTTCCGAAGTAAAACAGAAGACAGCAAGATGATAAAACAAAAACATTTAAACCAAATGTTTTTAAATGAGAAACGTGCATTTAGCACACTAGAAGAGAGATTTTTCCATTACATGAGTTTTCAATAGTAATTTGACTCATACATAATCTTCTAAATGCTTTACTACCCCAAATGAGCAAAGGCCTTCAGGAACCCAGAAGCGCAGTAGGTAACTGTGAATATACCAATTTTCATATATGGAACTGACAGAAAAGGTTGAAGTGCCCAGGACAGAGAGTGATAGCACAAGGATTAGGACTGAAGAGTTCTTGGCTCCCAGTCTTGTGATTAGACCGCTTAGATTCCTAAGACTGCAGCAATAAAATGTAGTAGTGGATGTTCTTTCCTTTCTGAGAAATACACCTACAGGTAGAAGAAAGCACTTTGCGCATTGTATTCAATATATACCTGTGGGTGTTTATAGCCTACCTTGTTCTCTCTGTTGATCCTTTTGTTCCATGGAAACAAGAGCAGAGAAATGGGCCTGATCATAGGCTAACACAAGAGGTGAGCAATGGCATCTGTTCGGTAGAACTTCAAGTGGCAAATAAATGCCTCCAAACGGTATAGGTGCAAACGCTGTAAAGAAAAATGAGATTTATTTTTTTCAACTGCCTTGAAGAACAGGCAACAATGTTGGTTCTATTGTGTGTAACAATTGTGCTACAACATTTTCAGAGCTCCAGGACAGCAGCCTGAAGTGGAGTAATCAATGCAGAAACCAGTCATAACAGGTAAAATTTCATTATGAAAATATCAGGAAATATACTGAGAACAACAATGAAAACATTCTGCTCTTACATATATTTTACTTGTTCTAAGTGTTTACTAGTAAAGATATTAAAGTCTTACAACAAAATACTATGGAATCATAGAATCACTTAGGTTGGAAGAGATCTTTGAGATCATCAAGTCTAACCATAAACCTAACGCTGCCAAAAACACCCCTAAACCATGTCCCTCAGCACCACGTCTACCTGTCTTTTAATTACCTCCAGCACATGTGATTCCACCACATCCCTGGGCAGCCAGTTCCAATGCTTGACAACCCTTTCACTGAAGAATCTTTTCCTAATATCTAAATCCCCTGGCGCAACTTGAGGCTGTTTCCTCTTGTCCTATTGCCTGTTACTTGGGAGAAGAGACCAACCCCCACCTGGCTACACCCTCCTTTCAGGTAGCTGTAGAGAGCGAGAAGGTCTCCCTCCCCTCAGCCTCTGTTTCTCCAGCCCAAACAGCCCCAATTCCCTCAGCTGCTCCCCAGGAGACTTGTTCTCCAGACCCCTCACCAGCTCCGTTGCCCTTCTCTGGACACGCTCCAGCCCTTCAATGTCCTTCCTATACTGTGGTGCCCAAAATAACTCTCACACCTGTATGCAGATTGGTACCTTCCTGTAATACTTGTAGATGGAAGGGTATTTTCCAACAATCAGCAGTAAAGACACTATCAGTTCTCTCGGTAACATACTCTGCTCATGACTTGCATTAACAGATTTCTATAAGAAACATTACAAACATATTTACGGTCCACACATGCATCATCATACACATCGTATATGTATGAATGGGTATGTATATCTAATAACGATAAGGAAAGATTAAAAACAATTCTACAAGTAGAATTTGAATGGGATGTTGCATCTGTAAGGGCAAAGCTCTTTCCTTTTAAAGATTCTACACTTGTTTGTATGTAGTTACGTGAAACAGCAAGTTTGGGCAGGAAAATTCTCTCCACGTGTTTGCTTCTGACCAATTGTTTTTCCTTTTGCTGTGAAAATACGAATCCTTATTGCTAAAATATTTCTAAAATAAGCATAAGGGAAAAGTAAATGCAAACAATACACTGTTTTTACTAGAGACTTTTTCTTTGAAAAAGTCTGCCGCGTCCAGATGTTGGGACAGAGAACAGTATTGGTTTTGAGGCATAAATCTACTAATTGAACTAATTTTGGTGAGTCTATCCAAATTATCACTCTGTTTTGCTTTTTATTTTCCCCTCTCAGAAAAGGCAGCCACTATCCCATAAACACTCTGATATGTTACATCTGGGACTTCCGTTTGTGATAGTTTACGATTGAGTCAATTTACAGAAGTGCATAAATTTCCAATGAAAAACTCTTACCTTCTCCCCCTGAGTCTCGTAACATTGTGTCTGCTACTACAACAATTGGTCTTCTCAAAATATGGGCTAAGACAAAAACATGGAACTCTTCTAAGCTCTCATACACTGGATCTTCTGAATTATCGACTCTGGAAGACACAGCATTGAAAACTTTTTGAATCAACCATTGAAATTCTGGTGAACCAACACATCACATCTGCGATTTCTTCTTCTTGTCACTCGTATTCCCACTCTTCTGAAACACATATTCCAATTATTGAAATAGGTAACATAAGAAGTTGGAAAAGAAAATGTATTTTTGGAAAGAAAATAATAGCAACAGAAAAAATGTTTTCAGTTTAGCACTCAGCAAAATGCATTGTGGGAATAAAAAAGGTAATTCTTAGCCAAGCTCCTGGTGTAAATCTGCTTTTGTCACAAAAATCATAATTTCTCGTGATACCCATGCACGTAGACTCTACAATGAAAGATGTTTCTCCAGTTCTTCTAAACAAAGTGCAGGTGAGTTTACCTTGGCAATGTAAGAAACATTGATGTCAGTTTTGAGGAGGAGGAATTGAACTTAGAAAATTGTCAATTTTTTTTTTCTTTGTTTATTACCAAAGCATATTTTTCTAAGATGGAGAGGGGTACCTGTGTGAGGAACTGGAGATTCATTTTCCCATTCAATTTTCAAATGAATTTTACCTGCTTTCAGACATCTAAAATCAGAAGTCTAAGCATTTCACTTTGACTGCCTCTACAGATAACAAAAAAAGACAGGCATTTCTGGAAATGGGATCATCCCTCTCCTCTTGAGCGTTTGTCCTAAGACGAGATGAAAATTCTCATTTCTCTTTACAGAATATGGAAAGAATCTAGATCAAGATGCAATTAGATGAGACAAGGCCAAGCATTTTTGGCAGTGGGGCTTTATGCTTCAGAAAACACATTCAAACAGTAAGACAGCACTATGGAGAAACCCAAGTCTTTTCTTTAGATTGGCCTTCAAACAGGTATGATCCAAATACCACAGGAATTAATTAAATTCTTTCCATTCTCTTCATCTAGCTGGAGCAGATACAGAGCATTTCAGAAAGTGGAGAGACAATATTTCATTTTTAGATTAAAATAAATGTTTTATGGAGGAGTATTCCATAGGTCCTCAACCAGCTTCACAACGAGCAAGTAATTTAGGACAAAGGAAAAAAAAAAGTGCTGTCCTTGGAAGGAATGTAAAAAAAAAATTGATGTAAGATATAACTGGAAGACAATTTGAGCATGTGAAGAGTCTTCTGCACTCTGACAAGTTGTTTCGTCCTTTGAAATTGTTAATACTATTATGTAATATACATGCTGGGGGGGAAAAATATATTAAATTAATCCTCTTTACTTGGTGAAAATGCCTTTCAACATCTAGTTCTCCAAAACATGGGTATTAAGTGGTAATATGCTGACAGTATGGTGTTTTGTATCAAAACATGATAATTAGCCCCAAATTTCAAAGGTAGCCAAAATGAATAAATTACCTACTGAAAGAATCTGACAAAGATGAGTACACACAATATATTTAAAAAATAAAAATAAAAAAAATCAGACTGAGCTATCCCAGTCCTATTTGGGATGGTTTGGGCAGTTTCTGTTCTATTCATAATCTGGCATCTGAAAGGCATAAGCAATGAGAGAAGACATAGAAGAACTGAGTAACTATGTCTATTAGAAAAGATGTCTGGTTGTGAGAGGAATATCAGAGAAAACTCATGTTAGATTACATAATTACTACTACCTAGAAAAACATAGAGATAAGACATTTAGGAAAGCCAAAAATGTATACAAGCACACAGAGCAAGATTTGTACTTTTTTCACATCAGTAGTAAAAAGCTACAAAGCACCCAGGAAGCCAGTCTCTCTCCTGTTCTCAATAGCATCAAGTGTCAGAAATTCAAATTTAACAACACAAATCAATGGTGTTAAACTACCACGTGCATATAGAGAGGCAAATCCTTGGGAGTATAATTTATGGAATAAGAATCTTTAAATTCCTTAAAATATACCTGTGCTATACTAGTCATCTGAATATATTAGACTTATTTTCCCAACCTATACAAATTTCAAAAAACCTTTTTCTTCATATATGAATGGACAAACACAATTGCTAAGTTTGTTTTAAATGTCCTCTTTTACTGAAAATCTTACAAAATGTGCAGTTACACATTTCATGGATCAAAAATTTAGACAGCCAGAAGAGAGAAACTTCACGTTAAAGAACATGAGCTACTAACTTTTAGGGATATGTTGCTGATCACTAAATGCAACGGGGTGTTTTCCCCCCTGAAGGGGTAAGACTGAAAACATGACTTAAAATTGAGCAATTTTTTTTTTTTTTTTTTAAAAAAAAAAAGGTTTTCCAACTAGTACCAGTGTGCTTTCAATCAGCCCCACAATCTTCCAGGAAACAGAAATGCCCAACACCTTTGGAAAGCTAACCTATGAAGTCAATCACTTATAAAACAGATCATTCTTTTATCTGGACTGCAAGAATAAAAATGTTAAATTCCCCACTTTTCTAGCTTCCTTCTAAGCCCTTCTATAACTTCATAAGCATTTTATAGAATTTTGGTTTCACTTATCTTCTTTCCTTTTTTCCCTAGTTTAATGTCATTAATGTCACTATCACATTTTAAAGCTTTGCCTCTGCCTAGAAGACAGAAATAAACACACTAGATGGAAGAAGCCTGAAAAATGGTAGGGCTGTGGGAAGCAGACAGAAGCAAAGACGAGAATTCACCGCTGACTGCCACTTAAAAACACAAAACACACAGAGCACGGCTTCTGTGCAACATGACAAATAAAGGCGCGCAACAGAACCTACACATGCTTTTAAATGAAGGCAGCGATTGTCCTTTTATTGTTAGGTGTGCAGAGAACTTCCATAATTAACTGTCGTTAATTTTCATTGTATGTGGAAAATGGTAACTGAACACGTCTATATGGGCACCTCTCTAGAACATGCAGGAAAAATACAGTAATCTTCACACAGGCCGAATGGCATCCGGCCCACCACAGCACGATGGAAATTACTAACAGTAGGCTGATGCAGGATACAATTCTCTGATCGAGCAGAGACTCCTCTCCTTCCCTATATTCTTCTTCCCATTATCCAAACTCGTCAGGAATTTTTTCCCAATGTTCAAACTAAATTCAGCATCTTGCAATTTGCTCTCAGATTTCTTACTGAATTCTTCTCCGTTGTTGGCTGCGACAGCTTTTCAGCATTTGCAGCCCATTGTGTCACCCTCCGAGTAATTTGTTAGCCAAAAGGAAGTTGGAAGAATCATGTTATTGGCAGGACAATACACTACAAAGATTTCCAGCTATTTTCTCACTTCAGTATTTCCAGACTATCAGGGCTAAAGTTTTTCTTCAAATCCTCTAATTATTCCTCATCCCCTGCTTAATGAGGCTTCTAGAAGTGAAAGGCATATTCCAGATGCAGCTGCATCACAAGGACCTGTATCCCTTTGGTCAGCTGATGTCAAGCCTGACTGAACATCAAGTCCAAAATTCCACTGGGCTTTTTTGCTCTTAGATATCACATCACCAAGTTGCTTGATTCACTATGATCATATACACACATTTCAAGTCCTTCTCGCCTATTACACATCTGTTTTCCATTGCTCATTTTCACAGCATCACGGAGTGGTTGAGGCTGGCAGGGACCTCGGGACGTCACCTTGTCCAACGCCCCCGTTCAGGCAGGGCCACCTGGAGCCAGTTGCCCAGGACCCTGTCAGACAGCTTTAGAGTGTCTCCAAGAAGGAAGACTTCAACAGCCTCTCTGGGAAACCTTTTCCGTGTTCAATTTTATTTCATCATTGCTAGTTAATCATGTGGACCACCTTGTATGATTTCAGTGCCACTGCTGAGGATTCAGCATGAATTTTCCTAAAGATTAAAGAGAAAGAAAAATCATCATTAACAATCATGCATATCCGTAGCAACCTGGCACATCCTTTGATCCATTTACCATTCCACATTTTTTCACAGACCTTTATTTATGCTAACTACCTGGCCATGAAAATTGTGGACAAAAGAATTTTGTCAATATAACATGGAAGCAAAGGAAACTTAAGAAACTGAAAGTAATTCCTCTGTGCACGTAAAGCTAATTTTTAAATAATGAAATCCACATATATAAGAGCATATAAATCTGCCTTGCAGAATACTGCTCAAACAGGGCACTCTAAGTAATTTCTCTTGATTGAAAGAACAAATTAACAAAAAGGGGAAAAAAAAATACACCTCAGTCTATCCTACAGGACCGCTGATACCTCAAATCCAAACAGAGCGGACACCTACTCAGCACTCCAAAGAGATTTTCCCTCCTCTGGAAAATCTAATTTGTATTGCAGCCAGTAACGAAAAAAAACAAACCCTCAAAAAGCTGAAACGGGGAGGTCATCCACCCTGCTGTTCCACCTGGCCATCTGCACTCTGCTCTTCTCTTTTGCCTGCAAACTCTGAGCAAGATCTGTTTTCGCGTCTTTGGATTTCCTTCTAAGCAGCTCCCTGTGGTCCCTTGCTTTTCTTTCCCATACGCACGCTCCAGATTCTCAGTTTTTCCAACAGACTCGTTGGAACAGCTATTCCCAGTTTAGCTAAAGTTTCAGGATTCCTGCAGAGCAAGAGACCAGTGCCTGCAGACAGCTGAGAGGTACTGGAACAACATGAAACCATCAAGTTCTTCAACCTGGTGATTAGGTACAAGCATGAGACCAGAATGAAATCCCAGTTCACACCTCTATCTGCCGTCATTCCATTTCTGAAACCTCTCCTTCCTCCTCTCCTTAAGAATGCCCAAATTAAAACTAACATACACCACAGCCACATCGTACTAGCAAGTACGAATTTCTCTGGTTGGTAGGTGAAGGAGCCGATCCATTTATTTCCTTACGTTGTATTTCACCAATGAGCTTCAACTCAAACACAAAAACTGTACAGTAGTGGGACATTTCCCTGCTTTTCTTCAGGGGAAAAAAATGAATATACTGCATTGACTAAAGGAGATACAGAATGGGAATGGTTCAAGCTCCAGTATTTCTTAGTCTTTCAAAATATCAATATTTTTTCAGTTTTCAAGGCTTATAATAAGAGAAATCCTGAGACAACTTTCACTAGATTCTTTTGGTTTGAGTGTTGCTTTGTATTTAATTGTATGGGAATGCCTGCTTTTGTGTAAGGCATCTTCTGTGTGGCATGTGACATGCAACCATCTGTCAAACGGGGCCGATGTCGAATTCAACAAAAACTTGTTAAATAAGGAAAAACTCAATCACTACATAGGTACTAGTACTTAATTTTAGTATGACATAATTCTGATTCCTCCTTTGCCTTGAATGTTCTCTCTCTTCTGGAGTCTTTGGGATATCCACTGTTTACAGATCTGAAGGGTTGTCTGAACTAGCATGTTTAAATCACCGTAGCAATTTGAATTTCATTATTTCCAGGCCATGTTTGGCTTAAGTACAATTTACATCAACTGAGAAAGGGCCAGATTAAAAGATTTATTAACCATCAGAATCTACAGCTAATAAGGAAGAGATGTACTGCTATTATGAACATTATTCTATCTGCACCCTATAATTGCTGCAAATACTGAACAGTTAAAACAGAATAGCACTTCTATAATAGACAACCAGATCATATAAAAATAGTTTTAAAGCAATGCTTTTGTTAAATGACCTAAACTAAATTCTCTACAACATGAGCATGTTTGTTGGAGAAAGTAGTTTTGTACAAAGAATTGTATGTTGAAATACTCTGAATACCTAACCAAGCCCGAAGCCAGAGATTACATGCATTTGAGAGGCACTTCCTGTTTAAAAGTTCTGGTTTTCTGCCTTAAGTAAAACTCTAATGACAAATGGGAGGATTACAGCAATACTGCCTCCCTTCTTCCCCATTTAGAATAACTTGATTTTATTAATAAGGTGACAGTTAATACTAAATAAGAACACCTTCCCCTTTCAAAACCTGTATTGGCTCACACCACGACATCTAGCTTTCAGGTCTACTACGTTTTCAGGCTGTGAACAACAACAGTAATATCTAGCACTGGAACAAGCTCTGAAATCTCTGACTGACAATAGCCTGCAAAATGAAGGAATGGGTTGGTATTTTCTCTTCAGCAGGATTGCAATAGTTAGGTTCTTAACAAAAACAGAGGGTACAAGACATTCTCCTTTTTTCCAAGCAGTTGCTTGAATTCAGTACCCCTGGTTTTCCTTGTAAATGGAGATAAATGAAACAATTACATTACTCTGAAGTTTATCTTTTACGTTTACAGAAAGATGTGCAAATCTGTTTCAAAACGAGAATCTGCTTCATAGTTAATTAGCTTGCCCTGCTTTAGTGCTTGAAGGATTTTACATGTTGGAAAAAAGAACTTAAGAAAAAGGTTTTTCTGTGTTGTTTATCTTTTTCTTTTTTTCCAACTTCCAACCCCCAGAGTGAGAGTGCTCTCAAAGAAGATGATTTAGCAACAACTGCTGATCGCCATTGCATGTAGCTTACTCTGAAAAATAACTAAAAGGAACTTGCAGGTGAATGAGGCAGAATAATTCTAGACTTAGGCTTGTCACTGAATTCTTTTGAAGATACAACTTCTGATGCTTTAGCTAATTCTGACACCAAAGAAGAACGTCTCATCTACAATTCAAAGACTAATTTTCAGGCTTTCTTAATACAGTACCAACTAGAGAACGTAATATACCCTACCTCAGAAATACTATTTTGATATTCCTTTTCCTTTCTCAAGGGCTCTATTTGGAACATGAGTACATTACACTGATGAAATAATTCATTCTGTCACATTCATTCTGTCTTTGGAATGACTGTAAAGAGAAATACATATTCGCACCTTTAATAGGCTAAGTTTCTTGCCTCATTCCTCTTTCCCTGTTTTAAAGGAAAAATTAGCAGTTGTTTATTTATCTTTATTTTGATTTGCAAAAAGATAAATGCAAACCGTGATGAGAACACTAAAACCAATTTAATTCTTTATGCAATAGTGATACTCCCTGTTTAGGTATCTGGGAACTATAGGTAGAGATGGTTGATCAACTGGCAAATGCAACGTTTGAGGGCACCTCTGGCTGGTACATACTGAAAGTACATAATAATTGAAACGTACAGAATGAAACAGACAGAATAAGGCCAGATAAAATTGGTGGTGAACGGCCAAGTTTAATAGAAATGTGAATTGAACCGCATTAGAAGACTAAAGTCTATCAACAGGGAAGTACCTACAAACATAGGAAACAAACTAGAGAGTAAAATGAAAACCAATCCTTTTTTTTTTTTTGTCCTCAAAACAGAAGAAAATGAGACACATTATGGCTGACGATTTTCTAAACAATATCCTCCTGCATTAGTAGAATTATCTATTCTTGACACCACAGAGTTTAAAGGAAAATACAACATTCTTTCAAAGCTCAGAGACTATTTTCTAAAGATTTTATTACTCTCATTGCGTTGCATGCCCTAATTTGTCAATTTACTTCTCACCACAGGTAGTTCTGTCCAGGGAAAACAGCAGCAGGAGAAAAGCATGCAGTGAGTAAACAAAACAGCAGTATTTAAATGTTGCAGATAGTATTTCACCCCAAACTTTTTCACAAATATTTTTCTATCCATTTTTTTCCAATAGCTTCTAAACACCTAAACTAAATGCACGCTGGCAGCAAAGTAGACAGTACTGGGTTTTCCCCAGCGATCATCAAATTTTTCAGCACTGTTTATAATAAGCTAATTGACTAAAATCCACCTAATTGAGTATTATACAAAGATCAAACACACATGCTAAGCCAGTCTTCAAGAAAAAATGAGACACTTTTTCCTTGTTTGCCTGTTAGCACTGGGTAGCAACTGGCAAACATTGCAACTTTACAGAGAGTAATCAAAGTAGCTGCAATCAGGCATGCTCTTATGGAACCAATCTAAATAAACAGGTATGAAAGTAGGTAAGAAAAGAATGTGATGTGGTCCTGATACAGACACGCCCCATGCAGAACCTTCCAGCAACATCAAACTTTACTAGGATGATAGTGACTCAGTTTAATTTGAAATAAAGACCCCTAAAATCTTCAAATAATTCTTACCTGTGAGAGCACCATTTTTGTTACAGGGGCTTAAAAAAAAGCTTGAATAGTCAAAGAAAGGGCAATTGTTCCTATCAGTGCAATATTAATTATTGTCATTTTTAGTTTAAGTTTTTTATAATTGTTCAAAAATTGAAGCAGCATATTGATTCTTCAGAAGGGTTTAATGAGACTACAAAGTATAACTTGATATTCTACTTTCTGTTTAAAAAGACACTGCATCCAAATATTAAATACCAAAAATAATACTTTTTCCTCCCCTGTATGTTTAGGGTTAACAGCATTTTAAAAGGAGAAAATCTGAATAGTGACTTGCCCTCAAAAAAGATCTCTCTGAAGATTTTCTGTTTGAACTACAAAGCAAAAAAGGACTAAAGTAAATGTATGACTGTGAGAAGATGGCATTAAAGCACAGAAAAGGCAATATCGGGGCACAAACTACTTTCTTTGAGAATGCTATTAGAAGACGTGATGTTATTTTGTCATTCCATGTTTTAGTGAAAATATCTGAGCCGTGGCTATCTTTCTGCTAAGTCTTCCTCAAATGAAAAGCTACACATCTTCAGCGAGACAAGGCACTTCATCTCCTTGAACCTAAATGCTACTGCCACCGTGCTTGTTCCTGAAACCAAGAAATTAGAATTTATGAAATCCGGACTCTTTTGGATGCAAAGTAACCTCAAGTTAGTGTGGTGACTGTACAAGGAAACTTAATCAAATTGCTAAATATTATATTAATGATATTTAGATAATTATATTCTACCATGCAAAAAAAAAATCACCACCAGTTGAAAAGGCAGTTTAATGGTCCTATAAACATCTTAATTCATTTGTACTGTATTGTTTTCCTACTGAGGATAAAAACAAAAAGATTTTGTCATACTGTAAACTTACCCACCACCAGTGCCTCCATTTTTGCTGAAATGTGTTCGCGGCTCGCTTGATGCCAGTTTAAGCAGTTCATTCCACTCCCGTTCCCATTCCTCCTCTGTGTACACTAAACCTGACTGTGGGAGAGAATGAAATACCTTTATGATTAGGCTGGTGCAAAACGTAAGCAGGAGTTCTGTAATACTATTTGCAACTAACTTATTTTGAGCTTCATACACGATATGGTTTAATATCTTGGACCATTATGGGTTCAACATTTCTATTCAGGAGGTTTTGCCCATTTTTGTAGGTTTGCTTTCTCCCCCGGCACATGGAACTACTAAAAACGCCCTCCTTGGCAGACAGGTGACGCTCTCTCCCTCTCTTCAAGCACAGAAGGGGTCTCTAAGTGCTCCTGTGCCCCTGCGCTTTCAGGAAGCCTGAAGCACCTGAATCAGTCACAGCTCAGCTCTATTCTCACTCACTGCTGCCAACAAAAAGCAGACTGCAAGTAAGTCACAAACATTTAAGCATATGCACTTCATTGCATCAAGATTACTCCTGAAACTGGCTTTTCTAGCCACTGTTTAGGCACAGACATCTTCAGAAAATAATGCGTGCTGAATTACAGCTTTTAATCAACAGTCAAACCAAATCTACAGATGATTTTAGTTAAGAAACATCCTCTCAACATTTGGTCGCAGCTGTAAGAATCCTAATTCACCATCTTCAGGAATCTTCCCTAAATGGAGTTCTCTTTCTCTTTTGTGGATTTCATCCACTCATAATGCTAGTGATAGCTAAATTATACATTTAATTTTGCAGTCCTGATTTTCTACAGGTTCCAAACTCATCTTAGACCTTTGTAGGTACAAAACTGTGCGTATTTATACCCACAAAGTGACAAGCATTTGCATTCTGACAAAAAACATTCTAAACACACATATCTCTTTCCCCATGTAAAATGGAGGCACGCGGAATTTGATAGCAATTAAAACTTTCACACCAAACTTCCGAAGAATGCTTTTGATCCTAAATAATATTAACAAGACTGTCTTCAGGCCATACAGACCTCCTTATTCTGCTGGGTCTGTTGCCATCTCCATCTTCGTTTCAGTGCTTCCCTTTCAGCTCCACTTCTCATCATAGTATAGAGTGCTTTACGTAAAACGAGGTCCCGGTCATGAAATCCCCACATCCCTAAAGCAGCACAAGACGACATTCAGTTTTAAAGAAGCTACTGTGAAATAGAAATAAGTACTGATACAATTAATATTGCTCTATTAGCAAAAGAAGCATAGCTTATACATTATTTAAGATTCTCCTTGGCAAATAATTCACTCATTTTTTAGGTTTCCTAAAGAATCACTCGATATAGATAAGTTAATGAACAACAAGAGGGAATTCTAACGAGGTTTAAACTTTGATTAAGGCCTGACAAAGGATTTGAGTTTTTTCAGTGTTTGCTCTCAGGCAACCTCAGCTTTGCTGCAAGCAATGGACTGCTCGAGCTGGTTTTAGCTGTAGCAGCCACAAGCGTGCCGGTGACAACGGCAGGCACAACCGCAGGTGAGTAACACCAACAGATGACACCGACACCCAAAGGCCTCCACTCTTTTACACAGCACGATGGTAAATTTCCTTTGGCTTCAACATCCAAATAGAGAGATGAGCATTCAAGATGATTAGGAGTCTAAAAATACAACCAGCCATGGGCTTTCAAGCTCATATAAAGATACTGAAATGTCTTCATGTAGTTGAGAATGGTAACCTACAACAAAAGAGAGCTGAGCTCTCACCAAGACGTGTGTGCCCATAGACAGCCACATTTCAGTTACCATGTTGTCAGCTGCTGTCATTAAATATGTTTAAGACTTCTCAAGTCAAAATACTCCAAACATTGCTGTAAATAATACACAATTCCTCCTGATTAAAAATGGACAAGGATAAAGATCCTCCAAAACAGCATAAACTCTTTTCTTGCTACTTCTTTCAAAAAGAAGAGTGTCTTCAAAATATTGAAAAATCCCAGTGTTTTTTATAAAAGTCACCTTTTGGAGTTCCACTGGTGGAAAATTTTAGCAACAGCAACAAAAATATAAATTTCCCCATAATCGGTTAGGAGCCATATCAAAGGCTTTCGTCATCACAGGTTTCTATTTATTTGATTTGAAGAAAGGTTTCAAAGATCTTGTATTAAGAATTAACTAATCAATTGGAAATTATTTTAATTCACCCCAAACTCTTTTTTCCACATATCTAAACTCTACAAGGAACCAACAGAGATAATAGCTAGATATTGCATTCTTGGAAGACAGCAAGCGGAATGTTTAACAAAAGCCAGCGAATTAATGCAGTTCCTCGCCCGCAATGAGGGCGATCCTGCAGAAGCACCTGGAATTTGCCTGTTCCAGAGCTGGGTGGTTGGGCTCTGTAAGGAAAATGCAAATCATTGGCGTTTGGGTTGATACATAAAACCCATTGATATATGGGTTTTGATACTGTTCCAATTATGCTTGTTTCGTAACCTGATAAAACGTATACCTTCATCCCTTAAGCATGGCTAAAGCAAACAATGCCTAAGGGAAACTGGAAGAGTATCTTGCTCCAGAACCAGGCTTTTAATGAAAGTCTTTGCATCCCATGCATTTCTGAGCTTTTACTGGGAATAGAGAAAAGTGGTAAATATTTTTGGCAGAAGGTTTCATGTACAGACTCTCCCTTACCTAAAGATGCAGCATGCAAGAGGCAGTTTCCATCACCTGTTGTAGCCAAGGGAAGAAGACGTTTGCAGCTTGTACACACTGTGGACCACCAATTTAGTCGTCCTGAAAAGAAAGCATCTATTAAAGCAGTGGAGTGGATACTGGAACAGGATGTGTACTGTGTACAGGCATACAGCGACGACGTGCAATGCTGAAGGTTCATCGTGAACACCCTTTCTCCCAAGCAAACTGAAGTGTAATGTCACAAGTGAAAACTGAAAAGATGAGAAATAAGGGGCGGATAAACTTTAACTATTCTCTAAACACATTTGGAATAAGAAGAGAGCACCTTTAATTAACTTGCATCTTCCGTTCTCATATACTGCATTCAGGAATGGATTTCCAATAAGTGCATCGCCTAAATACCATTATCAGTCTTGGTATCACTTCCCAAACATAATTGACATTGGCCTCCCATCACAGATGACAGATTATGTTACAGTAATAAAGTCTCAAACGACAGAAGTAATACGTATGTGTTAATCACGATATGTGACTGTTCCCTAAGTTTATTAAGTACTGTTGTTGCGATCAGATGGATTGTTTCAACAGCTGATTCTCCTCTCAGTTACCACAGCGTAAACCATAATGAGACCTACTAAAATCAACAGCTCCACCACCAGAGAATTACAGTGAGACCAAATGCATAGCCCAAGGTCTAGGGCAGCATGTGGCTCCTCCGGCCGCGAGGCATTCAGAACCACTTACCCATCATTGCTACATGAAGCATGCTTTACAGATTATAAAACAGATTATGAAAAGGACTGAGAAGCGGACAGACGTTTGATGTATCTAGATGGAGCAAATAAAGCCACTAAGAGTATCAGTGCCAAAGCCAACACTGGAAGTACGTCATGCCCGGCAGACAGGTTGCTGTGCGGTAGCTTACTGGAGCGTTAAGTCTTGGTTAAATGGTCATGTGAACATTTCTAATATAAAGAAAGAGAATGTGACAGTCTATATAACATCTTCGGGGATAAGGAAGAGCAGATGATTAACAACGATGAGTAGAACTGGTGCATTTCCCAAGACTTCTGAAAGGTCTGTGGGTAATGCACAAGACTGAGTAATGGAATGAGTAATGCAACAGCAGCCCGTGGTGACGCCATTCCTGTGTTTGTCCTCTTCAGCAGACTTTCTCTCCTCCAATTCCTTTACTTGCAAGCTGAGAGGAAATAGCGTCTATATTATTTGTAGAGTCAGTCTTGCATTTAAGGTTAAATCCACAAAACAAAAATAAGTTTGAGCAATGAAAAAAACTTTTCTCCATTAATATGTTTTCATTAAAAAATTGTACTGAAGTTTATTTGTAACGGCAGATAATACATATTGCGCAAAAAAATAGTATAACAATACTTTAACACGTGCCCCCAATTGTTCCAGGTACTAAGAACTATGCCATTAAATTTCACTTAGTCAGTATGGGTTGAGCGTTACTCTGCTGTAAAGATGAGTAACTAAGCATACTTGGTAATCCTTATATGATTTTAGCAGCTAGTTTGTAAACGCCCAACATCTCAAGCTAAGCTTATTGAGTTCTAAATTAAATATGCATTAAAGAAGCTTAATTTAAAGCACTATTTTACAGCCTTTGGGAAAGATAAATCTGAAATAACAAGTTATAATTTTCAGCAACTCCTGCGTCTGTGGGCTGTGAAGTAACAACTTGAACTTGCCAGCTGTTTTTTTGCGGAATGTTTGGTATCTAAGCTATACTATAGCACTGCTTAAAGCACAGTTACAGGACCTAAAACAGATAGACCTTGGGACTTAAGGGAATAATGAAGTATTGGTATTGCTTTGCAGATTAACTGGCAACTACTGGTAATAAACATCAAAGCCTGGTGTTTATGAATCTTTTAAGTAACAGGAGGTTTCTATAAAAGTGATCTGCTTTCAAGCAGACTATGCAAAAAATATTTGTGGGCTTATGGCTGCTAAAAAAAATTAGCAGAAACACATTGGATTATCACAAAAAAAGAAGTGGATTTTCATTTTCAAATCTAGTGGTTATAGTGGATCCCCTTTAGGGAAACAACAGGAAAGTGGAGCTTAAATGAGAACTGGAAACAGTTCTGCCTCAGGCTTATTTCTGTCTGCTTTGATAAGATGATATTTATGGACAAATAGGCCCATTTCTCACTCTCCCTCTGTTGGTCTCCTACTTGATCTTGTTCCTTACTTTCCCACAAGATCTATTTAATCTTAAAACACACAATTTCAAGAAATTGATCTGTTTTACAGGGAAAATACTCTGAGAATTAATATAGCCATGTTCTAGTACGTTAAAATTTGATCTTAATTTTAGGTGAAGATTAAAAGTCCTATCGAGGTCTATGATCTAGCAACATACAATCAGCGAGGCAGACACAAGCACACAATATTGCCCTTCCTTTGCATGACACTTAAGACTTCAGGTGCAAACTCAAAAGAAACGGTAAGGGAACCTCGTATCCCTCGTGGCTGAAGACTGCCAGCTGTTCTGTACTCTGATACTATCCTAGTCCTGCACTGCCGTGTGTATCACGTCACACAAAGCTTATATTGGCTCCCCCTGCTCCCTTATTTGCAGGGCCCAACAAGACTCCATCATTCTGATACAGAACCAGATATATATCTTGTATTCCATGCAAAGAGGGTAAGCTGAATCGCAGAGTTTTGCAAACTTCAAAAAACAGACAGTATCCCTACCTTAAAATCTCCTATCTGACGACTCCCAGGACAACATGCAAACATCAAAAGCTACCCTACTGTAAACCCACTGCAAGGCATGAATATAAGCTGACCTTATGCAACTGTTAGGTTGAAAAAGTCAGCATTTGAGGAAAGAGAAAGGAGAATTATTTTAAAACATGGGTTTTACCCAACAGTGCTCATAATGCTCAAGTATTATTAATAGACACTAGAAAGGTTTGAGTGTTATTTTCATAAGCATCCGTATTGTATTACAGGGCACAGGCGTATTGTTTCTTGATGCAGAATTTATGAGAGGAAACTGCCACAGAGGATTCTGGATGGTTCTATGACCTGAGTGGCTCAAAAAGAAGGCAGCAGAGCACAGAGAATGCATTTCAAGTATTAACAGGGCCAGGCTTGGCTTTCGCTATCAGCCTGATGCCTTTCGCACAGGTACTACAGAAGGTAAGAAAGCATTCAGCATGACATCCTCTACGCAAAACTCCAGTAACAGTATAAATAAGAAGGCAAAAATATGCAACAGAAATTATTCTAGTTTATGATTATCCCACAAAGATGCTCACACAGACTTGCCCTCCAGTTTACTAAGGTCTATTAGAAAGTATCCATTGCCCAGATGTGCACAATTAAAAACAAACATGAGTTTACATAACAGTAAAGAACCTTCGTAGAAACTCTTCATAAATCCTTTTTTCCCCTCTTTATTTTTTCCAGTCTATATTTTCTTTTTTTCTGGTTTAAGCTACTAATAAATTAAATGGCTTTACAGAGCTGGGATTTTTCTGGTAGAATTAACCACCAAAAAGTTACAAGGACTTAGCAAACAGCAAATTAATATATCTCTCTTGACAGCTTAGCCATACAGCTAAGCAAACCAGTCTTAGGCCAACTCCTCAAAACCACTGACGGAGGAGACGTCTCGCTGAGGGAAATGAGTCGGTCCGTGCACAGTGGGACCCAGTGTTTGGATTCCTGCGCTTGTCCTATGTGTGGCTAAAGGGAGACTTCTCATGGCTTTGCTTTTATTTGTGGTTGGACCTTCTGGAGGTCTTTCCCAGGGGGATTCTGTAGCATTTAATAAAAAAAAAATATTCATGTTGCAATTGTTTCTTCTATGGAACATACATCTTGTAAAAGCTTACTCGCAAATAGGTTTGAAATTGGCAGAATTAAATTTAAAAAATAATCAGTGATACAATCTTAAGATGACAACTTGCTGACACAATAGGCTATAAGCAGCCTTTAATTTCTCCAGCACATCATATTTCCAGAAATCCACCTGTCATCCATCCCCCAAGACAAGCAAGTCACAAAATAATATTTTCAACTTCCCAAGCAAGTCGAATTGCGGGTGCCCCATGTTTTCTCAAAGCAAGGGTTCGCCCTGCACACTCACCAGCTCCCCTCCGGAACCCAGCGGCAGTGACGGGGCTGGGGCGCACGGGACCCCTGGCTGAGGCAGCAGAGGGTTACTCAGAACGGTCAGACAATTAGCAATGGGCCCAGAACCTCAAATCCAGATTTCAGCAGAGCTTTTATGTGTTTCTTCCATGGCTAGCTAAGAGGATTTGTCTGTTTATTTTTAGTTTTAGTCCTTTTATACAATAACTGTGTACTTGCAAGTACTGGCGCGAAAAAAATTACAAGAACAGATTTTCTACGTGAAATCATTCAGTGATTGCTTACTTTTTAAATAAGTGAATAAATAAAGCATTTACCAATACACTTTCTGTACTACAAAAAAAGGACCTTCTTGCAGGAGCGCTCTCTTTTAGTCTAGCTGATGAAATCAACTTTGCAGCAGCATCTGCAAGGCTATTCATATTTACTGATGCCCTTGAAATGTATGTTGAGCTGCACGTGTAGAAATAAGCAAAACTGAGCAATCAAGTAAATGCTTCTCTGTTAGTCTGTTGCTTAAGCAGCACAGACTGTCACAGATGCTACGGACCAGAATGCAAATCAAAGATCATAAAATAAGATGGCACTCAGATTAATGACTGGGCCTGACTGGCTGCAGGTAACTGATACCACGCTGTTATCTGTAGGTAACCGCAGATCCAGCATTACCCGTTTTCTTTCTTTGTTTCTTTCATAACCCGAGACAGACAGCTTTCCATGACATTATTGCATTTCATCCTGCTTTGTGATACAGTATTTGTCATTCATATTAGAACTGAATTACACAAGCATGCATTTCAAAGCTTGGAAATCGGGAAATTAATACAGTTCTCTTGTAATTTTGATGGTTGCCCTCCCAGCATACTGCATATACCGTGTGAAAATCTATTAAAAATTCTGGGATAAGAAGATGTTTCTATTGCCTAAAAAGGCATCAATTTTTCTTTAACAAAGCTTAATTTTTAACAGCTTGAAACCAAACATTGCCAGAATTTTGGTGGATTTGTTTCTGGGGATGTAAAACCCAGGCTTAGCAACTTAATAGTGTTTATTTTGCCTGTAGCTGTGTAAAATGCTTCATAGAAAACACAAACCTGCACAGAAAGAAAAGTGCAGGAAAGCAATATTCTTGAAGGTTCATAGAATTTACTTGTAATTTTTGTATTGAATTATATTCCAGCAGTGCAATAGAAACTTTCTTTCTTTTCATTAAAAACACTGTGTTAGACCAGCTGTTCTTCTGCCTATGCTATAGTTTTTGGAACTCCTCGATAGAGCAGAAGCAGCTTTCATAACAGCTCTCATTGTGTCAGCCTACACATAACAACACGTGGGGGAACACACGTATATAATGAAAATCAACTTGCCGCAGCAAAAACTTCAGAATTATAAAATTCCTTTCACACAGACCTCATTTAATAGTACCTGAGCCACCCCCCACCGGAGAACCGCGCTGACCCCTGCAGAAGCACAGAGATCAGTGATTTCGCGAGACTTACAAGCCACCCACATTCCAATGCAGGCCATAACGACCACCTGAGTTTATAAGATAAACCACAAAACACTGTTACAAATGTGGTGGAAGCTATCCTCTAAGAGAAATATTCAGAAAGCAACGAAATGAGGAGTAGAGGGTAGATTGCAGCCAGAGAGAGCGAGTGAATCGCACTGCCACTGTCAGCTCCTTTATGGCCGCACAATGCACTGCCCCGTGGTTTTGTGTTGAACTAGATTTCAGGCCCTTGAACCTTGTCTGTTCCTTTTTTTTTTTCTTTTTTTTAAATGTCGTTGACCAAACCGTAGTCAAACTGGGCCCTCTGTTGGTAGGAGACAATAAAACGTCTAATGCTAAATGACTTTCCTATTCATTCTCTTCATTTCAGACAACAATATGCCTAAAATCGGCAGGAAATAAAAAGAAACTGAATAGCTTTATGTCTTAAATACAGAGAAAAGGTCAGTTTACATGAAGTCTTACATGGTTTTCATAAGCATTCACTGTCTGAACTGTTTAGCGTACTTGAACTGAAGAACCGTTTCCCAGGAAGTTCCAGTTTATTTGAATGAAATGCTCACAGAAGTAAACTAAACCCAGGCAGGCTACAGAACACCTGCCACCACAACCACCAGCACTTCCATGCTGAAAACACCCTCCTTTCCAGGGGGGCAAGGGGCTCTGGGGAGGAAGGGACCTCTCCACTCCGAGTCAGGTTGTCTCCTTAATTAAAGGAACGTGAAGAAAAGAATAAACGATTTATTCTAATTTTCAGACAGATCTGAGAGAGGAATGCTGAGGCAGAAAATTCAGTAGTTTCTGCAGCCCTGTTTCAAGTTCAAAGCCAGACAGCTCGGAACGAGTTAGAAGATTTCAGCTCTAAATTCACATACTCCCCCATTTTAAGGTCAGAAAACCACTGTGATGCTCTAGTTGGTACTCTGGCATTAACTGGCTCTAAGGGCTGTAATTCCACTGCAGTGGGTAGGTCAGCAGTGACACTGTAGCAGGTATTTTCCGATAGCCCTGTGGAATTTGGGGCGTTTGGCAGAGCTGCCGGAGGACGAGCCATCCTCTTTCTTCCCTGCCCTTCTTGCGTTACCTGGTTCCTAAAGAAACTAGAGATAGTTTCCTGATGGCTGACTGGCAGTTTTTGTACTTCATAGTTGCCTGGTAGCATTTCTTCGTTATTTTACACTGCTCTTTGTCCAGAAGGCTGCCTTCTGAATACTGGTTGGAGGGGTGGGGTGTTGTTTGTGGGTCTTTTCCTTAAGTATTTACTGTTTGATGCTGTTGTCTAAGAATGTCTTGCTTTTCAAATACCAAAGAAACGAGCACATGACAATACTAAATACTCACTGTGACAGCAGACTAGCAGAGGTCCTGCCTAAAGACCACCATGTGGTGCCCTGACCAGTAACAAGCAACAGTGTACGAGTCTGAACGCACAGGGTATGACTATGCACCGCGTTTTGAGAATGAACTCTCAGGTGAATACATAGCTTTACACAAGCCAGCATAGCAGCCAACAAAAAAGCAACTGGCTATTCGATATTCCACAGGCAGCCATGAAATCTGATTTTATAACTCCTTTATACCACCAGAGTTGGGCATTTCACTGTATACATGTGTTCATTTCATGGTTCGTCAATACACTTGCTATTTCATAAGGCACAGATACTAATTTAAAATACTCTTCCATATCTTTCAAAAGTGACTTAAAACTTCAAACTACTAATAAATCCGAGTTAAAATTAATTTCAAATGTCTTCACGTTTTTCCCATGGCAATAATGAAGCATTACTTTAAAAATATTTATTTCCTTATTACAAAAATAATAGTCAATACATAAAATAAATATTTAAAATCTATTTTCTCAAGCTGCAACAGAACTCAAAAAGATGTTTCCTTTGTTAGTCATTGAGATGTAACTTCCTCACGACAACTGAAGTATCAATCCCCTGCGACCACCCAGACTCATGTCCTTCTCTATTGCATGACTTCCCCATCACTCCTCCTTTCCTTCCACCCTCCATTTCTTTATTAAGTAAATTTGACAGTTTGTAATATTTTAAAAGAAACAGAGGATCAGGGTACATGTCATTTTGCGAAGAGCACAGTATTTGCTTTTACTCTCTGGCATTTACCTCCCGTGCAGGATGCACAAGCCCCATAAATGAAGCATGATTAGAGACGTCAACCCAAACGTCAGATTGTCCAGCTGCTGCCATCCAAAGTATTTACCCACCTGCTTGCTCCAAAGCAACCATTGTTGCCTGCTCAATTAAGTCCCGTTCAATGAAGCTTCGGAAATCCTCGCTGTACACGCTAAGGTCTGGCAGCTGGAATGTGTAGATGGGCATCTCCAAAGGGAACTGCTCATTGCTGCACTCGTTTGCTACATGTGATCGAGCAAGGGAGACTATGGCTGAGCTGGCATGGGAAATACCTCTGGAAAGACGCTTTTCTGCAGAGAAACCAAAGAGCCTGTTAGACTACACAAAAGACCAGCCAACACCAAGTCTGGCGAATGCCCGTTTGTTTCACTTAGGAATTAATTCCACTTCTTGTTTGTTTAATTCCACTTCTTGTTTGTTACCTTTTTTGGGTTATTTCCCTACTGTAAAATATTGCTTAGTTCTTACTATGGATCCCTATGGCAAGTCACAGGAACTTCACTTCACTTGTAGCAAAATACATAACCGGTAAGAGTAACGAGATAAGAAAGACAGTATTTCTATAAAAAAATTTATCTTAAGTTTCCAAAGATGCACCAGAAGAAACATTTACTGGCAGACAGATGATAATCAATCAATGTTTTGAACTTTTAATCTACATTGACTACTTGGGAATCAAAAATCCAGCATTCTACAATCTCTTCATGTTGAACGTGCCATACCGTTTTAATCTCAGAACAATCTACCTGAAAGCAATTTTAACATCATTATGCTGAATTTACGACAAACTGTGGTTTTATGCATAGATGTTTTCCAAAATCCTGATCCAAGAAATAATACATAGTTCAAAAACAAAGATGAGATTCACAAGCCTGGCACAAAAGAATGCATTATTTTATCACAACTATGAGCTAATATCTTATAATTTATTGAATTTGTGAACAAATGCTACATAAGGAACGGTAAAGGGTCATTAAAGCAAAATAGGCATTAGAACGTTAAGAAAGGGGCAAAATATCACTGTCATACAATTTCACTTTACCGGAGTGTCTTACATTTTTTAATATGCAGAAAGCTTCCTGGTGGGATTTACACAATGTTAAGTTAAACAATATTTTCACTGATTTTTCCTCAGAAACGGGTACCATATCGTACTGCAAGCTCTTGTAAAAACGCGTTTGGTGCCAATAATTAAATGCATTTGGTGTTACATAATAATTTGATTATGTAACTTCATAAATGCTACCATAAATTAGTCTTTATTGATCAACTCTCAAACATGTACAATGCTATATTAAAATAAAAGAAGTTCCTGCACTTCTGTGCCTTCAGAAATTAACTAAGAAGCAGCTTATCACTTGAGCTAACAATGTTTTTAAAACACCTCAAACTGACTAATGATTACTAAAAAATTAATTTTCCTGGAGTCTGTGAACTTTGTTTCTCTAATGGATCAACATTCTTTTAAGAGCTAAATTGCACTCTCTAAAATATCCTACACTGGGGGCGGGGGGAATGGGAGAAGGTCTGATTACGTTTGCATTTCTTTCTTCTCCCCGTACCTCTCAGCTAAATTGGGGGAACGGAAGTGTAGGATAGCATCTGTCGGACACCCTCTTGCTACCCCTCCATCGCCCTTTCCCACCACGGTCCAGCCCTCCTGTCCGCTGAGTCCTCCCCTCCAAGTACGTGCTCCATGAGGAGACTCTCCTTCCCCTTCTCTGCTCCTCCCAGAACATCCTCCTCCCTCCAGTTGCACCTTTCAGTCAGAGACGGCTCTCGGACCACAAAGCACTGAATTGGTAGTAAAGTTACTGCCAGTCCAGGCATTTAAAGCTGGACTTACTCCACGCTACCAACCGCACCTGCTAAAATATCAAACAGCCATTTCAGTGCAAACTGAACAATAACACAGAATTTTAGAGTGAGCTCTATCCTAATGAGGATGAAGGGACACGGCTTCATCAGCTAGTGTGCTACTCTTCCTCCCTTTACTTGTATTCAGTGCTTTAAAGAAGTCATAACAAGCACTACAGTTCCTTTCCTCCTGATGGAAGTTACCAATTTTCAAAAAGCTTTACTGACACTCTTAAGTACTGATGCCATTTCCTGCTTCATAAGAGGGAAGAGCCAGCAGGAGAAGGGAAGACTTTCTGTTCCTTCTAATTATTGCACAAAAAGCCATCACCAAGCTAGTGCTATTACCTCCCTACATGACAAGCTGTCACACCGGTAGATTTATTGCAGTGCCAACTACACTTCCTTGATAAATTAGTATTTAAAAAAAATACGCATTCCAGCAGTCTGAGAAAGAGATCTGAAATAAAACATATAAAAGATCTGCAAATAAAAGTCAGTTCTAATGCTTTTCATCCTGTACTGGAAATCAGCTACTAGAGGCAGCTGACTCATTTTTCTTAAGGTTTCAGTTTCTATTTGGCAGGGAATAGGAGGTTGTCCTTTCTTTTGAGGAACTGTAAGTGAAGAAAATTTTAAAGCTGAAAGTTATTCATAGATTTCATACCCCCTAATCACACACTGTGAGCAAGAATGCAAAGACTGAAATACGGAATTTTTTATAACCTTTTTGTTGGTCTCGATAAGCATAAAAAGCTACACACAATAGCGGTCTGCGATACCCTCTTATTAATTGCTTTTCTATGTACCACAGGACTGCTTAGGGACAATGTATTTTTGTGCTTTAATCACACATTAAAAAAAATAACTTGCAGAACTCACGGCAAAGCTCGTGGCTACTGAACCACGTGCGAGGCTGGGTCCAGCAGCTGCTCTGTGAACCCCACCACAACGACACGGCTCACCGGCTGACTTCCCGCTGCCTGCAGACAAGCGCGGGTCGCAAGCCCACAAGCTGGAGAGCTGCTTGTCCCCAGAAGCCCTGGAGAAGAGCTCTTACCTTGAGCAATGTCATCCTGCCTTTGCAGGCAGGGCCGCTCCGCCTTCGTCACCTGGGGAGGCTGCTCGGGCTCCTGCTGCTTGTAGTATTTGCCCTCGTTGAACACCTGCGGCAGGTTGGCGGTGTGTACCTGCCGGAGCTGCTCATAGTCGCTCAAAGCTGCTGTCAAGTCCCAATTTTTGCCTGTCAAAGAGCAAAAGGACATTCCGCTCACATCTGTGCATGAACACATTCATAACCTGGAAAGCGTCTCCATGTGCGCTTAAAATATAAACTTAAACAGAGAAATCACTCTTAAAGCATCAGCAAGGAAACAGGTTCTTTGGATGAAACATTTTACAACCACTCCTCCCTCGGCAAAAATGCGCAGTTGATAAACACCGGGAAAGTACATAGGAAACGGACAAAGATAAAAATCTTCTCATTTCTTTGGGGGTTTTTAATTTCTATTTTAGTTGTCTAAAATGTTATAATTGGCAAAAACTTCAGGAAAGCTCTTGTTCAACTTCCTGCTCCGAGCAGGGTCAGGTGTAAGATCAGAGTAGATTGCTCAGGGCTTTATTCAGTTTGGTCTTTAAAACGCTGAGGATGGAGACTGTCCAACCTCTCTGGGCAAACTGTTCTCACATTTGACTGTCTTCGTGGGACCTCTGCCCGCTCCGAACCTCTCATTTCAATTTATACCCAGTGCCCCCTGCCCTCCTGTCACACACCACTAGGAAGAGCCCAGCTCCGACTCCTTGATAATCTTCTCGCCGGCACGGGAAGGCTGCTGTCCGATGCCCTCAAAGCCTCCCCACTGCCAGCCTGAACAAGCCCCGCTCCCTCAGCTTCTCCTCACAGGACTTGTGTTCCAGCCCCCAACAACCTTCGCAGCCTTCCCTTGAACTCAATCCAACTTACAGCTGTCTTCCTTGGACCGGGGGCGAGGGGCAAGATTACACACGGTATTACAGATGTCTAATGAGTGTTGGGTAGCGAGGTACAAATCACTTCCTCAACCTACAGGCTACGGTCCGTTGACGTAACTCGGCATATTGCTGGCTTTGCCAGCTGTTGGGGGACGCGGCTGGTTCACGTGCAGCTTGCTGGCTACCAAGACCTCCAGGTCTCTTTCTGCCAAGCTGCCCCCCAGCCTGTGTCATATTGCAGGAGGTTCTTCCCTTCCCAGTGCAGAACTCTGCGTTGACTGTTCTTAAATTGTACCAGGTTCCTGTGGCTCAATTCCCTCGCTCTGTCTAGCTTCCCCTGCACAGCAGCTCTGCCCTTGAAGACATCACCCAGTCCCCCCAGCTGGTGTCATCTGCAAACGTGGTGTTGCCTCACTGATAAAGACTTTAAACAGGTACAGACCTCTGATGTACTGCATTCATTACCAGCTTCCAGCTGGAAAGCCGTCCATTAACCACTACCCTCTCAGCTTGACCATCAGAACAGTTCTAAGCCCATCTAGCTGTCCGCTCAGCCAGACTGTAATGTCCTAACTTGAATATAGCAACACCGTGGGAAACGGTGTCAAAAGCCTTGCTGGTGCTGAGGCTAAAGGTACCTGCTGCTCTCCCCTCATCCACAAATCCAGACACTCTCTCATAGGAGGCTATCAGCACCAGGACTTCCCTTGCTCTGCTTCCCATCAAACGGCTCCAGAAATTGGCAATTCAAGATGGACACTAAATCCCACAGAATTCAACAGAAAATATCGAGAGGCAGTAACAATTCACATCTGCACAGTTGCATTAATAATAAATAATAATTAGCAGCAATGACGGACAGACCCGACTGTTACTGCTACAGCACAAAAGAGCGACAAACTTCCTTATCTTTCTATGCGCAGAGCAGCTAGAACGCAAACGCACTTTAGGTCCCTTTGTCTTACACATCAGAGAGAACTTGCTCGCTCAGAGATTCTAAAAGTCTTTTAGAAAGCAGATAATATGGGACAGTGTTTTGTAACAAATCACGCAGTGAGAGGATCCCGTCAACGCGGTTCCACGTCTGCGTGAGCTGCTCATGGAACCTGGAACATAGAATCCTCCCAAAGCTTTGCTTCCCCACTTCAAGTAGCACTTGTCACTCAAAAAACAATAATGAAAAAAGCCTTCAGAAGTTTGTATGTTATTTTGAAAACAATCCTGATAAGTTAAAATACACAGATATCCTAGCATTCTCCATGTACTTGTTTTTAATTGGAAAATTAGAAATATGTAATAGCAAGAAAAAAGACCACACTAATTACATGAGACTTTCACAGCATTCCATGAGCATTTTTTCTGGAAGTTCAAAAGTAACCTGATTCTGACTAATACATGATTTATTAGACCATAAAAGGTTGTCACGTTATGTACTTTGAGAAGCTACAGTACTTGAATAGCAGTTAAATATAACGTATTTGCTTACACAAAGGAGAATAATCTAAAAATAGTACAAAGCAGTTTTATACAGATAAAAGAAAGTCCTTTACTGTTACAGTCATTTCTGTGAAGAACAAAAACCTAACTGAAGTTGGAAAAAACCAGCACAAACAGCTGCTACCTACAGGGTTGAGCTCAACTATCTCAGGTTTTGAGGTACTAAACAAAATTGTGAAAGGAGAATTAATACCACTGAACATTCTCTGTATGTCCTTTTATGAAGGTTAGAATGCAGGAATGTTATATGCATCCTGAATAGCCCATAATATAAACCACTGCATCAGTGACACGGAATTGTTATATATGTTATGCTGCGATTTGCTATTGGAAAGTCTGTAGGACAAAATATAAATTCAGTGAAAATTGTCAGAGATCCTAGAACAAGAGATATTGCCAGCTTATTTCCAACCAACACCCCCCCCACCCCAACAAAAAAAAATCCCATGTAGATTCAATGGCCATAATCCAGTCAGGGCTCTGCTCTAACTATATCTATCTATCTATCTCTCTATCCATCTCTCATCGGAATGAAGTTGCCCAACCCAAACATGGAAGAATGGTGAGTGATGTGATCACATATCAATGTCTGGAGTAGAGATTGCTTTTCTTTGGTCCTGTTTTTAGGCGACGCTTACAGTATCTTTTTTAAATCTTCTCCTCAACCATGAGAACAATAAAGTGTGTTTGTTTTTTTTAAACTGAAAGTGACAATAAATACAGTTCTAGGAAATGTAGGTATAAACAAAACAATACTGTTTGAATATTGGCAGTGCTGCAAGTCAGCACTACACGACTCCCAGCAGCAACCTGGGTTTATTCAGTGCAAATCCTTGAGTATTAAATGGAACACGGACAGCATTTCTCTCGTGTCAGGGCATTCCTTACAGGTCACCTGCTCAAGATATTGTCATGTTTAAGTTCTGAAATCTAAAAAAAAAAAAAAAAAATCACTCTGCATGTGCTGTGACTGCTGTGTGATGGGGCTTTGATGTATGTAATAGGAAAGCAGAAAATTAGTAGACTAACAGAAATCCTGCTGTCCTTAGTTTTAGGCCAAATGCAATCATCTTATATAAAAGCTCTATCATAAAAATTACAGTCAGCCTTCAGAAAGTAGCCTCACAATGTGTTGCATTTAAAACTAAACTGCATAGTGACTCTTGAGTTACACTCCATGGTTACAATGCAGCAACTGAGCTTCCAATACAGACTTGAAACTATACATAAAGTAAAATTTCTATATCTAAATGTATCTCACTCTCCTGGTTTAACCCCAGCCACAACTCCCCTTCCCAGTAGGACAGGGAGAAGAGGGAGAAAAGGAGGGGAAGAAACACCCTCATGGATTGAGATAAAGACCGTTTAGTAGAACAGTAACAGAAGAAGAAAATAATAGTAATAATAATAATAATTGTAAAAGGATATACAACTCCCCAGAGTTGTTCCCATCTCGTGAACAAAAGCACCAATCAGCACCCAAACCGTAAACTTCAGAGAGCCAACATAGGAAAAGATTACTGGACTCACTTTCCTCAAATTTGCTGGCACCTCCAAGCATCAGAATGCAACAAAAAATTCAAACAAATTAGAGAACATATTAATCCCATCTCCATGAAATAGTGTTTTTGAGTGTTAGCCGCCCTAACTGACTAGCATAAGTGTTTTCAGCTACTGTCTGTACTGGAAACATGTAAACTTGCCCCTTTGCCAAGGCTTCCTCTCATTTGGTTTATATTTAAATACAATGACAGACCTTTTGTTTTTCCCATTGTCCATAATCAGCTTGGGAGAAAAAGAAAAAAAAAATCGTAAGTCAAAGTATAGGAAACTGGAGGCAGCAAAGAGAATTATGGGAAAGGAAGAGCGGAAAAAACCCTAGAGGCATTTATAAAAGTGTGTGAAGAAATAAAAATAAGTGCAAAAATTTAATGCAGTATAAAATAAAAAAAAGTAAGTAAACGGATCTAATAAAGAGCACAATGTGATTTGCACCATAGAAATGGACTGCAGAAGCAATGGACAAGCTGGGAACAAATCAGAAAGGCTGTTAAATTCAGAGAAGTCCAGAGCAGATGATCTGCAGAAGGATTTCTAGCAGGGTGATGTGGCAGGTGAGAAAGTTTCAGCTGGAAGTTACTGAAGAAACTAGTGGGGCTTGTGCTTGTGGAGAGGAATAGTGCTAACTCTGCCCAGCTCTCCTCCTTTAAACTTTGCATAAGAAAAGCTTTTGCATTTCTAAAGCTGTATCTTACTACATTCAAAACGAAGTTTTTGAATCCTTTTTATTTTCTGTAGTTGTCAGCTCCTGCACAGGCCCTCAACAGAAAGGAACAATCTTTCCTGTCCCACGGAGGTTACACCTGACGTGCCCCCCATTGCAAGGCTGAAGTTTGCATAGTTTCATCAACTAAATTGAGTCAAGTAAGACTTTTTGTTGCAATCTAAAGGACAAAAACAACACGAGACTTTTTCAGATTGCCTGCTAGTTCATTTTTTTACTGTTACTTATCTGATGCAGCCTGTTGTTCACCGACTGCTCACTTCTTTGTTTATATGACATATTATTGTATTTAAAAAGGTATTTCACAGGCATAATGCTCTTTCAGTTCACACAGTCACATCAGATGACAAGTCACTGGTCGCACCGTATCAGTTAGTAGCAACTGAATTGCTCCAAAGCAGCACTTGGAGTTTCTCATAGTCGGAGAACATCAGTCAGCAAAAAGTTGGAACAGCACAAAGCTGCTTAGAAAACACACGCAGTGAATCACGATCAGGATGCTGGAATCAAATTAATTCACTAACTCAAGAGATAGAATACTCTTACTGAACAATTATTGCTACAACAGCTGCACGTGCTACGTGAGTCAGCAGGTGTAAAATGGAACAGGGCTAAAAGGTCTCTGCTTTCAAACCGAGTGTTTCTAGTGTGCAGGAAAAAACAACAAAACTAAAAAAAGTGCAGCTGAGCAAGGAATGGAAGATGCACCCTGCCTGAGGGCTGGTACTGACGTTTTAGCGTCAGAGACAGCAGGCACCTACATGAAAGGGAAATTCAAAAATAAACTCAGTTACACTGTGAAGCTTCTGCCCTAAATAACAGTTGCTTGAACAACAACAGGAGATATTGTCAGCCTGAAGAAAAAGTAATGACTTAGATAAAAAAGTATGTAATTTAAGGAGACACACATCCATTCTTGCCTTACCACCTCAAGCTGGATTACGAAAGAGTTAATAAAAGATGCTAAAGAACAGGAAAGAGTAGGTCTCACCTCAGAAGCTTTCCAGATGATTCAGTTTTTCCTGATGTTGTGATTTCAGGCTGGGATGAAGCTGACTTTCTTACTAGCAGCTGGTGCAGTGCTGTGTTTTGGATTTGGGACAGGAATAGTGTGGCAGCGCAGAGTGGCACGCTGCTTGTCGGGCACCACCTCTTTAGTGAACACTGGGGAAAGCCGTTTGCTATTAAATCTAGTCTTTGAGGGAGGGAAAGGTAGAGGTGACCTCGTTAGGACTGACCCCACTGTGATCAGAGAAGGCTCCTCATTCCTTCACCTTTCCCTCACCTTTCCCACACCTTCCACCTTGCCACCTTGTCTTTCTCCATCTGCAGACACTGTTCTTTCCTTAGAAAGCATCTGATAAAAGAAACCAAAGACCAAGACCGAAATGTTTATATTTAGCGTTGACTACTATTGCTTTCCCAGCCCAGGGACAAGACTGGGAATTAGATGAGCAAACTACTGAGCCAATAGATGAGTCAGAAAACAGACGAAAACACTGTGATTTTCCTCAGACTGCAGCAAGGAAATTGGGTGTATGCCAATGAAGATGTCAAAGCAAGCCAGAGTACACTTCACAGGACAAGAAATATTGCTGTAGCTGGTTTTTTGCATATCTGGTTTTGCCCCAAGCTGCATGTAGGCTGCATCACCCACCACACTGGATCCACGCACTCTGTACCTACACATGGTGTAGCACTACAACAAGTCTACAACATTCACGTAATTACTTTTTCCTGACTGAAACCAGAAATATTGTACTATCAGACAGCCAAGGGTTTGTTTGGCCAGGTATTATTTTAAAATATCACCACTTCGTTCAGTTTTGAGTCACAGAATCACCAGGGTCGAAAGGGACCTCTGGAGATCACCTAGTCCAACCCCCCTGCCAGAGCAGGGTCACCCTGAGCAGGTTGCACAGGATGGCATCCAGGTGGGTTTGGAATGTCTCCAGCGTTGAAGGGTCCACCACCTCTCTGGAGAGCCTCTTCCAGTGCTCTGCCACCCTCAAAGTAAAGAAGTTCCTCCTCATGTTCAGATGGAACTTCCTATGTTCAAGTTTGTGGTTGTTACCTCTAATAATAAATAATACATTGCATAGTTTAAAAAAAAAAAAAACAAACCCAACCAAAAAAAACCCCAACAGAACAATATAACTCTCTATTGGAAGCTCTCTTGGAAAGGTTTCGGAGTGACCTCCTGGCAAAGTCCTGAAATCTGTAAGCAGAAGAGCCCTAGAAACGTTGGACTTCTGCTTTAAACTGTTTGCTTCAAGTCTATCACATATTGTAATTTTTCAGATGAGAAATACATTCTGCCTTCATAAAGGCAGGCTGGCACCACTCAGGTTCTGCAGGAGTTTCACAGTGCTCACACAGCTGCATTCACTCTTGTTTTTCTGGAGAAAAAGGGTCCGTTTTTTTTTAAACCTAGTCTTTCCCTAGTCAAGTCTTCAACTTGATTTTGCTGTGAAGACAAAGTGACTCCTCAATGCCCTGCAGCACATGAGTAATCCCAGCTTGCTCACTGTCAAGCACATGCTTTGTCAGATCACAACTCGTACTCGCTAATAAGAAAGACGAGGCGCCCATTAATCAGCCTACGCTATTTGTACAGATACGGAACTTTACATTTTTCAGGCAGGTAGTATTCAGGCAGCAAGACTTGAGCAACATGCTATTATTTGGTCTTTGGGTTTTTTGTCTTTTATTGTTTTGGCTAAGCTAAAAGAGCATAGCTTAAGCCGGGTTGCAGCAGTTAATAAATCTATTGTCTTTCACATCTTAAAACAGATATAACAAAACTAGAGGACATTTTACCATTAATGAGTAGGACTAGCAAGCATGCAACTATAAAGCACTCCCCCCCCCGCCAAGCTTTCAAATATCCACCTACTCCAATATGTTAAAAAGAACATTTGAAAAGTCACCAGCAATACTTGATTTAAGGATAAACAAAATGCTAGAAAAGATGCAATTTGAGACAGGGAACGTGGAAAGATTTGAATAGTAAGGACCACAATGAAGGGCAACTTGCAGCAACAATACACACACTGGACTTCAGCAAGGAAAATGTTAGAAGGAACAGGAAATGTTGCCTAAACAGGACCAAGAACATATAAGAAAAGGGTTACAGAAGAGGAATGTTAGACATAATTAAACAAATTAGGATGCAGCCTGTGTTTACAGTTCATGAACTGCTGGTGGTATGTCTAAGAAGCAGAAGCAATCAAAACATCTAGTAAGAATTAATGTGAAACTTTCACAAAACAATAAAGGGGAAAAAAAAGCCAAAACATTACACAGCTCACAGAGAAAGCGACTCAGACAAGATTACAGAATGACATATCTCAGAAAATAAAAATGAGGTCTATAGAAGCACAAAAAGATGACAAAAGTGAACAAGAAACTAAGCTGAAAGGAAGAGAGTGCATCATTTTTCAGCGTGACAAATACATGAAAGTAAAAAAAGGTGATTTTGGTGAAATGACAGTAAAACTAAAATGGACAAACCTTTTGGAATTTTTAACCATTCTAAGCAGGTACAATAGCTGCCCGTGTACTTCACATTTAATGCCATTTTTGCGGTTAATGAAACTCACACTGGAATGGAATACCACTTAGAAAAATTTTTAGAAGAGTGAGACTACTGAAGAACCAGTAGCAGCAATGTAACTTCCAACTTCCAAGGGTTTTGCCGCCATTTCTTAAATATTTTACTGTCATTATCCGTATTTTTTTTCCTACTGAATTGGAAAAAAATTACAATCTTGCTATTAATAAAGCAGAGCATTCACAGGAAAAAAAATTGCTCCCTATTAAAAAAGCAAATTAAAAGTTCAACGAAGCATCCCTGCCCACAGAACAGGGAAAGTCTTGCTGGCAGACAAAACTTTTGTTTTCATGCCACCACAGTCCTTGTAACGCCTTCAAATCTATGGCAGAGAACATGCTCCGTGACTCCAGTACTCCACAGCACGTACAGAAAGGTGTTCGTGGCACAGCAGCTGTTAGGTGGGAGGCACATCACCTCCCTTTTAGCCCATTTAACAGGACCCACGTTTTACATGAGGCTATACTATGGATCAGTAACAAATCAATTAAACAGGCACAAGAATTTTTAGCAGGAATGCTTGATTCATGCAGCCCGGCCCGTTCTGAGGGTGAAAACTACCCGTAAGGATGCACAACCCGAGATGTTTACAAATAACCAGACACAAATCCAGTATTTGGCAGGCTGCATAACGTACTTCTAAACAACAAAATCCAGGGCTATGTTCTTCTGTGCCATCTTTCAGCTTAGACTTCGAGCAGTTATGCATGTTAAAAAGTAAAACAATATGAATCCCTACATCATGACTTCTTCCTTCCAAGAACACAGGAAAGAGTTCTCCACCGAAAGTGCTGGCTGCAAGGGTGAGAGGAATGAGAAACACTCAGAGTTTTACAGTTCGGTCCGAACAAGACACATCCTCACAACGTTTCATAGCATAAACCTGCATCAAGTGGTGTCACCTTGACTCACAAGCCATCACCTTGGCCCAACGGAATACAGTCTTTGTGGGACAACATAACCAGGGAGGGCAGTAAGCCAGCTTTCAGGTAGAGAAGAGTAACCAACCTGAGGAAGGCACTGAATACTGACACACGATGTATGAAAAGGACTTTTAAGTTCAATTGGTAGCCAACACAGAAAGTAACACTCCAGGCTAATGTGTTTTTGATGATCTCCGGCTCATGGACTGGGATTCACGCTTCTATGAGGTTTTACGCTTCGATGAAATAATTTGAAATAATTGGGTTCCCAGGAATTCTGCATTAAGGGCTCCTCATGAACAAGGATGAGGCTAAGCTGTGGCTGCCCCATCCCTGGAGGTGTTCAAGGCCAGGCTGGATGAGGCTTGGAGCAACCTGCTCTAGTGGGAGGTGTCCCCGCCCAGGGCAGGGGGGTGGAATTACATGATGTACAAGGTCCCTTCCAACTCTAACCGTTCCATGATTCTACGAGGATTCTAAGATAAACCAACTGATGGCCAACTACAGCAAAAGAACAATTTTGTTCCTGGGGTTATATGAGTATTCAGTCGTACAGGAGAATTCAAAAAAGCCTGAAGGTTGTGAGCTGATTTAGCTCTCCCAAAACAGTGGAAACCCTGTGAAATTCTTCCTTTTTCTATCAACCTCAACGCTGCCCTGCCTAGGTTTAAAATTAATTTCTGTGCTCCTGATGCCCTGTGTATTTGTGAAAAGGGAAGTGTTCACATTTGCCACAACAGAAATTAAAATTGAGCAGGGTTAATTTTTTTCATCATTGACAGGAATTCTGCCTGCATACTTGTGTATCTGGGAGGCTGATGTTTTCTGAGACGCTTTTGGTTGACAGAATTCATTATTGCCAATAATTATATGAAATCTTGAATTTTATTTATGACCAGAAGGGAATATTATTACCTTGATACAACTAGGGACGGTGTTCAGTCATGCTAATATCTTGTCCAAATCCTCGCGGGAGTCCTTGTTTAAATGTCTTGGCTGAACCTAACTTCTCTCTTTTTAATGTGGCATGTGTTTATAGTTCTACATGCTGGTTAAGTTAGTTAACTGTTCTGAACTAGAAGAGTTCGGACATTTTCCTCTCACAAATTCATAGGACTTTTTTTTTTCCATAGGCCTCTCTCCAAATATTTAAAATTGTGATTACAGGCACAAGGCAGAGTTATCAACTACTTAACTAGAAATTCCAGCTTCAACAACAAAAGCTCCTTTACTTCCTCAGTTATTGCTAGCATTGATAATTCTAGGAGATCTTTTACTGGATACAAGCTACTTATTAAACCTAGAAGCTTTCTAGTGTTCTCCAAATGCTAGAAAGGCATTTGGAGAAATGATAAGCAGCTTCTTTCAAGATTATTGATTAATTGTTAGTTTTCACCAACAGAAAGTGATCCTCATTTTGTGCCAGAAGACCAGTGCACACTGATTAATTTTTTATATATATACATATATGAATTTAAATCCCCCAAACCTGACAATCTGTTAAGATACCATCAGCTTCTTTCCCATGTAAGGAAGCCTGTGCTTACAAACTAATAAAGCAACCCACAAGTTCAGTTTAAATGCAGTCACTGCTTCCTATTTGGCAGGAAGTAGATTAACAAATATTAACAGGCATAAGATAAGAAGAGGAACTCAAGTTCAGCTTTATTCCGTCTGAAAAAACCTTACATGCAAAATAGGATAAAATTAGACCACAGGTTTTAAAACAAGATTTAATTTCGATCCATGTTCTCAAAGGAAAATAAGGTAGCAAGGACATTTCGTTAACATTTGCCTAATTTTCTGCTAGAATGCAAAGTCACTCAAAGCTGAACAGACAGCTGGAAATGACAATTTTGATCTCTGCGTAACGAGACATCGGTAGCAGCTCAGCTTCCTCTTCCCTTGCCAAGCCTTCCACAAGAGAGCTAAAAAAGGAACTGTCTGAGGGAGAGGAGAACAAGAGACTGTTTTGGGAGAGTTAGCTTCATACAAGCAATCACATGGCAATACTGTAAATGTCTCTCTCCCTCTCCATTAATTACATGCTTTTCTTTGAATTCTGCTTATATACACTATTCTTTGAGGAGACATCTATCTATGGCATCGGTTTCTGTGAGGTCAGTCTCCTTTACTGCATACATTTCAGAACTGGAAAGCCAAACTCCTGATTTCTAAATTAATGGTGAACTATGCGTAGCTTAAGTGCTATATAAAGCTAGAAATAGACAGCAATTACTTTTTCAGAATGGTGAAATACTACATCATTTATATAAATAAATGAAACCATTTATACAACTAAAAGGGCATTTTTTTCCAGTTAAATATATTGATGCAGTTTGGATTAATTTTAATGTTTTTATTGATTTTTATTATTATTTTATTACATTATTATTGCCAGTGAGTTTCACAAACACTCCATTTCCTGATGGTGGGCTAGACTATTGGCATTTTAGAATATTTCATCCTATGCCTTCCCTCTCTATTCAGGTGGTTATTGCCTGCACACCACCTGCTGCTTCCTGAAAACTAAGCTGTTCTCCAGCTGATTTATTAGTAATCTCCAAGTTCATCCACACCTACACCCCTGGCACTATAAACCAAATGCAGCATAACTCATTGTAAAGACTGAACTCTTTTCTTCAGCAGTTTTCTTTCTGCCTTAAGCCACATTTTAAGGAGGTTACACTTCACACCTCAAGCATTACTGCTGTTCTATGCATGGCAGATTCAAGGTGCCAGCCTAGACCATCCAGAAGGAAAAGGGACATTATCCTCCTCATTCCTGGATAGGGAGAACGTTGGAGATGAAACACAGCTGAAGAGAAATCAGTTCTTTACCATGCAGACATATCTCTCTTTACACTTAAGAATTTTTCCAGAGCTTAGTGAGGAAAAAACCTCTTTCCACTGACTCGAAGGTGCCTTAACGCTGCCATTAACAAGCACACATACACAAACGTGACATCTGGAGAGTCTTGCAGCTGATTTCATGTTTTCTGTGACACTAATCTAATACTGATTTAATCCCACACGCAGCAGCGATACACACGCCTACCACCACGGGCTGCTTTTCAAACTATTTTGCTGGGATTGTTGTTTCTTTCACCTGGGTCACATTTATTGTGAAATTGCTCTGTCAATGCTATCCACTTCTATTTTAGCCTGATTTGACGTAAAATTAGGATTTTTTTGTGTGTTTGCTTGGGGTTTTTCCCCTGTTATCCTCAAAATTAAGTGAGGGTTGAAATCCAAATCTCTGGGTAATTAATGGAAATCTTGTAGCATCTAGATGGCTGTAATTTAGCACTTTCATTCCATCAAACTAAAAGGAAGGCAAAAAGCAATACTAAACCTTCCATTCAGCTCTCCACACCTTCTGCTACGTTCACCTAGTTCTCATGTCTGAAACACAAAATCACGGAATCATCCAGGTTGGAAGGGACCTTTAAGATCATTCAGTCCAACCATCAACCTGGCACTGCCAAAACCACCACAAAACCATGTCCCTCAGCACCACGTCTGGTGTCTTTTAATTACCTCCAGGGATGGCGATTCCACCACTTCCCTGGGCAGCCTGGTCCAATGCTTGACAACCCTTTCACTGAAGACTTTTTTCGTAATATTCCTAAACCTGGCACAACTTGAGGCCGTTTCCTCTTGTCCTATTGCCTGTTGTTTGGGAGAAGAGACCAACCCCCCCAGCTACACCCTCCTTTCGGGCAGTTGTAGAGAGTGAGAAGGTCTCCTCTCAGGCTCCTTTTTTCCAGCCCAAACATCCCCAATTCCCTCAGCCGCTCCTCCTAAGACTTGTGCTCCAGACCCCTCACCAGCTCCGTTGCCCTTCTCTGGACACACTCCAGCCCCTCCATGTCTTTCTTGCAGTGAGGGGCCCAAAACTGAACACGGTATTCGAGGTGGGGCCTCACCAGTCTCCAGGTTTTTCTATTACCGGTGGGGGAAATGAGGGTTGGGGCTTGGTATATAATTCATAATGGTAATAGTCAACATTACACTTTTTTCCGTTCTTTTGCACACCAATTGATAGGTTAGTTTTAAAGTGAAAAATTAAATTATCTTAAGAAGTTTGGAAACGGGCTCATTTCAGACTCACTTTCAATGCTTTAAATTTGGACATTTTAGATCTGTTCACCTTTTTGAAAATTTGATGGCAGCAAATGAGAGAATAATGACAAACACTTCCTGGAACAATCAGACGTCATCTCAGGAAAAGCATTTACTGAATGCATAGCACAAAACTGGCGTTATAAAACCCATGTAAGCGGCACATGCAGCACTCAAGAGGTCAGGTCACAAAGAGCAAATGAAGCAACAGTGTCAGGTTCTCCAGCAGAATTGTAGAAGTTCATGCTGTCTTTATTTCCACAAGGGCACCAATAAACAACTGTCCCAGCCAGTGATTTCTCAAGAATTTGAAGTCGTGGCCAAGACAATAGGTACCTGCTGCCCTTGGACTTGGCTGTGTGGATGCAATTCATCCGCAGAATGAAAAACTACTGCAGGTTTTTTTTGAGATTCTTTGGACATTTGATAATTTATAAAACACCAATTCAAAGAAATCGGAACTAATTTAAAGAAAAACAGTAGTAAGGGCCAGCAGAGGTTGAGAGATACAGATGCCAACTTTTTCAGTAAAGGAGCAGTAAAAAAAAAAAATATTGGAAGTAGTGCCTTCAACCACAATCAGCTTATTAGGAAAAGTAAGTAAACTTGAAAGAACATGTATTAGTGAACAGGAAAAAGGTCAACAGGGAATCTGAAAAGCTGGTTAGCAAATACACAAAATAAAAATAATCTTAAAATGGAGACCCAGTGAAGTTTCACAAAATGCAACACCTACTCTACATAATCTCACATACAGAAGTACACTTTCAGTTCTTGGGAGCACACAAACAAGGTAAAAATCTCAGAAAGTGGTGAACAGTATCACACAGATATGAAATGAAACAGCTGAAAGACTTGGGACATAATCATCCAAAAATGAAAGTGAAGGTGGAAAATAACATTTCTAAGAAATAAATGCTTTAGCAAATGTGTACAACCCACTAACATATTGTTGGGAGAGAAAATGATACATAGTTGAAATTTATGAATATTAATTTACAATTAATTTAAAATAGTTATAAGTATCTTAATAAATATAGAAGTCTAATATTAGAGTCTTATACCAGATAGCCACGAAAATCTTTTAAGTTGCTTTTATTTTCATAAATGTAACAGCACAAGGCAAGAGCATGTTCTTGGCCTTTATTGGAAATAAAAAGATTTCAGATCACTGATTTCTATTCTTTTTAACTGGAATCAAGGGGGGAAATTGAAAGTAAAGTATGACAAAATTTTTCACATACATTTTATTCCTACTTTTTTTAATCCATTCATACATCCATATTAAGTTGGCCCATAAATTATTCCTGTGCTGCACTAGACACATAAAGAGAAAATGTTGGCTATTAAAATAAATATTGGATACAATTATTTTCAAAGAATGCAACGACTAGCACTTAAGCAGAAATATTTTCACTGATATACATATCAGTGTATGGGATCAAAGGCAGAATATATATTTTCAGCAATCAAAAGCTAAACAACTAATCGCTGAAAAATAAAATGGAGGGAAAATAAAATGGTTATCAAAAGCAGAGACCTGAAACAGTGGCATTGGTGACCTGTACAAGCAAACAGCGTCAGAAGTGGATCTCCCAGGTGGTGAAGACTGAGCAGAACAGACCACCTCGTTCTGATGTGGAGTTTTGCTACAACCTTAAACACATGAGTGGACTCTAACAGAATATTCTGCTTTTCTGCAGTTCCTATTTTCAAAAGTGAGGCAAATCTAATGAAAACAGAGAATGCTTCCATTTAACAGAAAAAACTCTTTTACAGTAATACAGAATGAATGGTGCCCTTCTGTGCTCCAAACCGTGCCCTTTTTTTTAAAGTATCTGACTGTCTTTCAACCGTCTAGTTTTCCTATAGCTAGTAAGTTCCTCATGAAAGGCAGGATAAGAACAACAACCATAAGTTTAAAAATAGGGGGTGTCCAATACAGTGCACAAGATTCAATGTGAGATTCGAATGCAATTTTTAAAAGTGTTTTTAAACTTGGGAAAAGATACTGAAGTTCACACTGTGCTCTTGGATACTGCTAGTTCAAAGTGAAGTTTTGTCTTAAGGAATTATGTGAAAAGTTGTTAAGAGTAAGATTTACAGCAGTGGGAATGCTCTTGTTTTCAGGCAGGTTGATTGAATAAATCTGTTGCGGGGTTTTTTTGGAAAAGACACAAACTTCCACAGTCCTCATTCCTCCTGAAGGAAAGTGCACAAGAGACAAGATCTCAGGTCTGCAGCAGATGTTTTTGATACAAAGCGATCTGCTCCACACATACCAGATTCCTGAACCATCACGCTGTGTAATGTCAGATCCAGTTTCCACGTCCCCTGAGTCAAATGCCACTCAGAGCCAAGCAACTGTCACCGTCACTCTCTCTTCTCTATAATTTGCTGACATACATGGTGCTCATGTATTCGCTCCAACCTGTGATTTTATTTATTATCTGCAGCAAATAGCTTCTGGTGTCCTTTCATTTACATAGAGACATACTCATCATTGTTTGGTTGACTCCTAATTATTAGCGTAAAATCACTAGGATTTACGATGTCTTGGAGATGCCAGGAATCTGAGGACACTTATCTGCAGATGTGCAGGCTCTCAAAAGGTAATTCCCGCTGGGCGTTTACTTTAAAGTCTCTGCAAGACTGGAGAGGAAGGTGTAAATAGCTACCGACCAACTGTCCTCCCTGGAGTCCTACGCAACACGGACGAGCAGTGCAAAGTCTTGTAATCATAAGCTGAAAGAACTGCGCTTCCCATTATAATAATTCAGCTGTAACAGCCGCTAATAGAAAGCTGTTCTTTCAACTGAAAAGAATGACAGAAGTGGTCTGGGTGGCCCAGGACAGCATTTGGACAAAGAAAGCAAGGAGTCTGGGTAAAGGAAGGAAAAGCCCTTCAGGATAAGAAGCAGAGAAGGGTACCAGGAAGGACAAGCAAGCAAAACCAAGCAGGAAGAGAGATGCGCGTGAGACACTGCCAGCAACTAACAGAGCAGATAAAGAGTACGGCAGCTTCTGATGGCAGGCAGATTCTGACGGGGAGACAGATCATCTGGAGAATTCAGCCCAGAAATAGCCCGCTCGGCTATTGCTCAGGCATGCACGCACGCTGTGGGCACAGGACAAAACCGACACGAGCAGAGGCAAGGGTAGATGAAAGCCTCCTGCGCTGAGAGAGGGAAGATGCTGTTTGGGTTAGCTGTACGTAATCCCCACAAAAGGGTTTTTCTCATGATCACAGCTACCCTTGGTTCTCATCCCAGAAGTGGGCATGCGGTTATGGGGATGTTCAAAAGCAAGGGGGGAAGAGGGGGGGAAGCTGGAGGCAGAAAGGGGAGAGAAGAGTATTCAGGTTTTACAGCTATAAAGTTATTCTGAGCTCCCAAACTGAGCTACCCGGCATCCATAGCACATCAGAGAGTGGAATAAACTCTGATTACCTATTTGATTGTATATTTGAATAGATGCATATGCATAGCAAGGTAAGTGATTTTGTGCTATCAAAACCTCTACTTGAAAACAATGCATAATCTATCCTCGACAATATGCCAGTTATAGAACTACACAACTATAAATCTAACAATCTTTGCTATGCTTAATTATTAAGACAAATGGTGTACACTTACAATATACACCCAGTCATAAGTATCACTGCTGTTATACTGATGAGTTGGGAAAAGGCCTTAGTTTTGAAATACTTATATACAGTTTAATGGAATAAAAAAATCACTGAATTAATCATAAACGCATAGCTTTATGACATAATCAGATTGTAATCTCAGGTTTCAAAAATTTTCTTTAACAGCAGAAATAGGCTGTTTATAAACGTACCAAATTATCAGAATAAACTATAATGGAAGGAAGGTTCAGAAAACAAAACAACTCGAAGAAAACAACTCGAAGAAAACAACTCGAAGAAAACAACTCGAAGAAAACAACTCGAAGAAAACAACTCGAAGAAAACAACTCGAAGAAAACAACTCGAAGAAAACAACTCGAAGAAAACAACTCGAAGAAAACAACTCGAAGAAAACAACTCGAAGAAAACAACTCGAAGAAAACAACTCCAACTCTATACAAGCAAGCCTTTTTGGTTCTCAGTTCTCCATGACAGTTATTTTGGGGCTACAACCTACAACCAAATCTTGAAGTATCTCAAAAATATTTGCGCGTACCTGTTTTCATATTTTGAATTGAAAACATGATGCAGACCTCATCATTCCAAGAGCAGGTGGCTCTTTAGACATTTGCTATAGCCTTGTGCACCATGCTGGGTGGTTTGCTCTTCTGAATAGTGTTTATCTCTAAGAAGTTATTCCATGGGTTTCAGAGCTGCTCACAGAGCCCAGAGCATCTACACGCTGTGACAACCACAAAAGACAGCTGTAATGGTGCAGGGGTGGCAGTCCCTTCTGTGTCTTTTTTAAACAAATGAGAAACCACTGGATCAATTATTGTCCCCCAGCACAAGATATGGCCGGTGTCAGAAGCTGCTACACCAAATGCAGCCACAGCTACATGTGCTGAAACATTATTGTGAGCACGTCTTATCCAGAACTAGCAACAGTCTATTTTACTTTGAAAAATTCCCGTGTAGGAGGAAATAATTTGGGCTAGATGCAAATGTCTATGAACATGTTCAGAATAATGAAATTGCTTATTTCTTTGTTAATACGCATAGTGCAAAATTATTAATCTACAGAAATGAGGTACGACACAAAACCCCACTATTCTGTATTTATTTGGAAGCATTATCCTTTATAGCAAGGAAAACAAGATCAGTATCTCTTCTGAACCACCTCTGATATGCAGGAACACTTTTTCAAATTTTGGCAGTGCTGTATCATCATAATAACTGACAATGTCCCGATAGTGCTGAGAAAAACCTTCTTGTATTCTGTTTCAAAAAGACCAACAGACCAAGCCAGACTCTAGGCTAGAATGCCAGGCTAATGAAATCCGTCAGACAAAACAGGTCTCTCAAGTACAGTGAGCCGATGATGACAGTCGTAAGCGAGGTATTCTCAGGTTTTATTGCATGTAACACAGATGACTTGGGAAATGCTGCAAAATTGCCTGCACCTCTCTGTTAATAATATATCATTCCTTACTACTAAAAAACCCAGAGTAAAAATAAAAGAACTTACAGCAAAATTTACAACTTCCAGCAGACATATGATAAAGTGAAATTGCCCATGCAAAAAGGAGCGATATGTCCTGATGTATACTTTTAAGTCTACTGTGGCTGATCAGTAGTTACTTCAATTTAACACACAATTTCTTAAAGCACATTAAGATAACAAAAACTTTCAGGGGAAGACTACAGTGTGCATATATCAAGCCCACAGAAATGCTGGCAATTCACCGAGATCTCACCTACTCATTTCTAACTTCCCATCTTCACAATTGTCGTTAGCCCACAAGAGAAGAAATTAACAAAACCAACTATTACAAAAGGCCTTCAAATATCAAAAGCGTCATTCCACTTTTAAGCTTACAAACTTAAAACAGCTACAATAAAATAAATAAGCCACAGCTATTTTTCTGACACAGCTTCTTAGATGTTTTTCAGCCTAGCCATTTGACTCCCGTACCATGAAGTTCAGGTGTGCGTATTAATCGCTGGGCCCCAAAAATATCTCTGGTTTCTCTATCACTTTACAGTCAGTCCGTTTCAGACTAAACCTAGGTGCTTTGCGCAGTGACCAGAGACCTTTCAGGCAGCTGAATATGACAACATTCAGCTAAAGCCCCCTCCCCTCTCTCCCTGGCACATATACTTACTTTTAAGGCACAACTGCTAATAACCTAAAATACCATGATCTAACACTAAGAACTTTTTAAGGCTTTTGTTGAAAACACCATCCGTGGTATAATTTGTGGTCAGCTTATTACAAGAGCTGACTTACTATTCAAAATACTAAGAAATTTCTGTTTCCAAAGACCCAAGTTATCTTTTTATGGCTGGTTCCTGCTTTAAGCGAGCAGCGAACATAGGAAATACGGGTGTCCTGAAAGCTTACCTTCCAGTAAGTCTCTTGCCAGACCTGGTTCTGCCCCCGTGGACCGAACAAAGTCTGACAGGACTGCATCCATATCAAGAGTCATGAGATCATTCAGAGATGCTGCCAGACATGCAGCAGCAGCAGGACTCGCGGGTTGGCTAGAAGGCATCCATCTGCCAAGAAGAAAAAGAAACAGGATTTTAGAATATACTCCAAAGTGATGTAAACCACATTTTTCCTCTCTTCCCCAGACATGACTATTAAAAATGCTAAAACATCCAAGTTACAGCATATTAAAATAAACAGTGTTTGTCATCCATCTCTGCCTTAGCCTAGAAGCTGTTGATCAGTCACACTGGAAGGTGTTCTCTTTCTTAACATTTTGTATTTTTATTGATTTTCCTTATGCGCATCTTGTAAATAATTCTGCAACTTGAAGGTTCCGATACAGCGAAACACAGGCACTGTTTGTTCAAAGCACGATCATCATATTATTGTCACTGAAGTTTAACAAGCGACGCTGTTACTTTAACACTGAAGTTTAAACTTCACTGAATTTAACACTGAAGTTTAGCAAGTATTTAAATGTTTGGCTAGCCTAGAGCTCTTTTGCCTGCCTCACTAATACTAACACACAACAGAGCTCAGCATTTGTTCTTTTATTTGCCCTGTCAATACCACTTCTGTAACTGGAAAGGGGCAGGGGCAACGATCCACAGCCTCCGGAGGCAGTTCCTCTTGAGTGCGAAGACAAGGTATTCCCCTCAAGAAAGATGTAAAGCTACTAAGGCAAGTGGACCACCGTTGAGGAAGGTATCCAGTAACTGAGGGAATTACTGGTGGTGGAGATGATTTACAGCAACCTGGACAACAAGGAGTCCTCCAAAGATCTGGACAAAATCCAGTGCATGTGGTCCACGTGGCAGAAGTTTGCATGGAACACACCACCACCATATGCCAGCACCCTGGTGATAATGGACTGGAAAGACATCCAGGCACCAACTGTGGATCGGCTGGCCTGCCAGCTCCGGCAGTTCCAAGAGAATCTCTCTCCCTCCCCAGATCTTTGGGCCTGTGTCTATCTTGTCCAGCTTCTCTGAGGATCCTTCTGTTGTGGGGTGTGCTGAAGAACAGCAGGTGTTGATTGCTATCATGAAGGTGCTTAGTCAACAATATTGCACCAGCTAGGAATTCCTGGTTGCCATACGTGAGCTGATGAGAGAGACAAGGAGTGATCAGCAAGACTCGCTCACCCTGTAGTGGTCCCGTATGGCCAGCACAAAAGTCTGATGGTGGGTAGAGGCTGACGGTGGACTACCGCAGCCTGAACAGTAATGCCACCATTGGGTGCTGCTCTACCAGCCATGCCAGAACTCCAATATGAACTGGAGTCAGAGGCAGTCATCAAGTAGTAGGGTACAACTGATGCTAGCCAGGCATTTTTCTTGATTCCTTTGGCAGCAGCTGGCAGGCCACAGTTGCCTCTCACATGGAGGGGTGTCCAATGCACCTGGAACCGACCGCCCCAGGAATGGAAGCACAGCACTACCATTTCTACTCTACTCTGGTGAGACCCCACCTGCAGTGCTGCATCCAGCTTTGGTGTCCTCAGCACAAGAAGGACACGGACCTGTTGGAGCAGGTCCAGAGGAGGCCACGAAGTTGACCAGAGGGCTGAAGATGCACCTCTCCTGTGAGGACAGGCTGAGAGAGTTGGTGTTGTTCAGCCTGGAGAAGAGAAAAGAAAGGGGGGGCCTTAGAGCCACTTCCAGTACCTAAAAGGGCCTACAGGAAAGATGGGGAGGGACTCCCTATCAGGGAGCGGAGTGATGAGGGGTAATGGCTTCAAACTGGAAGAGGGGAGATTTAGATTGGATATTAGGAAGAAATTTTTCACTGTGAGGGTGGTGAGACATCGGCAGAGGTTGCCCAGAGAAGCTGTGGATGCCCCATCCCTAGAGGGCTTTGAGGTCAAAGCAAAGTCAAAGGACCTGTGCAAGAGATCTAGTTTTGAGGAATAAAATGGCAAGATGGACATCACATCCCAGTGGATGTGATCAATAACATAACAGCCATATTCTCACCAGTTAACAAATAAGACAGACAAGCTTTCCTAGGCATTGTGGTTTTCTGGAGGATGCATAACTGGGTTACAGTTAGATTGCGAGTCCTCTGTATCAAGTGACATGACAGAAGAACTATCTCAACTGGGGTCCTCAGCACTGACAAGCCTTTGAACAGATCAAACAGGAGACAGTATGTGTGGTAGCCCTTGGGCCACTTGAGCCCTTGGCCTCAGCTGGAGCCTGTGGTAGAAAGCACTGAGACTCAAGGTCAAGCCCAAAGGTTTTGGAGCGAAGCGTACAGAGGATCCAGGGTATTCATGTATTTCTAGCCTCCTCTATTGTAGTATTTCTACAGCTCAGTGGAGAAGTCATCTCCAGAAACCATATCGGAAACACCTGCACCAAGTATAAACACTTGGACCGAGGCCCAGCTAGGAGAGGCAGAAAGGAAGGGTCTGGCAGGATTTCACCCCTGTTCTTCTTCCAAGAAGTGCCATTAGAGTACTAGTTCATACAATCAGGGTACACAAAGGTCTGTACTGTTTTTATATGTAACTCCCCATGCCCCCCCAAAACCTTGTGCAACCCAGCCATCTATCCAGGGCTTTCTAAAGTAGTTATTAAGTAATGCCAGCTAACCATAAGAGAAACACACCACCATTTTTTTTGCGTCGAGTGACATGTGACACAGTGTCCAGCAGGAGAGTTTTTCTTGCTAAGTCCATGGCTAACAAAAATGCATCTGCTCTACTGCATTTTGTACCTACTTTTTTTGTTCCTGAAAAAGTGAAACCCATCCTTCCAGGCAATGTTCTCTACAAATATCAAATAAAAATTAAAGCAGGTGCTTCAAGAGTAGTTGGTGCTAGGCAAGCTATTAAGACAGCTGGCATTCAAAACACAGTGATGCTACGGTACCTCCAGTACTTCTACCCTGCCTGCACTGCTGCCGAAACACTGCAAAGCAAACTGGATAAAGTTAATGATGCACAACGTAAGCAAAAGCGTATGTTTTACTTTCATGCTTGTTACTCATCGTTGGTCAAAGTTTACCTTTGTACATGAATTAGATTTTTCCTGTTAATTCCTCCTCACAGGCTCAGCTGCAACTTTACCAGGTGCCAAGGGTAAGGACTAGCATGGAGATTTCCTACTGGTAGCAGATGATATTGGTTGGCTCTTGCTTGTACCACAGCTACAGAGAAATAAACTGTGAAAGAAATTGGAAACCAGTTAATTTCACTCTTCCCCAAATAAAGCACAGTCCTTTCCTCCTCCACGTGCAACTACCTGGTAACCTTAAAACTAGAATGCATTTGCTTTCTTAGAAATTGACTCTTTCTGCACATACGTATCGCAGGTAGAACACAGACATCATTTACCTCCCGCCCCAGGTGGACGGGCTCCTCCTCAGCCTCATCTACCAGACTACCTGCAAAACCCAACTTGCTCCAACACGTTGGAATTGGGGGGTGGTGTATGGTCACACAATTGCATGGTTTTCAGTATGAAAGCAGACTACGCTGTTGCTAATCCTACCCACTTCACAGCCTTCTGGCCCCTACACTGTCCTGCTGTATGTTCTATACCACGTCTACATTTATGCTTTTATGCTATTTCTACAACTGTAGCATTAGGACAGCAGGGGAAGTGATGCCTTCCCCCAGCTCAGCCCTGCTGAGGCTCATCAGGAGCGTTATGTCCATTTCTGGCTACCCAGCACAAGGCAGACATGGACGTACTGGAGCAAGTCAGTGAAGGACCACAAATGGCACGTCTGCATCAGCACAGGACAAGGGAAACACGTCTAAACCATAACAGAATGAAAACAGAGTAATAGAAGGAAAGCTGGAAATGGTGAGGAGGCTAATTAAAAGAGGAACACAGACACTTCAGAAACCTTAGCGGATTGTGGCCAAATTTGGCATCTAAGCTTTGTAGCAACTGAATCTGTTTCAGTGCAAATGCAGGACAGAAATGCCACTTTTATTTTTTTAAAAAAATTAATATTCAGACATAGGTCCACTGTACTAAACAACACTAACATCTATACAAAAAGATCGCAAGAAACTGAATACAATTAATTTCTTTAGTGTCTTGGAGAAAAAATGAAATAAATCTTAACCAGCAGGATGGAAACATATGGATCAAGCTAAAACAACCTGCTGCAGGTGAATGATGCAAAGCATTAGTGAATTTCAGATAACAAGCAGAAGTGACTCAGCAGTATAATGACCACTAATTTAAAATGCACCAGCTGCGCACTCAAATACAGTCCCTATGTGTGGGGGCTAGACTGCTCACAAATTTGGAAAACTGGAGTACATATCAGTCTGAAGAAGTCAATTCATGAGTTGTCTCGGTATCAGCTTTACTTCAGTGTTTTCAACATTGGCATTGAAAAGACACCCTTCAACCAGCAAAAGACAAGACCAATCTCTCTCTGGTTGATGACATCAGCCATCACCTCAGAATTGCCTCTGGATTACACGAGAATCATGTAATCATGAGAATTACATAATAATCATGAGAATGTAATCATCTAATTACATGAGAATCATCAGAACCCATGCAGTAGTCGTGTCAACAGGCGCGTTTCATTCTTAACTCATCCCACCAAAGGTTGTGTAAGTGGCCTCTGAGCCTCTGCAAAAAGAGGTTCTTTGTGGTAACGCAGAAAGTTCTCTCTATATATAGAAAACTGGCAGTATCTGTGCGTTGACAGCTGATGAAAACACAGCTCACGTGCAGCAGAGCCAGAGATAAGGTTAGCTGCTGTTTTACTGAAAAACAGTAATTTAAAATTAAATACTATCCAGGGTCCATTATACAATGACAAGTAGTTTTATGGGTAGAAAACACCTGCCTTGTGTTGGGTGTCAAGGAAGCACACCCAAAGTGGACCTTCCAAATCCATGGCAGTGTGAGGACGGTAGATTTAGCATAGATATTAGGAAGAAATTTTTCACTCTGAGGGTGGTGAGACACTGGCCCAGGCTGCCCAGAGCAGCTGTGGCTGCCCCATCCCTGGAGGTGTTCACGGCCAGGTTGGATGGGGCTTTAAGCAATGCAGTCTCGGGGAAGGTGTCCCAGCCCATGGCAGGGGGGTGGAACTAGATAATCTGAAAGGTCCCTTCCAACTCTAACCGTTCCATAACTCTATGAAAACATTTTCTAGTCCAACCCTCCCTCTCTACCTGTGCACTATGCTATGTAATTCTCAAAGCTCTGGGTTCTGCAACCATGCTTAGAACACCTGCACAAAAATATCAATGCTATTTAATTCTTCCTGTTCCTCATCAGACCTAAATTAACAGTACAACAGAGATTAATAGTTTGTTCAGACAGATGTCTCTGAAAGGATGGAAGAATCAATGACGAAACATGTTAATGAACGTTAAAAATAAAAGAAAGCAGAACAAATCCACCACTGATTACCTGAAGTAACACTGGTCCGCTGTGTTGGATTACTTAAAAATGAAGTAAGATCTACAGGCCTGTGCTGACCAGAGCTGGACTCCTGCACAGTTTCCGTGCAAACTCCAAATTTGGAAAGTGCTGAATTAAACACATCCAACGCTGTAAGAGACAACTAAAACCTCCGGCACACACTAGCTGTTTTCTCAGCTCTCTAGTATTTGGGGAATGAACAAATCAAAACCCAACAGAAAAAAATCTTAAAAAAAAAATCTTTGCCAGAAAACTACTATTAGCTGTGAAAACCCACCCAGATGGAATAGTAAAAACTACTAAGCAAGAAAAGAAAATTGTAAAGGAGGTGGCAGTGAGTCAGAAGCCAGATGGCTACCAGACTTACCCTTCTCACCAGATGAGCACAGTCTCTCATCTACAACACCACCACCACCACCTCAGCGCCGATGGCTGGTCAAAGCATTAGCACAACTTACACTTTAAATATGCACACTTGGAGGAGACGTAACACCATCATCCACGTTACACCCACCCGTCCATAAGCACCGCTCCTCCTGTGGTTGACAGTACAGACACACACGTATATACTTGGCAGTTTTCCTCTCAAATGTGTCGCACGTGACACACAAATGGCACTTTGAACTCAATGTAAATGGAAACATCTTTACCCCCAAAACACAGTGAAGACCTTGGTTTTCACTCGCTTTCTAGCCAAATTTCTTCCCTAAATAATTTTTTATTTATCCAATGCAAATACCAGAGGCAATGAAAGGGGATTGTGTTGTATATTGTAAGAAAAAGCATTTAAAAAGTATTTATAGAAAAGATACCAATTACTTCTAAATGTTAAGACGCATCAATAGGACTTGAAATCAATTTAATAATCTCAGTTATATTTGATCTTTCTACGCCTTTAACTATCTCTCTCTTAAAACAGAGCCATACTTGGAAGCAAGCATTATTCATCTCAATCTAAATCTGACTTTTCCCAAAACTCAAACAGCTTCATCCAGTTAAACAATATGAAGATTTTTTTTTTTTTGTGCCACGTAGGTGGAAAGAGATGCGTAGGGCTAACTAATGAAGCAAAAGCAAGTGCGCTGAAACAAATTCCATGCCTCCAGAGTACAAAGAGCTGACAAAACAGAAGTGAGGAACAGCAAGAAGACAGCGCACCGTGGACAAACCCTCAGGAAGACAGAGCGATTAACCGGCAGCTTAGCTCTTCCATAATTTTCAAGGAAAGGATGAAATAAGCACCATCAGCAACATGCCCAGTCTTGGTGCTCTAGGAAGCCAGTGGACAGACACTCCCCAGTTGCGTGACACCAGTTCCCCACACACTTATTTGGATTTCCCTGCAGTGCCCCGAGGCTACGCGCCCATTAACGGTTTATAAACGGGGACTGTGCTCCGCGGCTCTGGCAGCGCGCAGGGTAAGCGCAGTGCGCTCCTGTGGAACGGTCACGCTGCTCGCGATTTTGGTGGAGGAGCCAGAAAGACCCTGTTTGTGCACAGCCCCAGACTTTGAAAGTCATTCTTTCTGACGTGCCGTGTTTGACGGAGAACGTCATGATTCTACAGTCTTGACAGTATCATGAAATTGAACCAATGCACCAAACATGACCATTTCTTCTTAGTGAAGCATTTAAATTTTTTGAACTCAGGCCATGTAATTTCTTTTCTGCACACAAAATGTATTTACTTACAGTTTCACAGAAACTTTAATTTTTTAGTAAGCCGTAGAGTTTTTATTAGGTTATTACATTTCTAAAGCTGCTCCCTCCTCTCTTCATTAGATAATGTTTTGCCAAATGTTCATATACAAGATAAAAACTATTAAGGAAAACACTGTAATTAAACAATCAAGTCTGTTAGAAAAGATTTGTTAAAGAGGGGAACATGAGCTTTAAGGGAACTGGTAGTTAATGTTAGCTTTTTTTTAACTGGTAGTTAACTCAGCTTTTCAGATTGCCTAGTAGGAATACCATGTACATGGGAGAGTAGTGAAGCCTTTAGAGCATTTGCTGCCCAGGTAAAAGGCAATTAAATATCAAGATACAGGACCAATCTGCAATATAGAAAGATAATGCTCTGCCAAGAGCAGCTGAAAGGAATGACATCAAATTTCTAATGTTTTTGCACCAATGAAGACACAATCTTGTGCAGACTGTGGTTTGCCTACAGGAAAGGCTACCTCAGTTCCAACATGAAACTTCTCCCTACCCTTTATTTGGATTAACATCAACATTATTTAACACACTACAACCTCAATTCAATAAACTCTGTGTATTCAGAGCAACACTTCAACCATGCTTTGTTTCAGTGTTCCCCTAAAGAGCTGGGGACTTTTATCTCTATGTTTAGATACACATATTTTTATTTCTGTACAGATACAGTCAGGTTGGAAAAATCAGAAACAATTACTCATACAAACATGTTTCTGTTTTCCAGTATTCAAAGTGGAACTAGAAGGTAAAAAACAGAAGACAGATGTTGGCAAAACCTCTTCTGGAATACTGGGAGACAGTTCAATGCCATATGCTTCTGAGAGATCACCTCAGACTGAAACAGGTGAAATGAAAGGCTAAAGATCATCACAAGTTCAGGGTTTTATCTTTGGACGAGTCCCTAAAAGAGCCTGGAAACAAGGCCAAAGGAAACAAGGTGGAGAACTGGATTGAGACCGCTCTTCATAAACGCACCAAGTAAATAAAGCCTGGAAATAAACACAGGGCTCCACGTGGCACAAGTACTGTGTACAATCTTCCCTTAGAAGAAGCTGGGGAGAAAATACTGAATCAATTTTTAAAAAACAGAGCTATATAAGTACATGTAAAGTACAATACAACATCCTGCAGTGACAGGAAATCAGACTTTAAAAAAAAAAAGCCAATTTTCTTGCAATCTTGTGGCCTGTTTTTTAACGCTATCAAATAAGCTGAGTTTCTCTAGGAAACCCTTTCAGGGGTTATTCTCACTGGGCAATGGAATAAGATGGTCCACACTGCAAAATTAAAACAAGTTCTAGAAAACAAAAATCTGTATTGAACCTTTTCCCTTTCTATTATTTTCACCTGGAAAATTACATAAGTAACTTACACACGTGTAGGAATTTGCCTCTGTAATAGCACGTATGCATACAGATGGGGCTTGCATACAGATGCAAAGAAAACACCAGAAGCTTAAAAGTAAGATTCTTCCTGAAAATGAGTTTATACAGTAATTTACATGGGTGAAAAACACCACCTTAAATCTTAAATTCACAGCAATATTTTATAACTCCTTTTCAAAGGTCATCGTGATTATATGTGAAGAACTGGCATAAGAATGAGTTGACTCTTTGCAAAAAAGTTGTCTTTGTAGTTTCTAGTTTTCCAATAAACAGACATTTATCATTAAAATGTAGACTATAATGTAAATGTTTATCTTTGTACGTAAATATTGAGGATATAATACAATGTATCAGTGAAAAAAGATACATGGCTGCCTAAACAACATTTGGCTTTTTTTTTTTTTTAAAAAAACTTATACTGTGTTGGTAAAACACATAAGCACTAGCTATGGGAACTCATACATCTTTACTAACTGATGATAATTATAGATCTGATAAGTTGTTTTACTAAGAAAACAAAACAAAACAACCACTAGTATACGACTGCGTTGCTAAAAATATAACCACAGTTAAGTTTTTTGGAGTGGAGCAAGCATTGCAAATTCATACATGTAAAGTGTTAACAACTCACATAAATGTAACGTTTTTCTCTACAATTCTCTACCTTTCAACGGAACCTAATGGCAAGTCAATGATATTTTCCAGAACACGTCGTCTTGTGTTCCCTGTCAATTAGACTGCTATTAAATTTTGGCAGGAAAGAAAAAAATTAATGCTTTTGTACAGGGATAACAATAACCATTGAAATATTAGACTCCAAATCCTAGCAGAAATACTGGTTCAAGATACCAAACACTGAAGAAAAATGGAAGAATTCCTAAGGAGCTAAGCAAAGTACACGCAACACGGAAATTTAATTGATGTTTTATAAGATTGTAACAGTATGGTGTAAACTCTAAGTGCATATGGAGTCTCATTCATCTAAAGCACTTCTATACAAATCATTCCAGCAGCAGTTCAAAACCCCACAGGACTTTGTGCTCAGTTTTAAGTGCACGCCGAAATGCCACCCAAATCAGAGATGAAATGCCTGTGCTGCTTCGGTGCCGCAGGCAGCGCCATGGACCGACTGCGGCTGGTCTGAACCACCCGCCTTAGCAATCCTCCAAGGACTCTCTAAGTCCCAAGGATCCTACTGGAGGATTGAAGAGGGGTTTTTTTTCTTTTGTTTTTATTTCCCTCTAGTAATTAAATTATACCTGTTCTGCCCCAGCCTGCATGGCTGCCATTCTGTCCGTGTTTCTACCCGGAATCCACAGCAGCAGCGCAGTTGAACGGCTCTTTGCAGCTCGGGCTGTAACGCCAACTCTTCAAAGACAGTTTCAGCCTTTCACGCGTAGGGGCAATGCAGCTTTTGACACGATCATTTTTCCTTTTTTCCTCCCTTAGTACTTGGCACGCTCCGTGGTCTTTATATAGTTTTCCACAATTTTGACATACCAAAACCAAAAGGTTTTAGAAAACCAAAAGCTCTCCCACGACAGGGGGACAGTGGGGGTTAGAAGCACTCTGCCGACAGACTGCATGGTCATAAGAAAATGGAGACAGGGTATTTTTCACTAACTGCAACTCACTGGTCTGAAATGTACTTTTTGCTCTCAGGTTCATAAGGAATAGCCTGAATCAACTCTTTTTCCTTTCAGACTACGCTCAGAGAATGACAGTTGAAAGTAAGAAGGATATTTTATTTCTATTAGTAAGGTGGCAGAAGGCAAGCCCACTAATAATACCAACGTGCCACGCATTAATGCAAATATAAAACCCAGCCAAACAAAAAACCCCAGTCTGCAGCCTTAGATTAGCACCTCAATAAACTGCACAGGCACGTTCCAACGTACCGCTATCCGGCTTGGTATTTCTCTTTATTTTGCACTAGGATGCAATCTCGCTGGTACCACCCAGCATAGCTGAGTTTTGGTATGCATGACAAGAGCTGTTCTGTCACCTTCGCTTATTTTGAAGCATTAGAACATATTTAGCCTCGAGAACCTTGCAAATTCTGGGCTTCCACATTTCACTTGTAAAACAGCCAGAAAATACCACTTGGGGTCACGTACTGGAGAAGGAGATGCAGAAGTATGGAAGGTAACACTGTTCTAACACTTCAAAGTTGTCTGCTGCAGGCACCTTGGAACTTTTAAATCTGGTGTGTTTCAGCACGGCTGACTATTCCGTGACATCGCCGCGAGGGTCCTCTCTCACAGGCAGTAGGGGACGGGCTTTGCCAAGGCCAGCAGCTACCTCACAACCTGTATTTGGTTGTGGGCATCTCCGAGTGAAGTCCTGCTTGCAAGAGAACAAAGTCAACTCTTTTTTAGGTTAGGGCTTTTTTTTTTTTTTTTGGTGGGTTTTTCATGTTTGGGAGGGTTTTTTGTACGTGTGTGAAAATTGTACAGCTAGTAAGTTTAAGTCACAAAGAGACTAAAATGCTGTTTCTTAATACAGACTGTTGGTTTACAGAATTAAAAGACGTTACAGATGACAAAGCAGGTGGTCTCCCTGCCTTTGCACAGTGCAGATGCAGTTATGAAGTATACTCTTGTCCTGTTTGGTTTGAACCTATAAATTACAGGAACTCCTTGCCCAAAGTTTGCATAATTATGCAAAAAGCTACTAACAGGTAGTTAAGAATCATTATAAGAGTGTACTTCAAATTTTCAGTAAATGAATAAGAAATAATTCTATTCAGGACACTGTTAGGAGTTAAACAGAAGCCACCTGAATAGTCTCTCCTCTGAAATGCTCATTCTAATTTACTGGAAAACCTCTGAATGTTTCAGAAAATTTGAATTGTTTTGAATTAGTCTCACATTTGACAATTGTTTGGTTTTTTCCTTGTTTCTGTAATCCTGAAGGTTTAAACTTTGGCAGTTTAACATCTATATTTGCTTAAATACCAATAGATGAAAACCCCTGTATGGCCCTTCATCAATTCACACGTCACTTAGTTCTTATTTTCTTCATACATTTTTTATACTTGTAGTTAAATTAAATTTACTGCTTGCAGAGAGAAGAGCTTATTTTCTTATTTTCCTTGGTCCTTTGAATTTAAATGTCCCAGCAATTTCATAACTACATTGAAGAGATTTGCAGTTATTCAAAGGGGGTATTTGTATAATATATAATGTATAATGTATTGACATACATTATTGTATGTCAATAATAATCCAGTATTTAGACTGCCCCAAGCCATGTGTCATTTGCAGAGGAGTGTATTACCCCACCAATGCACTACTAGAGTGACTACACCCAATCAGTAATGCTTATTTATGTATTACTTACATAAACTATATCCTTGAACAAATCTACCATAGTGATTATGTTAAGTCAAAACTGAAACATGCTAACTTTGAATTCTGAAAGGNGCACGGGGAGGGAAGAGTCTTCTTGAAAGTTGTATATTTTTTTGCATACAATTTTCTTCTGGGGTTTTGTGTTGGTTGGTTTTTAACAAGTATAACTACAGTACTTCATCCTGGAAGCAGGTTTGGGTTTTTGCTTGGTTGTGTTCATGTTTGTTTTTTTTAAAAAATCAACTAAAAAATAACTAGGAGGAAGAACTCCATTTCAGAGAAATTCCAAAGCAGAAGTCTTAAAATTCCAGCCCGACTGATGACAGCTGTATATGACGTTGTGCAACTCTCAAAACTTAAAAAGTAGAAATCATATGGCAAACTACCCAGGAGCATCTCTAGGTATATGGAGAAAGGTTTACAGATTCACAGTTCAGTTTTACTTATGTACCATGATCCAGTAACTGAAAGGAGGAAAAGAAACACGTGGGGTTCAGAGAAAAGTTATGTCAAGAGCAGGAAGCAGAGGTGAGAGACGACTGCACAGTCCAATAAACCACACAAAAATCAGTTCAGGCATATAAAGGCACACAGCTTGTGCTACTCTAGATATCACACAGTATCTCCTGGGTTCAGCCGCTGCTCCACAAGCGCGCGGGTCTGCGTCACATTTGCTAGTCCCATGCGGCAACCCCAGATGATACAGAGCTTTCCGCGTGGCAACACACATCGGTGTGTAAACAAGGTACCCAGATCGCCTATTCCCACCTACAATACTTACCAAGGCCATATTTAGGTACCCAAGTCACACCCAAAATACTGAAAGATCCATGACTTGGAGATTTTTAAAGTTATTATCATTTATTCAAATATTCACCTGAATTTGTCAAAGCACAAGACCAGTAATAAATAAATACAAACAACTGGACAGAAATTCTGACATCAAGTCAGAAAATTCTTGTTCTCCAGTTTTGTTCCTAGACACAATGACTTTAGCTGGAGACACGCACGGTGTCTCAAACACATTCAAATAGACACTCGCGCTGTTTCCTAACAAGAGGAGCTCTCGGGTGACTGAGTGACAAACAACAGAAGTGGTTAGAAAGAAATATTCCACATCTTTTTTTCGCTCAGGACACCCCTGCTCCCTCTGGTGCAATTTCACCATTCCCAAAGATTCCAGGCCTTCAACTTGTACAAAAGTGTTTTGCCCTAACTTGCACTGCACTGATGCTGCCTACCAGCAGGTTGCTCCAGCCCACCAGAAATTCAAATTTGACCATAAATCACTGGACATACGGCAGCTTTTTCACACAATGTGTAAAGCTACTTAAGCCAAACACTCAGAACAGATTTCACAGACCATAGCAGATTTAATAATTGAAGTTAAGAGCAGCTATTAATGCTCAGACTCCTATAACACAGAATTTTAAAGGACAATTAAAAAAGAACATCTCTCCAGTATTTTACTCTTACACTTTGTATTCATCCCATTCAAGTTAGAGCCTACTTCACCAGCCTTGAGCTTGCTTTAGTTTAAACAGACTTTTCAAACAGTTCCAGTTTTAGCTGTCGAGAATAGAAAGATGAAAGCCAGTTTTTAACCTCATAGTCAGAAGAGCATCTCCCCTAAACGCACGGTACGCGCTTTTATCACAGACGAAGTGGACCAAAGTTTTGTAATCTGTTTTGTACAACTAAGCCCGTGCTGCTCACAGAACTCCAATGAAAGAAAGAAAATATTATTCAGGAAATATATCTGTACAAATTGTACCGGTTAAGCTGTTGTACACTTTGCCAAAATGCTCTGTAAAGCCTTTGTTCTGAGGGAGGAAGACCAGCTCCTGAGTCACACAAGCACCTTTAATCTGACTCCATTCAAATTAGCTGCACTTGACTGAGTTCCACCACCAGCGTGGCAAATCCCTTCATTAAGAGGCACTGCATAATTACATTACAGATGTGGTCACAACTGATTTACAATAATAAGTTCTGCAAAATCTGTCAAAAATGCTTTAAAAAGTTGCTGGATGGATGAGATCTTGACATCAGATGTAGTCAGTGATGAATTAAAAAGCATTAGTTGAAGCAGCCAAATGATGATAACTACCTACCAAAAGGTAACATGAACTAGACCTGATGGCAAAGAGGGGTATTTATTTGTTAATTATAAAGTGTGGACTCTCAAAACACGTAAGGTAACAAGACAACATTTAGCAACTGGCACAGTTGTGGGCCATCTACCTTCTCGAGTATAAAATAGCAGAGTTTCAAGAACAAAAGGTGAAGAATGAGAAAGAATAAAAGCTCCAATCAGGCATTATTACTAAGGTTTTTTCCTACACAATGGAACTCAGGAAAATTAACCCAAATTAATTTAACTGGATTTGTCCACGTCCATTAAATTCCTTTGCAAACACTTTCATCTGGGAATAAAACGTAGCCTTAATTTGGTTTGGCTTCGAAGCAATTGAAACTAAATTCACTGGAGGCCACTTTAATTATGAACGGGACAGCGCACACAGAGACTTGGGAGGATTTAAGCTGCCCGCTTTTAAATTCCTACATTTTGTTGACTTGCATCAGTTTTGCTCAGTATTTTGTGTAGACAAGCCCTGCCCTGATACATTAGACAAGGAAGTGAAAAAACAGAGAGCAAGGGAAGCTACGCTGAAGAATCCTCAGTCACACTAAACCCCTGTGGGAACCACCGAAGAAGATCTATTATACAAGAGAATTGTTCAACTATTTTAAGTTCAGTTCTAGGAAGAACACTGCCAAAGTTCAGGAGACCAGCTGGCAAGTATTTTAAAATACAGCCACAGTTTTCAGAAATGCTGTTTATTTAAAACACCTATTATTTGCTTATTTATTTAAATTATTTGAAGCTACAGCTATCGGTAAAGGACACCGCTTTTTCCCCAGACAAACACCGCCGTTGCTATACACGTTTTTGCTTTCATACAGGACAACAGACAAAAAGAACAAACGTAAAGGCAATTACAGCGTTTCCCTCATTTTATTCACAAGGGCCCTCATAGAGTGTTAATTGTATTCTAGCAGAAAGCAGCAATGCAAGAGATAAATGTAATGTCACTGATAAAATTGAATTTCCCTAAAACAAAGACCTTTGTTTTAAATCAAATTCAAGTATCAATTATTCTCTTATCTGGGAGAGTGATAAAGAAGTAGGTAGCATTAAACTGTAATGGAAATACAACAATTAGAGTTTCAAATGTTAATCTGAGGCCTCTTATTAAATGCAGTTTCATTAAGGAACATGCATCTCTCTCACTAGAATATATCTCTGCAGAAACAATACAAACAAGCTGGATTTTTTCCTTATTTCCCCCTCTCCCAATTTTCCTCATTTATAATTTTTCCCTGACACTGCAAGAAGATGTTGTTTCCAAATACTGAACATATTCCTCCAAGTGTCATCCTTCTTTTAAATAAAGAAGGTATGCTGGCCAAAACTCTACTCTTAACACAGTTTTCTCTCACAAAAACATATATCTCGTACTCTGCATACATAAAATTTATTTCAGAACATAAAAAACAAGATGTCTGAATAGCCATTATTGGATATGTATAATCATAGAATTGTCTAGGTTGGAAGGGACCTTTAAGATCATTCAGTCCAACCACCAACTTGGCACTGCCAAGTCCACCACTAAGCCATATCCCTCAGCACCAGATCTACACGTCTTTTAAATACCTCCAGGGATGGCGATTCCACCACTTCCCTGGGCAGCCTGGTCCAATGCTTGACAACCCTTTCAGTGAAGATTTTTTTCATAATATTCCTAAACCTGGCACAACTTGAGGCCGTTTCCTCTTGTCCTGTTGTTTGGAAGAAGAGACCAACCCCCACCTGGCTACACCCTCCTTTCAGGTAGCTGTAGAGAGCGAGAAGGTCTCCCTCCCCTCAGCCTCCATTTCTCCAGCCCAAACAACCCCAGTTCCCTCCGCTGCTCCCCAGGAGACTTGTTCTCCAGACCCCTCACCAGCTCCGTTGCCCTTCTCTGGACACACTCCAGCCCCTCAATGTCTTTCTTGTAGTGAGGGGCCCAAAACTAAGTACAGTTTTCAAGTTTGCGTTGCATTAAAAATTAAACATTTGGGCCTAGAGGCCCCACGCGGCTCAACCACCAACACAGCGAAGAACAGCTTAACTACTTGCCGTTTCTTACATTTCGAGTTATTTAGTCTCCTATTTTGACACTGCGAATTCTAAAATTCATCGTCATAGCAACAGGAGCCTACATCTTCATTTACAAGGCAGATAACCTGTCGATCACACTATTCGTGCAGAAGCCCGTAGCTTCTGGTTTGCCCCGTGTGGTGGTCGGCTTCGCCCGGAGGACGCGCCAGTGCCCGGCACTCGGCGGCAGCCGCAGCCCTCGCTCCGCCGCGCACCACGTCCTCCGACACGCGCCCTTCGGACCAAAGAGCTGCTGAGGGAGAGCTAGGCTGCTGCGGTTACTTCTCCTGTTAAGGCTGCTTATCCCTGAGCTGTAAATACACACCTGATTAAAGCTACCTGTAGGCAAGTTTTTAATTTGACTTACTTACAACAGACTTTAAATACGAGTTCCTTGAGGCATGTGTCGGATGGGCGTTACGCTGCTGGCTTTTGGTGAGGAAAATAATCCATTTTTGCCACAGTAGAAGGTATGAATAAGCAAAATTTTGTCCCCTGAGAAATCTGGAAAAAAAAAAAAAGAAATAGTATATTAATCATTGTACTTATTCTACGCTATTTGAGTAATGACAATAAGTTGCAAAGTATCTACTTTGTCTTTGACCTTAGGAGTCTAATGCTCAATGCAGACACATTACCAGATACAACAATTAGCAGTAAGATGGTGATGTGTCTGGGCACAACCCAGACAATTAAGAAAAAAAAATATGGATTATAAATGTACAAAAATATTCTTATAGCTATCCTATGTGAAAATGGTAATTCACCCTTAAAAGTTCCTCTAACAGTTCTCTTTCTTAGGATTCAATCACATACACCTTTGGAAGTTTTTCTTCTCATAAGCTATCAAAATCGAAGGCAGTGAGCTAGTAAAGAGTTATGCAAGAGAAGACCCAATTAGGACAGCCATTTTCTTTCACAGAAAAAAGGGACAAACACATGAAGAAAGAAGGAACGCTTATTTCATGGGATTTATTTTTAAAAGAAACAGGGTTTCTCTTCAAATATAATCCACTCTGTTTTAAGCATATGTCCTGCTGCTTGCAAATACATAATCCAATGACTATATGCTTCACCTTACTGTTTTAACAGTCACTTACAATCAGTTTTATTGTTTCTGTGGGGTTTTTTTAATCCATTCACAAAACTCATACACTTGTACCTGAGCCCAGCTTTATCAGACTCTGGATTTAACAGATAACCTGCCCAAAGCCTTTCATGATGGAAAATATTCCTTCCAATAATGCTTTTAAAACAGCCAGAAATATAACAAGGTCCACGTTTTTATGAATTTATGAGGATTATGATATGAAAATAGAACATTATTTCTCATTACTTTGTAGAATACATACAGCAATAACCAGATCTCAGTAGATAATAGCCCTTATGCAAAAAATCCCACTTTTCTGTCTAACAAATCAACTGTAACTTGAGAGTTTGTGAGCTAATATTAGTACTTCATAAGATTCCTAGCTTTTTTTTTTCCCCCTTCACTGGGATATATTTTCATGCAAGAATCATACACCTGATCAAAGAATTACCTTCAGTTCTCTGTTCAAACTTACTTATGAATGTACCATGGCAGATATCCTCACTATAGAGGAGTAGATTAAAGTTCAGAACAACATAAAAAGAATCATTTTGTACAGGGCAAAGGAAATACAAGCAGCGATCAAACCACATTTGCCCGCGACCCTCATTATTTATCACCCTCACAGAACTTAGAAAAAACAACTGCAAACTCCTCATCAACTTATGGAAGTAACTTTTAATAGCTCTAACACTTTCAAAGATACTTCAACTGCAAAGGATAGAAATAACCATCAAGTGTAAATAAGCACACTCAGCATTTCCACGTATACCATGTTAACAAACTGAAATATCTACGCTATGAAACTCCTATTAGCTATGGGGAAATAACTAAATACTCTTGTTATGATGTCTTCAAAATCAAACGATGATGTTTCTGCTACGGAGATTTAACTTTTATCGCTGCCCTGAAAATAATCAAGCAGTCAACATACACTTCTTTTTTCAGTTACATATTAACAAATTTTTACAGTTTTGTTCAACGCATCAGCTTCACAGAAAAATAAACCCTTTCCATCCAACACTCGACCTACTTCAGATGAAAGAGGATTTGATGCGTGTGCTCGCAGCACATATTTTTAGCAAATCACAATGTACCATTTAAACTACACTAAAAATTATTCCAGTCAGTTTGCTGTTGTAAATAAGTGATCTGAAAAATTACCAGGGATACTAGGATCGTTAGGGCACAAGGAAACACACATAGCTCAGCCCTATTTGTCATTTCTCACACACAGAGCAGCTTCACGAATTTATTCATTTTTCTGGGTAGTTTGGGGTTTTTTTGGGGGGTGTGGTGTTATAGTTTTTGTCTGTTTCACTGAAAACTATCTTTAACTTGGTAGTAGAGTATGTAAAAACAGATCGGCTGTGCCGTGTCCTGCAGATGTCCGTGTTGAAGGCTGTGGTGGGAAGGGTACAACATTTGACACACAGCATCCATCCACGGCTCCTCTACAAGGGATCAGGCTAACAGGCCATGTTCTTGCAGACACCTCTGACAGTTACATTATTCCCCAGCCTAAAGCAGCGCTTTGATGATCTAACTTTTTAACGACCGGTTCTTGAGCACCGCCTCAAGGGCTAGCACAAACAGATCTTCTCGTTGAACTGGAGCTTCATCACTTGAAGCCTCTTTGTAACCACGAGAAACACCTACCACCTTATTTCCTAAGTCTCTATAGTCTCTCACAAGTTACTGATGAAGGAAGAGATTTCTCCTCTAGCTAAAGAAACTCTTATTTACCCTGACCAGCGGTTCTTCCATGTGAGAACGCATTTCTCCCCTCCTTGGCTTATGCTAGTTTGACTCAGAAAACGTGTGCGGTGGATTGAGCTGACAGAGATATGAAGGCAGAAGCTTAAAGGACATCAAAAGCATTAGCATTATGAGCTTTGTATAAATAGTCTTAAGAATACAACTCTCCAAGCACCCTTTATCTTCTTGTACACGGAGATTAAAAAAAATGTTGAACTCCTTAATTGTATGTCAAGTACACAGTCAACACATTAAGAGTTCAGTAGAGGAGTCTTCCGCATATTCATGCCTTGAAGTAGACAATTCAGCTGCTATTTTAAACACAAGGCTTGACTGTCAGTTACTCTTCACTTTGCATTGCTCCTCACATCAAGGCAAAAGACATAATGGTGATTTTACCATGTTCCCCTTAGAAATACTGTTCCCAATAATTGGTTCACCCAAGAGCTGCAGTGACAGACTGATGGGAAAGTTCCCTCTCTTACAAGTGCCCTAAAAATAACGGCAGAATTGAACTTCTGAGATTCAGATTACGTACAAAAAGCAAGCCCTTGTCAGTCCTTTGATGGATATAGTGTAGAAAGAGTAGCAAGTTACTAGCCTGCCAGGCATTCATATAACGTGCTGGAATTCCACAGTAAGCACATCAGCTCAGCGTACACCGCAGCTAGATAAGCTACAGCAGGAAAGAGCTCACACAGACATGCTATTCAGCAAAACAGAACTGATAATTTCCCCCAGCTCTGCGACTCCCATCCTCATTTCTGTCAAACATGAAGTTCCTCAGTTATTGCATTTAGTTCGGAAAACTAAAGCAAGAAGAATAGAAGGCTTAGCTCTTTTTCCTACTAAAAACTGTGCTTTGATGTCATCTCCAAGATTTTTAGCACAACTAGAGAAGCAAAGGAGAAAATAAAGGTATGAGACATGGAATCCAGAATGATTCATTTCACAACATTTTGAAGATGCATAATTTAAGTATAGCAAACGTGTGTTTCACTTAAACTACACAGTAATTGACAGTCTGTGGAGAACCCATTAAGAAAACTGAAAACCATGCATCAGACTGATCCATAGGGAAAGCACTCCTCCTCCCATTTGAATAGTGCGGAGCAACATATCACAGATGCGGTTATCAAAGGCTGTTAAATAACTCCACAGCGACGCTGGCCACCCAGCAGCCACAGCCTGTCACGCAGCTGGCCAGAACCTCAGTCTTGAAGTCCTCCTCAGCTCGGGGTGCCAAGCCGTAGGGAAGTCATGCAGTAAAGGTCGTGCATCGCATTTCATACTGCGAGAGAACTGAAATACGACCATAATCACTAATAACAGACACTAACCTGTTTTATGTACTCTGAAGACACTCATTCCCACAGTCACTGCAGCAGGATTAAAGCACAATTCTAATAAATCATGTTCAATCGTTGGAATATCTGCCTCTGTTAAAAATCTGCAAGTTACTATCAGGGTTAGGGAAAAACACCTTTTTTTTTTTTTCCACTTATGCATTATTTCTAAAACTTTCTGCCAGGGTAGGGGAGGACAGGAAGGTGTAAGCACGTTCTTTTCAATGCCAACTCGAGATCACTTTTTGTGGTGGAAAGGGGAAAACGTGGCAAGTTTTGTTCAACTACATGAGGAGAAAAACACCAACTCTGACCAAAGTCCTGAAGAAATTGCTGAGAGACATCCCACCTCAGTTGAAAAGATCTCTCTTTTGAGTCCTAGGGAAAGAAATAATTGGTATGTGTACGGAGTGAGGAGCAATGTCAGAGGAACACCTTGCAGTGGGCTGAATGCCTCAGGTCGGCTGCATGAAAGACTTCTATCGATATACAAAATGTCACCAAGAATCACAGGCAGCCACAGCTGCACTGGATGAAAAGCGTGCCTGATGGTATAGATTGTTTGGAGGGGTGCTTTAACTGACAAAAGTCAAGTCAGGGTTGACCTACAGAAGACGGGTTTAGAATCATAGAATCACTTGGGTTGGAAGAGACCTTCAGGATCATCGAGTCCAACCATAACCTACACTGCCAAAACCACCCCTAAACCATGTCCCTCAACACCACGTCCACCCATCTTTTAAATACTTCCAGGGACAGCGATTCCACCACCTCCCTGGGCAGCCTGTTCCAATGCCTGAGAACCCTTTCGGTAAAGAAGTTTTTCCTAATATCCAATCTAAACCTCCCCTGGCACAACTTGAGGCCATTTCCTCTTGTCCTGTCACTTGTAACTTAGGAGAAAAGATTGACCCCACCTGGCTACAACCTCCTTTCAGGTAGGTGTAGAGAGGGATAAGTTCTCCTCCCCTCAACCTTCTCTTCTCCAGGCTAAACAATCCCAACTCTCTCAGCCGCTCCTCATAAGACCATTTTTTGTCTTTGTGATGCTCCCTCTGACAGCAAACTCCTAGTGGCTGCAAAGCTCCAGATTGCCTGATTGTGGCCATTTTTTTCAGCCAGAAGTGCTGAACCAGTCTTGCCCGAAGGAGGATCTGGCGTCCCCCATTGCCAGGCCGTGTGGTGCCATACATCCGGGGTTACTTCCACGACGCTGTGTTGACTATCTGTTCTAAAACTGACTGAAACTCACCCGAGAGAGGTGTGGTGGCCCCTGAGGATGTCAGCAGTATCCATCCCCTTCATACGAGGAGCGTATCTTAATTTATATACTGCTGTGAAGTATCAGTATAGAAGTGATCGGAGAAGATATATGATAAATATATTTTTAAAAGCTTGTCTGAGAGAGACCTCTTGCACTCTAATTAGAGATATCCAGGGGCAATAGGAAGAGGTGAAGAAATAACAAAACAGCAAACTTCATAATTTGTGCCTTTGTCATGGCTTAAAGATTTTTAAAGTTGGGATTCTTTTGTCAAATGACAACACAAAACTTGCAGACCTTTTTTTAAAAACAAAGGCAATAGTAGCACTGTACTACCGTAATTCTCTGCTGTTTTCTTGGAATACGTTTGGGTTTTGTGTTGCACCTCCTTTTCAGACTTACGCTTATACATATTAGCAAACTATAAATCTTTCAAGCCAAGTGTCTAGTGTGAAATTATCTCGCATTAAGAATGGCTGTTCATCAAAACTTAAAGAAAATATAAGATACCCTAAGCAGCAAGAAATCCCTCCTTCATTTAGTCAAATCAATTTAGTAACAATCTGTAAGCTTTCTCTCACCATAAGCTATAGCTACCCCTACAGTCATAAACATTTATAATCTATATTATAGACCACATATAATTATAATTTATAATTATAAAATTATATATAGTTTATATCTTTACATATAATTGTAAAATTATACTTTTTCCTATAATTCAGGCAATATTAATAACAATAAACAAGAAATAGGCCCAAGGAGGGGAAGTGAAAGCTATGGATCAAGTGTTATAAGGAAGTATGCAGAAGAATTGTACACTCAAAAAAAGCATTAACAACAACAGATATTCGAAGTTTGGTGTTAAAATAGTGCAGCCTGATTTTTGAGAGTTTTTGAGTAGTTCTGACCAACTTCAACAGGATTAATGTCTATTCAACATCTCTAAGAAGCAGACCATTAGTTCTAATTGCCACTGTCGTCATCATCTATTATTACGTTCTGTGAAAAGCAGGACACAGTTGGAGTTAAATATCAGTGTGCGAAACAGGAAATTTTGAAAGCCAGAAAAAAAAAATGGAAATTGCTATTGATTGCAAAAGAAGCCTGGGGGTGGGGGAATAAAACCCTTCTCCACACTGAATATTAATGTCTACAGGCAACAACTAAAGAAAATAACAACAGTGCCTGGTTTTTTTTTTTAACTTGCGTACCAAATTCAGCTATGAAAACAGTGCCTGTAAACAAAGAACAATCCCTTCCCAAAAAAACTGCTCATCATAGACTACTAGACAGAAAAAAGAGAGGGGAAAATACAAAAGAATTTGTATTCTCCTTGTGCCTTAGTCGACAAACGTGATGACAACAGCACTCTAAGGAATTAGAGCATGTTTTGCAGAGCTTACTGCAAGCTTCAGCACGTAAATATCTTTCAGTTCAACCTACTGCAGAAAGAATTATTTACATTTTTTTCAACATCTCAAACACATGGATTTCAGAAATACCTGTATTTTCCTCTGCTTTTTATAACAAAAAAGCCCTGGAAAGTAGACAGATCCATAAACCAAAAACTCCTTGAAGCTATCCAAAGTGACATTCTCTTTCACACAATTTTTGTCTTCGTTTTAAAGACAAATTGATCAAACTCCTCTGCTTTGCTGCTCATCTGAAGCTAAATGCGTAGCAAAGCTGATAGGGAGTCATTGCGGATTATTTTTAGAAAAATATGTATCATCACTTTGGACAATACACACTGTCAATTTATTAGGAATTTTTCAAAGAAGCATGGCAGAAAATTGCTCTTCCTGACTAGCAGGTCTGCTTATTAGCCAGAAAAGAAAGGAAGAAAGAGTCCTGCTACTGTTGGTTCAAAATAAAAAGATGCAGAGGTGGAGCAGGAATGATTTCAACGATGATCTATAATTTCCGTTAGGTGTTATATGAAATACAAACAGCTTAGGGAGAGAAAGAGAAAAATCTATTATTTGAAGCAGGGAGTTGGTCCCACAACAACAGATCAGTGGTTTTTGGTAAGACAGATGCTCAAACAGGCAAGACTACAGACCACATAAAAGGGGAAATAAAAAACCAAACAAACGATTTGCTTGAAACCATGTTCTTCCTCCACCTGCAAAAAAAAAAAAAAAAGCAGTAAAATGAGCTGATCAAAATGGTGGCTTAAGGAGTGACCAGCCATGGTGCAAGAAGCAGAGAAACAGGGTTACTCTCATTTCCCTGTTTAGTTTTGGAGAAACCTGTTTGAAAAATTATGTGTTTATTGCCTACGTCAGTCATCTTCCACTAAATCAGTCAGCTTGCCAGACAGCGAATACGTGCAATACTCGCTCATTTGAGTCAGCTTTCCTCTTATTTACAAATGTTTTGGAAAAACCTCTTGCTTTGCTGGACCAGTCAATTAACCAGCAGCATTCTCCATTTCAGGATAGACAGAATGAGCTAATTTCTTGGAGCTGCAGTCCGTAGACATTGAAAATCAAAGCATCTATGGGGAGTTCATCATAGTTTAAAAAAAGGTACAAGTTGAACTTTATCTAGTTGATAATAATTTGTTTTTTCAAGCACTAGCATCAAAGTAAAACTGGCACTGTCAGGAAAAGAAGGTGGTCACTGCCATTAACTAGTCAAATATTTAAACTTGGATCTGAACTAAGCTCATGCCACCAGTATTTACGATTTAATTAATACAGAAATGGAGCTGTTAATATGCAATGTGATGTATACAATTCAAACTACACAGCTACTTGGGTTTTTTAGGTATAATACCAATGTTTTCTATGATGATGATCTCTAAAGACTAGACGCTTTAACTAAAAGGAAGAAAACCCACCACTTCCGCAAATAGATTTAATCCAAAAGAGATTTAACCGCAAAGAACTTCTCAGGCAAATTCACACAGTCCTGAATCTGAGCTGGAATAATTTTTTTTTTCCCCCCAACCTCCAGCAGGGGGTTGAAAACCTGGCTCTGTATTTTCTCTGTAATTCAAATAAAAGGATTAAAAACCTCAAGGTGCATGCCCTCAACCAGAAAGACATTCAGAGAATTTATATTACAATTGACATTGGTACTTACAGATAAACAGCAAACTTTCCCATAATACTTTATTTCTGGAAACTTAGACGCTTTATAGACCGCCAGCCCAGCCAGTTTCACCACTGAAAGCTGACCTTGGAAGTTTTCCTGTCCTATCAGTCCTTCTCCAAACCACGACAAGAATTCACTCAGTGACATATCTCCTCACATTGTGCTCTGTTCTTTCCATGAACTAATCCATCCATTAAACACTACTGAGCTGAAGACACGCGCATCTGCGGAAGCCAAGACTTCAGCGAGGGCCTTTCTTTCCCCCCACGGGGAGACAAGAAGTTAAGGACTAGTGTTGAAGTGCATTAAGCTTCTCACTGGAGAAACCTGGCTGCTGAGGAAAGCATCTGAACGGCTAGAATCATATCCTTTTGCCTTCCTGACATGAAGAAGAAGTAAGGAAGTAATGCCCGTAATGAAAGGATTGCAGGTGGGTCAGCAAACTCGCCTTGGCTGAACGCAGAAAAACACAGTACGAATTGCTCTGGAGAATGCTAATGGCAGGGAGGAAGAGCAGGGAGGACCTGCAGCCAGTTTCCACCCCCTCTATATTTCAAACAATCTGAAAAAAAATACTGAAATCCTTTTCAGCTACCTTGCTGACTCCACGCAGTGGGCGTAAAGATGAAATTTGGGGTTTAGTTTTTACAGCACTTTTGCTCTCACTTCTAAGTTTGGCAACTTTCTCCTGGACAAGCTGACTATAGTATCAAACAGCACAACATACGCTATTTTTTCTGAAGAGAAATAGTGAAAAGTGAAGAGAAATACTTCAGTTTTATACATCATTTGCAATTTGCTGCGCTGCTTCAGTGCAGAAAGAGTACCCAGTATTCTTGCACAAGGGCCAGATGCCTTAAAAAAAGAAAATCAGCATTTTGATTGCGAAAGCTAAGAGTAAAAGTTCATTGTAAGAGCACCCTAGAAGCTGCACTAACAAGTATAAGCGTGATAAGCACCACACAGTCCTGTGACCTTCAGGACTTACAAATTTTTCAGAAACAGGAGGCAGCTCTCAGCACTGCAGGTGCCAATCTCTTCTTCAGTTTCGCCTGGACCCATCCATGCACCTTTAGTTAATAACAGCACACAAATACCAGCCACGCTTGGAGCCACAGGTAACGTCTCTGAATTCACAGAGTCTGTCAGTCAATTCCACAAGTAGAAAACTTATTTGGAAAATCCTATCAGCTTTGCAGGAAATGGTTCTGTGAGCAGCAGGAAGCTGGATGCCTCGTTTTCTCTGGATTTCTGTCCTTTAATACCCTAAACTCCCGCAGCCCCCAGCACACCCCCACCCCCGAGTTAGTCCAGAACCATGTACGCACTAGACTGCCCAGACAACTGCGTCCAACAGCACAGAAAACAGTCTAGTTTTGGTCTTTCTTCTCCACCAGCCACAGACTTTCCCAAATTTTCTAGGAATGTTATTAACTTTGACAATTCTAACTATTTTTCAAGTTGTACAGTGATTTCAGGGGCACTGGAAAGAATGATAGTCTCATGGGTGTGCCTAGGTCTCATTTTTGTCAGGAAGTCTAGTGATAGGACAAGGGGTAATGGTTTTAAATTGGAAGAGAGGAGATTTAGATTGGATATTAGGAAGAAGTTCTTTACTGTGAGGGTGGTGAGGCACTGGAACAGGCTGCCCAGAGAAGTTGTGGATGCCCCATCCGTGCAAGTGTTCAAGGCCAGGATGGATGGGGCTTTGAGCAACCTGCTCTAGTGAGAGGCGTCCCTGGCCATGGCAGGGGGGTTGGAACTTGGTGATCTTTAAGGTCCCTTCCAACTCTAACCATTCTATGATTCTATGATTAGAGAGGCTGTTAGAAAAGCAGGCTAAAAATGCATTCCCCTTTCCATGCCACTTGCCACCAGTTCAGGACTGCATGCCTCCCAGTTTGCTAGCATGACATTATCCAGCCACCTCTGAGCTCAAAACTTCATTTCCAGCTCAGTTCAGTAAATGCTTTCAGAATCAATGAAAATAATTTATTGAAATGATTTGTGTGTGTACTAAAATCTCTGTTAACAACAACTGCTGAAGAGAATGCAAATCTTTCTTAATTTCTGCATAAAGTATCTGATTATAAAAATTTATCCAATTACTTGGGCAATTTTTCAACCAAGATATTTTAATAAGACATCCTTTTAATCCCTGCCTGTTTAATAAGACAAATAAGATATCTGTTAGTTTATTACACCACCAGCGCACAATTCATTTCTATGATACAGCAACAATAAATAACATAAGAACACAAATGAAACAGCCAAATCTTATTGCCTCCAGCGAAACAATATATGGAATGTAATTACATGCAGTACACATTCTACAAAGGATGTTGACTCAGTTCCAAATTTAGCAAAACATGACCAGGAAATAAATGTCTGGAACTTAACCACAGCGTGTGTTTGACCCTTTTCAATCTTGAAACCTACTATGTGCCAAACATCATTCCAGCTTATAAGAGTGTTAAAGATCCTCTAGCCCTCTCTAAAGAATTAATGGCTCCACGATGAGGGGGTTTAGAATCTTACTGCTATAATTTACACTGAAACTTACTTTAGTTACTCAAAAGTATTTTAATCTCTCCAGGTAAAGTTTTCAAAGGTTTTTAACATCCGTGTGAAACCAGCGTCAGCTTTTCATGCTTGAAATATACGGAGGTAGTTCAAGAAGAAATGTGAGAGGACATAATTTACTTGGAAAGGAGTTACGTCTGTCTTCTCTATCAACATATCACCTGGCTCCTTCATTTAGCTATACAAACAGTACCAACTTCTCCATCCACAATGTGTTCTTAGACACATTAGAACAGAGAGATCAGGTATGGAAGGTTTTTGTCTAGTTTTACTGATGCTATTTTTGTTTTCACAAAAGAGGTAATTCAAAACTACATTAATTTATTTAGAAGTATGTGAATCTAGATGAACTTAGGTTGGGCTATAGTTTCGTTCTACAATGCTAAAAATTCGTTACAGAGCCCATGCAGCATCTAGAACAGATGACATACTTATTTTGAACTGTCCCGATTTCAAATATTTAATGCATTAGAAACTTTGAGTTACTAATCACCTTATCTAAAATGGTAATACTTCAAGAGAGACAAAGATCATATTTTCATCATGTAGCCACCGTCTACTAGCTTAGTCTCTAGGCGCTATGCCAATATATACATCATGTTCTTAACAGTGAAAACAATGGAATAGAAATGCTTACGGACTTAATGCTAAATAACTATAAAATGAGTGTTTAAGCACTATAAAAGTCTTTACACTGCATGAAATCTTTAAATCCTATCCTTCTACTGCTCTATGTTGATTATTTTCATAATTCAATACATGAAGGCCTTCTTAAATTAAGATGGTTTTCTTTAGAATGACAGACTCTTACTTGAAACTGAACCAATCAGTATTTTTTTCTTAAAATATATCCTGATGATTGGACTATCCAGTGAAAACACATATTATTTTCTTCAAGCATATATTTAATTCTTTTCATCCAGGTCCAGAACTACCTGTCTTGGGAAAACACAGCTTTACTGTGAAAAACGAATCTTCAAGAGAAACAAAAGTTTCCTGGAATTCCATGCGGATCTGCCTTGGACAGAAGTGACCAAGACATGAATTTTTGTTTGGAAAAGCTGTGTGAAGTTACTGCCTCCCAGACACGGCTTCTTTCAGTGGTGAAAAACACGATTTATACAGTTTGTACAAAAAAGGATGAATCTCATTTCTCACTATGGAATAGGGCTTAGAAGTATTCTACTCGTCATAGTATTTTAGTCCTAGTAATTAGCAAAAGTATTTTGATTTCATGAGGACTAAGTGGAAAAATTAGTCTAGTTCACACTGTTAAAGTAAGCAATGAAACTTGTAAAGGCACATACCAGAGGTAAAGAGCATGAACTAGAACATTTATGTTTTCTACATTTGAAACAGCAAAGCCACATGTTTGCACTGCCTGACAGTAGGTACTTCCTACATCATAACAACAATATTGTTGTTGTAACAAAATTGTCTCATAATAGACAGTTATTAAAATAACCAATCCACCTAGCAATTAAATCTCAAAATGACTGAACATTGCCTATAATTAAAACACACTTCTACTTCCACCCACATTAGGTGGAGCAGCCCGAGTATCCTAATACAGCAGTTAGTCTTTATTAATTGTATCTTAATGAGGATTCCTAAGACAAATTCAATACTGAAATTCAAATAGGCTACAGTCTAATGGTACATAGGCTTAAATTAGCCTAAAATTAACAGTAACTGCCAAATGATGAATTCAGAGTAAGCTGTCTGTAGTGACAGGTAATGCGTCCCAGTACTTTGCAAAAGCAAATGCCACTGCTCTATAATAAGCCAACAGACTTCTGTGAAAATACTGCCACAGCAATAGCCAAGATGACACTTAAATAAAACCGCATAACGTTTCTGTCTCATCACTCTGACTACAAGTCATATTAACTGCATCAGAAAACTACAAGTGGGATTTGTTTTCTTTTCATAACCACCTCCTCCTTACCAGAATGTTCTGGGACATTGCTTACATCCCAAAGGCAGTCTCCTAAAACGCTTGTTAGCAGCGGTTTGTTAGGACTGAGGTGATGCCATCACCAGCCCTCCATCTGGCTGAAGCAGACACGTAAAACAAACTAGCAGGTATCAGAATTCTTCGCAGAGGACTAGCCCAGAGCAGGCGGTGGGTGAGGAGGCTGAGAGACACTTGGGCTTATTTCCAACCGAGAAAACCCCCCTATCACAGGACAGGTTGGGTTGGAAGGGCCTTTAAAGGCCATCTGGTCCAACCCCCCTGCCATGAGCAGGGACATCTTCAACTACAACAGGCTGCTCAGAGCTCCGTCCAACCTGACCCGGAATGGTTCCGGGGATGGGGCACCCACCACGTCTCTAGGCACGCTGGGCCAGGGCTTCACCAGCCTCAGTGTAAAACATTTCTTCCTTCTCTCTGGTCTAAATCTGCCCTTGTTTATTTTAAAGCCATTACTCCTCCTCCTGTCGCAACAGGCCCTGCTAAAAAGTCTGCCCCCAGCTTTCCTGTAGTCCTGGAAGGCTGCAACAAGGTCTCCCCGGAGCCTTCTCTTCTCCATCTGAACAACCCCAGCTCTCTCAGCCTGTCCTTACAGCAGAGTGCTCCAGCCCTCGGATCATCTTTGTGGCCTCCTCTCGTCCCAGACCAACAGGTTCATGTCCTTCCGATGTTGGGGGCCCCAGAGCAGGGGGTTCTCACCAGAGCAGAGCGCCAAAATCCCCTCCCTCCACCTGATGGGGATGCAGCCTGGGATAACATTGGCTTTCTGGGCTGTGAGCGCGCATTGCCAGCTCATGTCCAGCTTTTCGTGCACCAGTACGCCCAAGTCCTTCTCGGCAGGGCTGCTCTCTATCCCTTCATTCCCAGCCTGCATGGGTACCAGGGGTTGCTCCGACACAGGTGCAGGACCCTTCAATGTGGCCTTGTTGAACCTCACGAGGTTCCCACAGGCCCACTTCTCAAGCCTGTCCAGGACCCTCCAGATGGCATCCCACCCCTCAGGCATGTCAACTGCACCACTCAGCTTGATGTTGTCCGCAAACTTGCTGAGGGTGCACTCAGTCCCACTATGTCATTGATGAAGATATTGAACAGTACTGGTCCCAGTACAGACCCCTGAGGGGCACCACTTGTCACCGATCTCCATCTGGACATTGAGCCATTGACCGCTACCCTCTGGATGCGACCATCCAACCAGGTCCTCATCCACTGAACAGTCTACCCATCAAATCCATCTCTCTCCAGTTTAGGGAGAAGGATGTGGGGCACTGTGTCAAAAGCCTTACAGCACAAGCTACAGCTTCAAGACCGTAACACAACAGCATCTGTGACTTTAAGCTTTAGTCATCTAAGCCAGGATTTTCTTTTCCAAGTCATGCATCACAGGACACACAGAAATAAGTTCTGTAAAGCTGGTAAAAGGAGTATCCAAGACAGATCTATTTTTGCAACAAATGACTAAATGCTTAGAAGAGGATTTTGCCATGAAAAGATTTTTATATTGGCAATATAAGCTGGAATAATACATCGTTTCTATTGCTTTTTCTTCAGATCTGTAGGTTCCCTGGTCTACTCTAATTTCCTACTCTCTAGTCCTTGAAAAGCAAAATGTAACACAAGCATACTGTAGAATTAGATACTTCAGATGCATAGATGAGACATCGGATAGATTTGATTTAGACCAGACACATTAACAGCTAATAGCATATAGAGTGCTAACTGATATTACCCAAAATCAAGGTAAACCACATGAGCCATGCAATGTTATGATTCCTGAGAACCAAGTTTAGAATTTTTTTTCAGTTAAATTAGGCACAAAACGTAGAAAGATTAGAGTCTAACTTCTCTTGTGCAGGCACTGCTTATCTCTATTTGACCACTATCACTAGCAAGAAGGTGGAACTGGCTGGAGTCACCGCCGCAAATAAAATAATCATTTTTAAAAGATTAAAGAAGCCATTAACATGGATTGACTTTGCCCCAGCAGAAAAGAGCAATGCAATCTGTTCGGTGCTGGTGATCTGGCAAGGACAAATAAAATTAGTCTGACACCCGAGTAGAAAGACAGGGATTTGAAGATGCTGAGCGCCATGTCCAGACTCACAAGGGCTTTTGAAGTGATGATGGTTCCAGAGGAACCACTCGAGTGTGCAACACTCGGATACAGCTTCTTCTCCGTGATCGAACTGGATACTTACAAATGTCTCAGCAAGGATCCCACAGGTTTTACTAATATAATTCTTAATCCTCAACAGCTTAGATAAAAAACAGGTCCCACATAGGAGGATGGAGTTCCGAAAAGATTTGTGCATCAGCTACAGAGAGACTGATGAGCTCAGCAGTAGTTCAGGAGCCTTAAGACAGGTTGGTCTTTAAGGGACAAAGAGGTCCCCCCTCTGAAAGGGGGAGACAGACAAAGAATCTATATTCAAGAAGAGACTGTTGGTGGTCAGAGACAAAAAAGACCCAGGATCTGGACACAATTCAGGCTTGAAAATATGAAAGACAGATTTGTGAATTCTAACTTTGGTTCAGCTACTCAAAATCCAGCCTGTTTACATGTATTTGGTATGAAGGTTTGCTTGTATGGAAACATTTTTGTCATCTCCCTTTTTCTAGGCTGTATGGAAATCTTGCTACTCAGAATTTGCGTGGACAGAAAGAAGACTCTTTGGTATGGAACTATTACCCAGGCCTCTATTACATTCTTCACTCCTTCCCTGAAAGCACCGAAGAAAATTCTTTTCTCTTGAAACTGTATCAGCTAATACTTGGATAATTACAACTCAATAAGGAAAGAGAACAGAAGAGATGACAAAAATGATTTCAGGTCCCCAGATCAATAGAGTATGTTCAACAGACTTCATAACTGTCAGATGTGGAAATCCAGCTCTTTCTGACTGTCTACTGACTTCACAGAACAGCGCAGCATAAGAACAAGACCATCTTCGCCAGAGGATGCAGAATGCGCAACCCGCCCCTTCAGCTGGTATACTTGGGACAGAAAAAGGAGAGCAGTATTGGTCAAGGACACCTTTTTCACCTCTTTGAGAGACACTTCACCCCGGAGATCACTTCAAGCATTTGCACTGGCTGTTGTTCTTGGATAAAGAGGGCTCCTCACAAGTGCTGCTTTTTCACAATATGCGCTTTTTCTTGCTACCACCTACCACACTCATTTCAGAACTCCATATTGTAAGAAAATGTTCTTTTGTGCCATCGTTCTTCTGCCATCAAAACAGAGTCCCATCCACCTTTTAAACACAAATGTATTTATCATTGCTTTGCAGTGAATTTGAACAAAATAAAGTTTCTCTCATTTCAAATGAGTTACAAAAGGATTTACAAGGAGACATAAAGAAAACACCTGTCTTTCCAGTACTCCATTCTACGAAAGAGCATCATACCTGTGGTAGTATAATTTCATTACTTAAATATTTTTCTATTACCCCAGACATATTGCTGAACTAATTTCGTAATTGAAATAATATAGCTATTTCAAAAGAATGAAATACTGAGGAATTCCCATCCTTTGTTCAAAAATACTTAATCCAATTAAAATTTTGATTCAAATTCATGCTATTCCTCCCGGAATTTTGATGATGACAGTTAAGATGACCAAAGCATAAGCAAACTAAGAAGAAATACAAAGTTGTATTTAATAACTTTACTCATGGTTTACTGAGTTCTGTGTTTCCCTTGAAACTGCAATAGCATAACTTAATAAATACATTAGCTGAGAACTGTGCAGGCTTTATTTTTTAACTCCTGGAATTGACAGACTGATTTATTTTTTTTTAACCCAAATAAAATTTATGGTTTTTTCCTTTTTTTTTTTTCTTCCCCAAGTTTCACACTACCTGCAAGTTAACGGCATTTTTCCAATCATCTTATTTTTAAAATCTGTTTTAAGGTTTGTCAGTACAGTGCTTATGAAAGCTCAAAACTCTGCTACTGACAATCGCTCCATTGAAGACTGTCATGCCAGTAGTAGAATAAGGTTATGGCTCAGGCTTTAAAAGCACAAGGAAAGCCATGAGGGGTGGGGACAAAGGTGATGCACCGACAGCAAACTATTGGCTTCATTAGGCCTGTTGCTGTCGACAGAAATGTTTACAGTGAATTTCAAACCCATGGTTAAGCTTCCTCAAAATTAGAAACAAATTAAATCTATTAAATAAAGACACAAAGGCAGAAACATTTTCCATGCTGCAGTGCTATGGAATGTTAGAAGTTCTGGTAGGACTCCTTCACCATCACAGGGAACAACACGCATTTGCAGTAACGCAAAGTTGATCTCGACCAGGTACCTTGTTACCCTGACATCCTTAAGCACTGAACTTCCATTTTATGATCCAAAAATTATTAGTTTTCATAGCCATGAAAAAAAACCAAGACCCAGCCTTCAGCATCAGGGCGGAGGATCTCACAATAGCATTACTGCTGCTCTTTATGAAAATATTAGAGAACACTTCATGCGTGTCAAATATAACAACAACAGATCATAAAAAAAGTTAGTGCTTCCAAAGTCACAAATATGCACAGAAGTCTTCTATCTCTATATGGGGATATTATAACACATTGTTCACTCTAGCAAAAATAGTAGACAGATGTAAAATTTGAACGCTGCATGGCCTGGAGGCTGTAGCTCCCCAATGGCACGTACAGCCAAAGGTGCTAGAATCATATCCTGGCTGTAACTCCCTGTAGGACAAATTCAGTAAGTGCCAGAACACAGAATTTTCATTGAGTTCTCTTGTGCGTAAGCATTATAACACAGTCTTTAATTATAGCCTCAACCTGGTATTTTCATTAAAGACCCCTGCTTTTAAACATTTTGCAGAATCAGCAGGGCTTAATCAGCAGTTTTTTCAGGTGTTCAGTTGGACATGACCATGCAACTGTTGCCCCAGGAATTTCACTTACTGTAACCTTTTGAACCTCTTAAAGGGAGGTTCGGGATTTTTTCTTTCCTTCCGTGCTCATCTGTTCAGTACATACATGTCTCACAAAACATTAGTGAGCTTAGTTAAGAATGCGCCCGTAAGGTGTGCAATTACTACGCTATTTTAAAAATGGAGCCAAGGAAGACAGATTAGTTTAAAAAGCATTATTGATGTTGAGTCCCTGCACTTAATTACAATTTTAGAGGGTATATAGCAATTCAAAATTAATAATCTATTTCCCATGTACTTATTCTTTAGCAGAGTGTTCGAGATGGACCCTGTGGTACCAAATCAAGGCCACATTTTCTTATGTGCATAGTAGAAAGTAATTCTTTTCAGCTGCTTAGTTTGCTGCTTTAATTTATCAAAGGTCCCCTCAAGCAGTTCTGTGGACCTCATGTGGCAGGGGAGGAAAAAGCAGTAGGAAAGAACTACTCAATCCAGCACTGCTGCCAAGCAAGCATTACACATACATTCTGCCAGAGAAGGAGAAACACTTGCGTGAAAAGTTTGGTTTACACAATGTATTTGGCATCACTGAGAAATTCTGTAGTGGAAGCATGAACAAAAATCCAACTCACCATGGTAGGTTCTACTTGCAAAAGTCTCCCGTCTCTCCTGCATGCCCTATCTCATTTCGGTGAAGCGAACAAGGCAGGCATCCACACCAGTAAACTCCGTTTCTCCCTGGAGAAAGGAAAAGAAGTCAGCAAGTAAATGGCAATTTACAGCAGCTGACATCAGCCAAGCATGATTTATTTAGCAAAGGTATTGTTCAGTTCACCAGCCTTACCAGTCTATGATTATGGGGATCTTCCATTTAATTCTCACAAAGGATTGCACCATGTTGTTACAGAATGAACCGTTAAGAAATGTAAAAGCAAAGAACTAAACCCAAAACAGAGCTTCTGCACTGACAGACCAACTGCTGCAGCTGTTTCACATGGCAATGATGTGGACAGGTTTAGGAGCTTACCTAGCATCCAAGCTTGAGGAAGCACATATAAAGATTCGTTTAATGAGTAACACTGCACCATCCATCAGCTCTGTGTTGCCACAGGCAATAGGCATGCTGGTAGCTCGTTAATAATTTTAGTTCATTTCTCTGGTTGGCTACACTTAATTGCTGTCAACCAGAAAGCAAATTAAATTCTTGTTTTCTTTGTAAGGCCCTTATGCTCAGCATTTCAAAACAACTAAGTGACAAATGCTAACTTGGGGGGTGAAGGGGATGTTTACAGCTACCCAAAGGAATGAGGTAAGGACCCTGGGTTTGTTTCCAATATCTTTACCTATTTAGAAAGGCAGGAGGCGACCGTCCAGCTGATTTTACTTCTGATTTTTCAAAGCTCTGCAGTATCATGTGCCTGTGAGAACGGAGAGAAGACCAGAACATGCTTTACTCCAAAAGTGACATGTAAAGTACTGTTCTGCACCCATTTGTCACTCCCACCACACACTCTGATCCTGGAATCTGAATCTGCAGCACTATTACAGAGAAAGAATTTCCTCTTTTCTTCCAGCTGTGAGAATTCCCAAGACTGTTACAAGCACTTCAGTATCTCACTGTTGAGACCACAATAGCTTTCCATCACGAAGTTCAACTAGAGCCCAATCCAACGCAGATTAAATGAAAGAAGCATTCAGCACCAAACGAGAAACAGAAAGGAAGCTTTCTGGAGGGAAACACTGTCTGGCCACTGGTGCACATTAACCTAGACACGAGGACTCTAAAGGGTAACTCGATAAACCCAAACGGTATGCCTTAACATCGAGATTACTTTGCCATCGCAGAGGTACCTACATTGGATGACAGCTCCTTAGGGATGCAGCGCCCTTACTGCTTGGTTCAGAGAAACAGAGGCAATATACCACAAATCCAGTTTAGCAGGCTGGTTTTCCACCAGTTTAACTGTACATTCCATGTCAATGACAGAACTGAGTAAATTATTCCAGCTGATTGAGTATATTTAGTCCCTTTCTGCTTGTGAAACATTCATCCGCAGATTGAGATTTACCAATTTTGGTTTTAAAAGAGTCGTATGATTTTAAAAAAGCAAAACCAAACAAACACCAACCACAACAAAGCATTGCAGATTGATCTAAAAGAATCCTCAGTAGAAATTAAATTAACCGTGAAGCATAGACTCGAGTGGTTTAAAGAGCTATATGATAACATTTTGTTTGCTGACTGGATATGTCAGCATGCTGTAGTTTATCTAGCTTTTTGTCCGATTTACCTGTTAAGAGAGCAAAAGTGATCAGGACATGCTCTTCTTTTAAGGCCTGTTTAGTGATACTTTGCCCAAATATCATCCTTTCTGACCCTGAATAAAGTCCACTTCTTTATAAGTACCATTAATCAAGGTCTTAAAGCATTTTATGTTGTACAGTTTTTATGGCTATCATTCTTATACTTGCTTTCTCTCAATTCTTTTAATGTTTTGTTCCTCCTACTTACAACATATTACACTTTCTTCTCTATATAGAATTTGCTTTTTCTTAACAAATTCAAATATATATATGTACTTGTATATTTATGTAAGCAAATCCACATATTTGTGAAACATATTTGTTTTACAAAGAGACAGACTCTTTTCTGTTTTCCTTTTCTGCTCTCTCAGCTATATTTTTCCTAGTATATGTTGTCACACAAGTTTATTTCAATATAACACACCTTCACTGGTCATTTTTAAAGCCTTAAGACCTTGCCCGCTTTCCAGGTTCAGCTGAATTTTCACCTGGTTAACTCGTGTCAGCCACCTAGAACACTAAGTCGACTTTTCTGTGAAATTCCACTGAAATGGGAAGACAGCTATAGTAACCTGACTAGAAAGAACTAAACGTCCTCTGTATTCATACATAGAGTACTGGGAAGTGATGGTGGTCAAAAAGATGACATTTAACGTGTGGAAAATGAACATGCAACTCCACTCAGGAACTTACATGCACATTTTCACAAATGTCCACTGAAGTCCATAGGCAAAACTGTACTTATATTTTTTCCTGAAGATACCACACCTTTGATTCCTAGCATTATAAGAAACAATACAAAATGCCAAATTAAGAGAGGGTTTTTAAGAGATTGTCTAGATAGAGACGTCCGCAAGAGTGAAAAAAAGGTATTTCAGACTTCTAGATTGAAACATTACCCAAACTTCACTTCAATTTCACTATGGCATTTGTATTGATACATGCAGATTGTACAAGTACACACCATAACGCTAAAATTAAGACAGCCGAAGAATGATGCTCAGGATCTTCGAGTTCATCCGACTCCTTTCCACCCTTCCAAGGTTTCGCTCACAGCACACACGATGGTCAGGCGCACACACACACACCCCCACACACACCCTGCCCTGGGAACAAGCAGTGGGTCAGGGATACTGCCCATGGACACAGGGAGAGCCCGAGCCCATGCTGCTCCCGTCCCGCTGAGCCGCCGCACACCCACAAAACCCAATTAACGCCTCCAGAAACAGCACACCTGGAAGAACTACTCAGAGTATCACTGTCCATCAAAGCGCCCACTTGTTTCTCTGAAGCACCAGTAAAACCAGCTTGTTTAATTGCAGAAGTTCAAAAATAGCCAGACCAAAGCGCTCTCTAGATAGCAGAAACATGAAGTAAAAAAAGGAATATATAAGAGACTGCAGAGAACAGTCTCTCCTGGTTACTCTGCCTCCTGCTAACACCATCCCTGAACACTTGCACGCTTCCACTGGATAATAAAACAGAGGTTAGGAGGATGAGAGGAAGTATACTGGTCTTATCTTAATTGGGTGAAATTCATGCAACAGCATAAGCAACAAAGAGACACAAAGCTTGTCTTCCAACGTAGAGGCCATAGAAAAACCATAGTTATCTATGATTGTGAACTACAGATGTAAATGAAAGTGTAATTGCCAATAAAAGCAATTAATTTAACCTCACTATTCAATTCTATATTCAGTTACTTGAGGAGTCTGTCAAAACGATTCATACATAACAGAAAGAAAACAAATGACACCAGATTCAAACTGAAAGGATCACAAGAAAGTTTTTACGGAAAGAACATCAAATATTTCCAGTAAGTTCCTATAAAGGTAATTAATGCTTTCAGAATTCAATCTATGTCTTGTTTACAGCATAACCGAAATGTGACAACGTCTCACTAATGACTCAGGAGGATTTATGGTGTAGTAATACCTTGACACGATCACACTCTAATAAGCACTGTATGGTCACACACTTGATTCTGCTATATATATTATGAATACATTGATCTTGTTACTGTTTAAGCTCAGGCTTATAATTCTATTTCTGAAAACAAAATACAGATACTTCCAGTCATGCAGCTGATAGTTACATGTGTTTTTCCATTATCCCAAAGAAACATACCCACCAAAGGTTTCCAAGGGCTTTGGCTGCATGTTGTACACAGCTTGTGTCTCCAAGTCACCTCCAAACACACATCTGCACATCTCTTCAGTCTCACAGATATTAGAGACAGCACCAACCCTACCTGTCCTGGACAACTGGGGCAGCACAAGTGGATCGGAACATCTCCCTTTTCTTCCATAGCCAAAGAACATTTTACCAGGAGTAAGAAAACCTTAATTATTTGACAGTCTAGCTACACACCATTAAATTAATGTCTGTGCTGTCAGAAATGCAGCCAGCTACTCTCATCAAGTCTCTATAAACAGGACTGGGAAATACAAGATAATAAAACTTGTTTTTATTTCTCCAATACTGTGAAGACCTACACTTCATTGCACATATTCATCTTTTTTTAAAATGCCATCAAATAAGTAGCCATTGAAAGCTCAAAATTCTCAATTAAATGAATTCTAAGAGGTTTTTTGCAAGTTAAAATGGTATGGATCCAAACTGAACTCCAGAAGTAGATCTTGACTACATAACTATCTATAGGTTTGCATTAAACCTTAAGAAATAGAAACCAGAGGAATGCCAATACTGGGAAAATACCTTGGAAAAAAGGCTTACATTTTATACTTAAAGTGCCTAGTCTGATAAACTCAAACCACTTCTGTTTATAAAGAAAATGGTTTTGGTTTTTTAAATACAGAGCTGTCTGGTTTCACCTATTTGCTCAATAAAAGCTTATTCTGTAGCCTTACTTTCATTAAAGGAGTAGACTTCCAGGGAATAAAAATGTCATCACTTTTCCACACATACAAAAGCCTTGAGACATATAATTCAAATCTTAACTCTTTTTCCTTATGTAAACCAGTTATAGGACTTCCAAGTTACTTTCTGAAAAATGCTTTCAGCCTGCCTTTTACAGTCAGAAAACTGAAACATAAAATGTTCAAATAAAGATTATCTGCAAACTAAAATACAAATCTTGTAAGGAATATTTAGTATGGTGTGTCCTGGCTTTTTAGTAGCACACAAATTCACTTTTTTCTAATAATCTCTCAAGAACTGTACCGTACTCTAAACCACAAACATCAAATTCCAATTCTAAAGTGTTTTTTCCTCTCACATCACCATCGGTACTAACATTAAAAATTAGTTTTCTTTGCGAATAGTACAAAGTCAGGAAGTGCATTGATGTAGGTTTCAAAATAATTACCATTCAGCATAACATATCAAAACGTTACTTTTAAAATCATGTTTTCATTTATTTTTTCCTGAAGTTAGAAGAGCTTAAACCCATACAAATCTACTTGCATGATTAGTTTTACTGACATCGTTAGACTGTTCACACAAAAGCAAACACCTAGTCACCAACACGACAGTATGTTTGTGAGGACTTGTGGAACGCACAGGAAGAAATCCCTAACTTCAGTAAGATCAGAGAAGTTTTCCACGAACTTCACCTATAAACACCCTTATAAAATACTGTGAACCCTGTTACTAAGCTAATGAACAAGAATCTCAGGGAAGATCAATCCATACGTCTCATTCTGAAACTAACAGTAATGCTAACAGTAACTGACTTTTACCTGTCATTCCCAGTTTTTTGTGGTTTGAAAACTTCCATGTTAGAATGTTTTCAGTTTAAAGTATATATATTTCTATATACATGTGTGTACACGCACACACACGTATATATAATCTGACTTGCTTGTCCATTATCATTTCCCACGAGCCTCTCAGACTTTGGTGTAAGGACACAGATCTTGAACTATTGCCTAATCACAGTTATTTTCATTAATTGAAGACGCTAATCCAAGTTTCTAATCACAACTCTTTCCTATCATATTCCACTGCAGGCATACAAAGTTACACCTTTTACTAATCTAAAAGTACATCCTTATTCATTCCTAGGTGGAAGAAGATGAATTAATTTTATTTGAAATGTACCTTCTTAATTTCTGATGATTTCTGCAATACATTTTGTTACAAAGCTATTTTTAAGTTTTCTACGCATGCAAAAAACCCACAACAGTAACTGACCAAAGCTGCATTATGACCTTTCTCTGAAAGCTCTCAAAGTGATTTACAAGCATACAGACACTTCAGCAGTGGACTACATTAGGAAGAGCTGTACAAACTTTAGCAATTAAATGGAGTGCATTGTAATTGTAAACTGAGCTACCCTCTTCTAAAAGAATATAAAATGCAAGCAATTCAAGTTGCTGCCTTGCACTCTACACCAACCACAGTTTGCTGACTTCGCAAGAAAAACACAATCATAGTTTTACCCTTCAAGGCTTCTTTACAACACGTCGCCAACTTCATAGGGACAGCTGCAAATCTACAAGTAGTAAGTGTAACTTCACTTTTAAAAGAATCATACTTTATTAACTATAAAAACAACCTCTAGATACAAAACCTGACAAGCTCCAAAGCCCACTAATGAACAGCAGCGCTGTACCATATCTCAAAGTACCCAACCAGGTGCGATACGGCCCTTCTGGTCACTACTGGATAAGAAAACATAGAACGCAAACCCCGGGCACGCAGTACGTGCTGATGGCAAAAGCTTCACAGCATAAAGCACAGTCTGCTGTTGATTTTAGCTTCATCTCACGAGACCTATTTCCCTTTAAATCCTACTTCACCAAACAAAGCCATTTGCCAGTTGACGCTCTCCTGATAACGCAAAAAGAGAGATTGACTTGGCAGTCAGCCACAGCTCCTTGTAAAAACGGGGAACCTGCTCCTGCGGTATCTAGTCACAGGAGTGTTGCTTCTCCTCTACTGGCTGCTGAGAACCCAGGACTGAGAGGCGACGGGCAGGCGATGTCCTGCCTCGTCAGCATGGCGGGGCTGGGCCGCGCTAATTACAGCCGACTGCTCTGGGAGCCACGCGGTTCCCCGCTGTCCCTGCGTCTCACTGGCAGCTCCCAAGGTGAGCGGTGGGCAGGGAAAGGACAGAGCGCGTCAAGAACACCAAAACAGGGATGAGTCTGTGCTTCGCTGAGCGGTTGCTTCTGCATCGTGAAACGCCAGCGGAGCAAGCCTGACCTCTCTACAGGAGAAGGCGATTAAGGAAGAAGAAAAATGACTAGGGGAAATTCTCCGTATGATTTAAGGAGCTGGAGGAGGGAGATTGTGTTTTGTATCACAGACAATAACTCTTCTATCACTCAAATATAGATCTATAGCCCAGATGTCGCTGAAGGTCTTCCAAAAAATAATTACTCAAAGTCTCTTTAGAGGAAGACAAAAAAGAATTAAACCATCTTTCTTGTTTTTCAGAGATGCTCTAAGTGGAAAACATGATGATTATATGATGAGCTGTCGCTCAGCTACAACCCACTCAGTTCTATTACTGCTCACTACAGCTGCTTTAACACTCACTCAGCTCCGTTACTGTGTATATTCATTACAGGCAAAAATTCTTAAGTGTCCCCTATCACGCAGGGCGATCCTTGCCCTGGGAGTCCAAACTGATTCGTTCTCTTTTTGCTTCACTGGAATTCAGGACCGAATCGTGAAAGAGTTGGAACCCTGCTTCCATATCATTTGAATTCCTGCACTGCACACATTTTTCTCTGCCCTTCCTTTTGCTCTCTAGAAGGCTGAGGTTATACGGTACAGCGCACCATTTGCATATCAAAAGCAACAGCACTTCACACAAAAAATGAACAGCAGCCACTTTTCTGGTTTCAGTGACTAAGAGCTTAAGACATGAAAAGAATTTCCTTCCTCTGAAACTGTAACTCCAAATTCAGGTGTAACTCCGTTCATCAAGTCTGGTTCAGATAAATATCTTAAAACCAAAGAAGCTCCCCCACTGCCACTGCTACCTGACACGTATTTGCAAAAGACAGGGTTGGTTTTCTTTCCATACCCTTTCCCTTCTGGAACAGTTAGAGACTTCACTGTCTTACCCGAAAGAACATAATTAAGACAGACATGCAAACAAACTCAAAGGTCATAAGGAAGCAATTCTTATTTATCTCAAGCTGTACACAACTTGTCTGAATGGTACTACTCCACTTACTGGGGCATTTCAATGTCTTTTTTTCAGCCGGCCACCATGGCCTCAGATGTGTCAGATTTTGTGGTTAAAATAAGCAGGATGACCCTCTGCTCTACCTTACGCAAGCACACAAAAGAACACATACACAGAACACTATTCCAGGTAACTAACTTCATGCTAAGGAAGCAACCTTGCCCTAAGCTTCTACATGGAGATGCCTTTTCTGAAGCAAAATGTCCAACCCTGGTGTTAAGAACACACAGGCAAGCTATTAGCGCAGAGCAGCACACCATGAACTCCAAGCTAACTTGTGACCTTCAGCAAGCTCCAAGAGACATCACCTAGGATGCTGCATTATTGCACCCCTTTTTTCTGCCAACGGCAGGCAGAACCGATTCAAGCACAAGCTATATCACCTGCTAAAGTTCAACCTGCCCCTAATGTATCACACCTAGTTTTACGCTCCCAGTGCGTCCGATCAACCTCCATTCACCTACAACCAGCATCTACCCTCCAGAAAGCAGACAGGCAAGTAAATACATACAGTTCTGTTTCTGGGAAAGACCCTTCCTGCACCTTAATATGGGTCTGTAGCCTAGTGCTTGGCATACCAACAAAGAGGTGAGACTAAGGACACAAGCTGTCACATCCTTTGAGGCACAGCAACTGGCCATCTACACATTGCTCCACTACCCTTTTTACTGATGGTCCTATACGTCAGGCTTTGAAAGGGATGAGAGGGATGTGAGCATGTCCCTTCTCCCCCATAAAACGACTATCATTTGTGACATCAGTTTTAATGACTTCCCTGCCTAGAAACATACCTGGCCACCCACACACCCTAGACAGAGGGATGAGGTGGGAACAGCAGAAGGAATGACTCAGAAATACCAGCTGTTTACCGTGGTGTCTCACCACCAGCAGCAGTGGGTGGTGGTTGAGCTGTACTTGACCCTGCCAAATCCCTCTTCAACTACTTCCCACCAGTAGAAACATTGATGCTTTTCCAAGTCCTACCATGAACACATTATTGATTTCATGAGGAAGATCCGCCTGCTTCAGATCATTTAAAAGAAAAATACCCAGCAGACAATTCTTATGCTCAAGAGAACCATGCTATACTATGAGTACACTGGATTACATGTTCATTTGACTTGTCCCAGCCAATCAAGCTACTTTATCATTCATGAGTCACCTAAACCCCTTCTTAAATCCTCAGAGATATCTGATCTATTTCCCTGTATGCCTTCAGTTTGAGTCAGATCATTTAAAGAAATTGCACTGGATCAGAAACAAGAACCAGCAGTTAAAATCAGCCAGTCTCAAACTCCCATTTTTCATCCATTTCTTACTTAACAAAGCACACAGTGCAATGGCGTGCTCATTTAACATAACAAAAACCTGTTGATGAGTACATTGCTATTCGCATAGGAATCCTAATGTTAATCCGTTTCCTTTTTAAAATAAATTTTCTCAAATTCTCAAACATTTCTATGCTAATACTCTGGGCTTAGCATGAAGCCAACAGTCATGCCACTCCCATGTTTTTGCAGAGAAGTAACAGGATAGCGGATCCATAGAAGACAGATCTCAATGGCAGAGCAATACTGTTGCCATCATTCTCTGTAAGCCCTTAGAGCTTTACAGCTCATCTGGAACACTACATTCCTTTGTTGCCCTTCAAGTGGTAAAAGGGAAAACGTCCTAAACGTGTTAGGTGGACATAGCTGCTGAAGTCATACACCTGATAGCGAGTAAAGAGTTCTCTCTTTAATGACTGCGAAAGCAGGCATTGATTTTCTGATTAATTATTTGGAGAAAATGACACCAGTCTTTCTAGAAGGACTTGTGGGTTCTAGATCTGTGCTGATTCTTCTAAGACACTGAAAAGCCTATGTCTTACACACATGGCGGGGAGGGAACCCCACCACAAACCAAAAAAACCCAAACCCAGCTGTTTGACAACCTGGCTTTCCCATAGTCTGACTGGACTTGTTTGGCTAGAAACATGCGTGAGAAAAGTAGCCATGTTTCGGTCCACGTAGCCCTACTTGCTGGTGTTCTACACCAGAAAACAAATGAAGGAACAGGTTCTTTCTATAAAGCTTCATAAACTGGTAAGAGATAAAAGGCACACAGTATTCACACCCGGCAAAGACCAACACGACCCTACGGCAGTTTCGCTAGCCACGGACAGTTTCCCAAGAACAGCCAAATGCAAAGCAAGGCTGACAGGATCAGAGCATGAGAATGGGGCATTTTTCACAGCTCTATTTCTCATGGAGCACAGAGAAGAAACTTAAAATTCCCAACTCACACAGCATGTACAAACCTCTTCAAAAAGATCACAAGTCAGCTGTCAAAACGATCTTTTATGTGCCGCACCGCCTCCAGTCCAATCCCGCCTTTCAGTCCGCCTGCCTGATGTATTCAGAGGTTGTTGCTGGAGTCACTTCCCCTCGCCCGTCCTATTTAACTGGTGTAATTCAACAGAATAAAATAAACTACTGCCGCTACAGCAGGAAGGCACATAGTGAACCGCGGAATACCAAATATACCAATTCACTTTATTCAGCGGACACAAATTTTACCCAGAATGCCTCCCTGTAACTGACTGACACTAAAACAGAACAAATAATTCAGTAGTCACACCTGCACCCGGAACGGTCTGTCTCGCTCAGGACTGAGGTCATCCAGAGAGGGGAGGCTGCGGCGCAGCTGCTCTGCTCGACACAAACACAGAGCTTCCCCCGGAATTTGAATGCTTGCTTTTTCCCCCTCCTCCCCTCTTTTTTTTTTCCCCTTTTTTTTTTTTAAAATATAACTTTTTTATATACTTTGAAAAACTGTAAAGTTCTATCCCTCACTGCCTTTGGTGGGCAGCTGATTTGGTTTTTTTTATAATTTGAGAATAAGCTACAACACACTATTATTTCCTATTGGAAATGACAGCACTGTCCAATGATTTTAGTATGATATTAACAGAAGGTTCTGAACTGTTTCTACAGCATAAGAACCAAAATTTTAAACCGCCTAACTCCACTTCTTCAAAAACAGGCAAGACAAGAGTTTTAAAGGACAAATGCCCAACAATTCGGATAAGTGACAAACTGATGTTTTATGGTTATAGCCTTTCAGTGGTAAGACGACCCAGTGTGCACTTGCTTCTTCCCAACGCTACGTTCCTCTCCCCAACTGACCCTTCTCCTCCGCATCTGTCATTATACTAAACAAACAGCTTAAAATAATGGAGAATAGCTACTGCCATTTCTCATGTGCTAAATGTGCTCTCTTCACAATATCCTTAACCGTTCACTTTTATTGCAAACATTACTCCATATACAGCTTCTCAGTACTTGCAAAAAAACGCATTTCTCGACATTTCCCAAACTATGCCGGCAAAGTATGAAACTGAGCTATAATGTACAGGATAACCCATCTTACATTGCTAGCTACTATTTAACAGCGACAGCCTAAAAATTTTGCAACACCAATGAATGTTTAGTAAACCCCAAGATAACTTGAAACGTACATATTCATTTATCATCAACCTACATCAAAAGAGATTCAAGCTCTCATTCTGTAAGCAGCTCTGCAAGAAGGCACCTTTTTTTTAGCGAGGTTCCTGAAATATGTTGCAAAAGATAATACGGGCCAGTCTAGGTGTCCTGAGCCAAAGCCCCTCAACTGAAGCAAGCCGGGAATCCTGCTTCAATGAGCATTCTTAATAGGACCCATTCAAATTCTCATACACACTGGTAGAATAAGCAGGAAGTTCAACAACAAAAAAAAGGAAATATATTTGCAAATTTCAATGCATTAAAATAATGCAGGACTTCGATTCTTCTCTAGTCAAGTTCCTGTGTATATGTAAAAAAGGATGAAGAAGTAAAATTTTTCATTTCAACTACAAATTGTGCTCGAAGCAGCATCAAAAGACGGTAACACGTCTCTGCCAGTCCAGCTGAATGTCATCTAGTTAACTGATTATTAAAGGTACTTACTGATACAAGTGACAAAATCATCATTGCCTTCAATAACAAAGAATCCTCTCTGAAGATTAAAAAAAAAAAATACACCACAGTTGTTTTGCACTTTTCCTGAGTGTGTTTGCATTACATCAGCTTTTGCATCAACGCTGGTAGTGCAAAGAGGAAAGCAAAGCCAATTTGACGAACTGATGTAATCAAGCCCAGCATCTCTGTGGGGTTTTTTTTGTTCCTACGGCCACAATGACATCAGATGACTCTGCCTGTTTAGCTGCAGAGGGCAACGACAGCTCTTCACCTCTGCTTCTCGGTGGTTCTCCTCCTGCCTGTACATCCTGACACGCGAGGAGTCAGCACGTGTTTCGATGCGACACAAAACAACAGGCATCTCAAATCTCTGCCTGGCTCCCTCTCTCCCCCTGTTTTCTAGCTATCACAGGCAAAGTGAAAACTTTACTTTAAAGGGTGGAAAGGGGGAAGGAGAAATCTCAGGAATTTAACCGAGCACATCTTAACACTGTAAAGCAAGTCATGGATTTACACGCTGGGACACACAGCGTTCAAATAATAGTTGTATTTTAAGCATAGCAGATGTTTATCCACGCACAGAGCTGACCTGGAAAGGTGATGAAGCTCTTTGTCCACCTGACAGCACGGGGAGAGGCTGAACTGGTCCTCCAGCCCCATCCACACCCACACTGCAGGTACGTTAATGGGCCTCGTGCTCTGCGCTTTCTGCTTTGCCAGGGTCCACGCATACGTTCCAAAAGGCTCCTGCAAGCTTAGGTAAGAAACTGCACTTCTCTGTATTCAGTTTCTACACCTGTAAAATGGGAATAGTTATACTAATCTTAAAAGGAACTTAAACACATCAACTGAAGAGAAGCCCATCACTTTCTGTTCACATAATCCACCCCTGGAATTCCCCATCGAACTAATCCTCCCATCTCAGACACAACCTCTAGGCCAGATACATCGACACTCTGCTCTGAAATTAGCTATAGCTGTCTTATCCAAAACACATGAACCTACTGCAATACCTCTAAAAAGTCTATTTTGCAGTTCTCATTTGTACTGCAGAGCATTTGTGAACAACCTTCATAGTCTACCATTAGGGGAAAAACATTTCTTCCACAAAGTGAGTTCTTACACAGCCTTATCATCGAGAAAAAACTTCAACAGAATATATTAAAGAAAATATATTTACATATGGAAAATACTGTAAAACTTACCGATAGGTGTAATCTGTTACTGAAACCTACCAGCATACGCACAGTATATTTTGTAAGATTTCCTAGTAGATTTCTTGAACCTGCCCTGCTGTATAGAACATAAACGTCTATCTGCAATCAAACCTCATCTTAAAAAAAAAATCCACCACCAAACCAACCAACCTATTAACCAAACCACCCTCCCATCCCCATCTTCTCCTCCACATCTTAAACTAGTGGGAGAAATTAATATAGAGAAAATGGCGGTATGGTATTCCACACTGTATTCCAATTTCTACATTTTTTTTCTGCCTCACTGAATTAGATCTTTTGCAAGGTTTAAGGAAGGCAACTTTATGAAGCACCTAAACTACAAGAAAAGTAACCTTGCCATAGACTGAAAAATTAAACATGAGACTAGACAGTTACGTACATAAGATTATTACATATTTCTTCTATTATCCATCTCATATATTCTTGAGCTGAAGTCAGATAAATATTATCCATAAATACAATTTTTTTTACAAAATGTAGACGATAGAAAAAATATGACTCTATAGCTGAACTGCCTACTTCAATCCCTAAAACTGATGATTTTTATTTGCCAGTTGTCCTTCCCGTTAATAAAAAAAAAAGCACAACCCCCACATCTGCTATTATGGTTGAGCAGCTTACCAAGTAACATGCAAAGAAATGAACAAACATTTTAATAACTAGAAGTCAAATGCAGTAGAAAAGAGGTATTATAAATATTAAAAAAGCCACAGCTGTATGGTTTTATGGACAGAAAGAAAATGTTATGTATATGTTGAAATGCATATAGGCATTATATGTTTATGTAATCTGTATGTAAGATATATCTATACTGCATCTGTGATCTATATGTCCATATACTATTAACATTGATATAGATACAAATATACATACTTTTATGTATAGAGAATATAGATATCTTAACTAATGTCACTAACACTGCTTCTCCACTCCCCCCCATTTGGAATAAGCTGTCAATTCAGACCCTGATACACATCAGTCATTAACCCCGCTGTAAGCCACACAGTTAGAGCCTAAAGGATTTATTTAATATTCTTCTTACTAGCAGGTGACGGACATCTGACAGCGCAGAAATGTAACATTTCATTTAACTTATCCATGGGCTTATTCCATTGAGCACCAGATGTTTTATCAAAAGAAAGAGAAAAGTTCCACAATTTTAGGGTGGGGGATGGGAAACCTGTTTATAATAAACAGCCCTTGCTTTATTAATTTCCACCAAAAATAAAGATGCATTAATTTTTAAAAAAGACAAAAATTATCTTAAGTAGTAAAACATTCTTGGTTCATTACCTTGCTTGCCTTTTTATTTTTTAACATGTGTGTTAAGGTACCATGTGTTGCAGGAACCACTAAGACATTTTCTAGAGGATGTTCCATATTAACCAGTAAGCCTTTTTCCCACTGAACTTACCAGCTTATCAATTCTGCTCTTCTTTCTGTGGCAGAAAGAAGTCAAAGTAGAACAGAAGATATGAATATCTTTCTAGCTTTCTGTCACATGCATTAAGCACTGCATAATAAAATGCAACCAGAAGAAATCGTAATAATCCATGAAGTGTATCGTAAGGTAATTCTATTCCATTTTATTTCAAAAGCCTTCCAGTGCCACTGATTTCATGCCTTTACTTAACCTGCAAGATCTTGAGAAAAATATTAATTCCCCCCGACCCAAAAAAAAAAAGACAAAGCATACTGTGACAGAGGAGGAGAGGACAAAAGGCAGGAGTTTCTAACAAAGTCACACCTTCCCTAGCTCTTCACAGAGGTTCAGAGGAATCTGTCACACGTCCCCTCAATGGTGTGGGGAAAGATGCCACTTTGCCAGGTGCCTTGAACTTGATGCCACTCAGGTTTGCTCCTTGCCAGCTGCACACACATGTGTAATTACCACCAGGTGAACCACTCATTTACAGGAGGACTTCTGAAGGGCCTGAGGTTGCCCCAACAAAGTCTTTCCAATAACCAAATACAACATTTCAAAATACAGTCACCTGCTGTAGTGACAAAGCAACGAGCTACAAACTGCTGTACAAAGGCCAAATTAGGGAACTAAAGACCACTGAAAACTGGTAGAAGTGCAGATCAAAGCGATTCAAAAGCATTAGAGAAGATCTAATTAACACGCCATTTCAGTAAGCTACACTTTTCAACATAACAACTTGGCCATTAGCAGAAATCTATCAAAAACCAAACTGAGTATGATGGCATGTATTTGCTTTAAAGATAAGTTTGGAGAGTTTTGTGTTTGTGTTTGGCTTTGGGGTTTTTTTTGCGTTTCAGTTTGCCAAAGATTTTTGTTTATTTTCTCTGTGAAATGCATAGTGTAAGCAAGACAGCTGGAGAGTGATGAGTTATGGGCTGCGTAGAAAGAACAGAAAGAATGATATAAAACCGCTATTGCCTGACAACATAGATATTATGATAATCTAGAGCAAAATAAGATATCTTTACCACGACTATAAGTGACTGAATTCTGCTCAAGGACAAAATACTCACAAAGTCTATCTAGCAAAGCTTCATCAACTCCACCTTTTTATTGAAAGAATAAACATACTCATCTTTTGCATTAGTTAGAAGACTAACCTTTTACACATCCGTTGACTAATGGAGAATCACACATATGGCAACTTATATATCATTTGTAAACGTCAGCAAAATACATCATCCTTTCAGAAAGACAAAGGCGCCCCGTAGTGCCGCTGGCAGAGCACCTTTACACGTATATAAAATGAGAACGCACCCAGGGTGCACAGCCTGACGTTCAGCGCAGAGATCACCACCCTGCAGGAGCAAGAAGCTGTTCAAGAACAGAACGGAGTCTCTGCCCGAAATGCCCAGCTGAGCAACTGTGTTAGGGAAGAGAAGGACACTGGGCAACACAGGAAAACACAGACCCGATTTTGCAGTCAGCAAATATAACGGGGCTTGCAAATGCAAGTGAATTCAGCTACAGGCTGGGATCAGAATGGTCCAGTTGACCATAAAGGAGTTTTCAAGTATTACAGAGTTACAGTACTGTCACACCAAATCGTAGAATCATAGAATCACCTGGGTTGGAAGAGACCTTCAAGATCATCGAGTCCAACCATAACCTACACTACCAAAAACACCACTAAACCATGTCCCTCAACACCACGTCCACCCGTCTTTTAAATACCTCCAGGGACGGCGATTCCACCACCTCCCTGGGCAGCCTGTTCCAGTGCCTGATAACCCTTTCGGTAAAGAAGTTTTTCCTAAGAGCACAACAGGACAGCACAAAAGGGCCTGCAATGCTGTTTTAAAAGTACTTCCCATATAGCACAACAATAGCAGCGCCTGGCCAAATGAGCCCTGATCTTCAGCAAGGTACATCGGTGACATAAGCGTAATATTTCCCACTGACACACAAACTGAAACATTAGCACAGAAGAGGATGAGATGGCTAATAAGGAAATGAGAAAACAAAATCTAGTTGTTGTCTTTCACACTCTTTTTTCAGATGTTCATCTACCACAAGAGCCAAAGAGATAACTTGACAGGGCAGCAACAGAGCAGAAAAGGGCAACCGCATCCCAGCCTCCTGCCCTGTAACTCTGCTTCACCCATGGGGCACCCCGGGCATGTTTGAGTTACGGTTCAAACTTTGAACAGAAAAGCCTTTAATAATACTACGCAACACAATAAACCAGTTAACACTGGAGCAGACTTCAGGGCACACTGTAGAGCACCACAGGGACAGCATTTACAAAAGTCACAAGCAGCTTCAGCAAAGCCAGAGACAAACTTTGTGTAGGACACACAGATTTTCCTGATGGCTGGTGCTGCTCAGTGCAGACCAAGTTATTTCAGACTGAAAAACAAGAACAGGAATCCCAAATTGCGCACACAATTTGCACTGTACTTCTCAAGAACCTGTGGAAGTTTTTCCAGAGAAAACAGGCTTCTAGATTGATAGGTATTTTTTGCCATCTCTGAAATGCAATCTCTGCAGTTACCCATTTAACAGGGCAAAGTGGTTGGGGGAGTGGATGGGTCATAATCAAATGATTCCACAGAATCAGCATCACGAAACAGTTGAGGTTGTCAGGGAGCTCCAGAGGTTGCCCTCTCCAAGCCCCTGCTCAAGCAAGGCTACCCAAGGCCAGTTGCTCAGGACCATGTCCGGCTTTTGAGTATCTCCAAGGCCAGAGACTCCACGAGTTCCCTGGGCAGCCTCTGCCAGTGCTCGGCCGCCCTCACAGCCAAAAAGTGTTTCCTGATGTTCAGAGGGCACCTCCTGCGGTTCAGTTTGTGCCCGGGGCCTCATCAGTTCCTAGTCACTATTATTTTTACAGAACACCATCACATCTAAAGCTTTAAAACTCCCAACTAGACAAATGGACAAAACCCTGTGTTTACAAAGCAGTTAAAAAAGGACAAAAATCATTATAAAAACTCAAGGAAGCAAATGAGGACAATGACATTTAGCCTCAGCCAAATGAGAATTCGAAGCCTGAAAAGCCACAACTCAGAGAACCTCACAGACTAAAAGCAGAGAGTGTTTCTCTGAAAAGAGACATGGGTTCAGGGATGGATGCAGGGATGGCCAGCAAGCTCTGCAAGCAGATCCAGCTTCATTGCTGCCTTGCACATCCACACAGCTACCTGATCATCTCCTTAACGTTTGCTGTCCTACTCCGGCTGGTGCCAACCAGAGAACTGATCTGGTCCATATGCTGCTTACTGCAATACCGTCCCTTCTCCACCCCCGTTACTTCCAGAAGCTGCTGCACTGGAAATTGAATATGGGAAGAAACCTTTAATTATGTCTTACATTCCTATTTGGGATTTTCCTCAATTAAAAAAAAACAAACAAACAAAAAAATCAATCTCAAACCTAGTATTTAGATCAGATGGGACACAAAGTTCTGTGTCTCGTGCAAGTCAGTTTTATCAGCCATGCACAACTTGCTCTATTGCGCACGCAGTACATGTGATCTGAACGTGTGCTGTCAAAACACCTAGGGTTTCTGTGCATCTGCAGCTCCAGAGGAACCATGACTCCAACTGAGTGTCCCATGGCCTGATTGTAGACACTACAGGAATTCCCAGGCCTCGAAGCAGCCAGACGAGAATGAACCTCACCCAACCACCCGACACACAAACCGGCAATATCCCAGAGGATAAATCACTGAAACGGGACAGAAAGCCCTTTTTAGGTAGAAGCTGAACTTTGTGAGAATTGGTCATTCTGACCTTGGCTTCAGGAGGGAAGAATTGTCTCTGTAGGTACCTCAAAGTCTTCAGAAGACAGATGGCAAAATTAGATACATTATAATGCTGCTTTTATTGGGGTTTAATTTACCTGAAATTTAAAGCCTTTGTGTGTGTTTACCTATGAGCTGAAAATAAATAAAAACAAAAAACCCCACACTCCTCTTGCATAGCTTCATCCTCAAACACAGATGATTCAATGCAGCCAATAATTCTCCTGATCCTTCAGAAATTCTCACTCTAGCCAAATGTTTTTCACTGCTGAGGCAGATATTAACCAATATATTCCAAGAAAGAGTAAGCTCCCTGTTCAGATTATCTCCATCTCCTTTATAAGAACAATTCTTAACCACAGGAAGGCACTTCTTGCTGGACAAGGAGAAAAAAAAAATCTCTACCATCTTTCATGACAAATTTCTTGTATAAGATTAGCTTAAGGGCTGTGTGTACATCTGCGTACCACAGACTTTACGAATACCGTCAGTGTCGCAGTAAAAAGAAAACTCTGCTTCCATAATTTACAAGCCAGCCTAGCACATGCACCTTCATCAGGTTATGTACATTTAGCATCTTGATTTGCTTTCCTAACAAGTAGAGCTTTTAAAATGACTTCCAAACATGACACAGCAGAGAACTGTCTGGCAGCGCAACAAAGACGTTTGCCCCCGAAGGAATACAGATAGCAAATATTAATCACATCGATACTCGTGCTTGGAGACAGCCAGGATTTACTGCCTGGGTAATCCTGTCCCCCACGGACTGTCCCAAACAGGCAGACAACGGGAGCCAAACAGAACAGCTCGCAGAGCCAGGGTCCACCTGAACAGCACCTCTCCGGAGCGTGCCGGCAGCGGCCGGAGCCGGTGGAGGCTGCAGCTCTGGTACCCACAACTGTGCAGGGCTGCCCGACTGGGACGCTTACCTGGAGCCACCTACGGGAAACAGCTGATCCATCACAAGCTGGTTAAGCTAAAGCCCCTATCGAAATCTGTATGCTGCAACAAGGAAAACTAGTCACCTTGAACAACTAAGTAGAAAAGAATAGAAACAAAGCAAAAAATTAGAATGGAATTTCCCTCAGCCCTGCATTTCCTGGCTTCTGTTAGCTTCGTGTACCTCAGGAAAACACAACAAAAAAGGATGGAGTTTTTATTTAAACGGATAGTGAAGTTCCTCAGTCAGATACCGCAAAGTTGAGCTGGCTGCTTGTGAGCGCCGAAGGTTTCCTAATGAAGAGTCCTGCTGGAGTGAGGTTTTCAGCAATGATCTCAGCTGAATCCTTGAACTATCTTTACAACCAGATAATTACAATAATATAGTTTATATATAGGTGTATATAACCTAATGTATTCTCTACATTCCTATATTAATTTCTCCGGTTTTCTTTCTAGGTTTTCTAGAATCTCTAGATTCCTTTAATTCAGTTTAAAGCAATGCTTAGCTATTTTTTTACAGGTTTAAAGAACTAATACATTACCAAATGAAAAAAAGAGTCAAAAGATTTTTGGCAAGTCTAGGAGCGTCTGATGCTGTTCTGTGGATCAGAAAACCACCACCACCTACTGTACGCTGTTCATAGCTTACTGGAATTTTCCCCTGTTATTGTATCTAAGCAGTGTGCCAGTGGACAGATGGCATCAAGGTGGAAAATACGTAATGGACATAGATCAGCTGCATGATAGGGAACTTGGACATTTTTCCACTGTATCTACACTTACATCAAGAATATAGGAACAGCCGCTCACATTATCCCAGAACCATGAACTCTAAGGAAAAGTAAGTATATTTACAAGCAAGTATATATAAAGCAAATGTGTATTAGTGTGTTTCCATATACTTTTTTTTTTTTAAATGGATGAGAGGGGAAGGGATTTTTTTTTTCTTTCTTTGGTCTTCTTCAACTACAGCCATAATCAGCCATATTGAAAAGGGAAGGTGAAACATGCAAGTAGTGGGACATTTATACCACGTAAAAACATGGTATATAAAACAAAGAAAAAAAGAAAGGGGGGTCAGCAATTACCAGAGATGCACACAACAAAAGCCTGCAATATGTCCTCTATTAGGCTTACAGTGCCCACAGGTTTTTATTCAGATGGACTGCCCTGAAGGACCTTATGATTTACATCACATGTAAATTCACACTATAAAAGACTTCCTCTGAAGAAAAAAAAAAAAGTCCACCAGTTTCCTTACGCATCCAATTAATCACACTGAATGATGCGAATACTGAGAAAGCTTTTGTTGTTAGTCGGTCTTATTTTTTTATTAAATGCAAAGACCACAGGAATACTGAGTTTCTATAAACCAGCAAAACTGGATTTTCAGTTATCACGGTCTGTAACACAGCTCCCTACTTAATGATTTTTAGCACTGAAACCATACTGAAAACTTGGTCAAATCATTGCTTTGTTTAACCTGAACCAACAATAAATTATTTGGCAATTTTGCTGAATGTGAAGTGGAACAATTAAAGTTACAGCTGAACTCATATCAAAAATAAACTCAAGTATTTCCTTTCTTCAGCTCCCTGGACTGTTAAAAAAAAAGCAACAGGTGTTTACTGGTGTTTGGGCTTGGGGTTTTTTCCTCCCCTTTTGCTGCATTTTTCTTACAACAACTGAGTAGTTTCTGCTATTTTGGGGGCAAGCAAAAATATAATTTTTCATTCTATTTAAATTCTTTCAGAAAATTCCAAGTTTTAGGAAAATTATTAATAAAATATTCATCATAGTTTTACAACAAATGAAAGGGAAAAATTAAAACATGGCATTTTTAAAGCCAGAGTTTCAACCAATTAAATTTTCACGATTATATCATCATTATAAAAATTGCTATTTTATCCTCTCATAAATTTCAGAATAATATTTGAGTCATTCATAGAAGTGCTTCAGAGGACAGTGGTGTAATTCGGGCACTCTGATCACCTAGCTCCTGTGTAAGACAAGCCAAAGAAATTCATTCTGAAATCTCTGTATCAAGCCCTTGACTTTCATCTGAGCTACATAATTAATTTTAGGAAGACAATCAGCACTGATTTAAAGACTCCAGCTGATGGAAAACCCATCAGATTCCAGATGGTTAATTAGACCTGCCATCAAAAATTTTGAGGAACTTGCTTCCAGTCTGCTTTATCTAGCTCCAGCTTCCGAGTCATGGATCTCATTATACCATCCCTGTGCTAGACTTAAAAATACACTCCTACTACCAGAAATCATCTTCTCCATTCTGGTAATTTTAGACAATAATTAAATCTCCTCTCATCCTTCTTTTGCATAAAGTGAATAGTTTATTTTGAGTTTTGGAGAGCTTGTCTTTTAAGAGTGGATTATAGAAACTCATTGTTTCAGCTCTTACCTCACACATATGCAGATCAATGCTCCTACAGCACCAAAAACCTGCTCTCAAAAAAAAAATAATAAAAGATCTACCCTTCGATTTTTAAAAAACGCACTTTTACAGGCTGATAAAGTCATACCTTGGTGCTGCAAGCAGCCAGCAGCATTGTGCATGACAGTACAGAACATTGGGGCACCCAGAACAGGGACCCTGGTAGTCAGACCACTGGGTCTTTCTCCTTCTGAAGTGCTCAATGGCAGCTTGGCGCCACCATTAAACAGAGCTACACAGTCGCCCTGCCTGTTTTAGCCTGCAGACTGTCAGGCACAGTAATAAATTTTTATTTTAAGACATTTCCTTTGTCGGTAAGTAGTTAGTGCATCTCATAAGAAGGCACAATTTCTCTTTCAGTCATAAAGGGCAGCCAGAGGCTGACGGAAAAACATGTCAGTTATAAATAGGGACCTGCCCAAACAGCAGAATTTTGTCCCTCACGCTCACACGGCTCTTGGGCTTGAGCGTTCCCAGGTCCCAGATCTCACACGTACCTTTCAAAACAAATCTCACAGTTTTGAGAAGGAGCTTCCTATTTAAGCCAGTACAACAGGCAAAAGTTTCAAATAGTATCTGCAAAACACAGACAAACACATCTGAAATGGAAGAGGAACTGACAAACAGAAAGACAATCTTCAAAACCACTGTTAGAAACAGAAGGATCTTCTGGGGACACGCTTTTCAGAGATGTCAGAAACGCTCAAGTTAGAACTTTGGAACTGGGACCTAATGAGTGACTTTATGACAAAAGGACACATGGTGATAAGTACAAACCAAGCACTGAGCTACAAAACAACTGATAATTTTTTCTTTTATCACTCCCTAACTTCTCAGTCCTCGGATTTCCAACCATAGCCTCTGCTAACGTACCTCTTAAAGTATGGATTTTTATACTGTTTGCTTATTGTAAGAATATGTAAGTTGCAGCCTTTCATCTATACATTACAGAACAACAGAACAGTTTTTACTGTGTTGTGGGGATAACGGGGAATGCCTTTTTCAGCCAAACTGCTGGAAATGCAAGACGAATTTTCATTATCAAGTATGTTCTGAAGCTACATAAACTAGTTTTCATTGTGTTATTGGAATAAAACCCAAGAAAACTGCACGAAAATCCGTATCTTGATATTTAGGTCTCACAAATGATTCTATAGAGCCGCTAGAAAGTTTGTCTTATTTCGAATGATGTACTTAGGAACTACTGGTAATAACACGTAACCCGATAGTGGCGTAGAGTTAATGGGGTTTAAATCCAAAAAGGATTAGTGTCTTCATTGGCATAGCATGCAGCAGATAATGAAATGGATCCTAGTACACTTTTCTCTCTCTGAAATCAAAGTGATAACACCAAAGCCTTCTCTATACTAGTTACCGTAACCGTTGCATCCTAGCAGACATATGCATCCTCCCATCTCACAAAGATAAACCTAGACGTTTTGTCCACCATTTTCTGCAATGAAGTAGGGAATCACTGATTCGCCCTAGAGAATCTAATATCTCCTGGGAACTTCTCAGAAGAACTTGAGAGCCCATTAGAAGAGATACTTCAACATCAGAGGCAAAGGTCTTTGGACAACGGCCCTGTTGCTGTAACAGTGATCTTGTAGAGAAAGGCTTTGGCACCTGGAAGGCATAAGGAAGATACCATGGCTCCACAAGCTGCTTGGCTTTCAAATATTAACAAATGACAAGAACAGAAGGAGAATTTCACTCACTGAAGACACTGATGCTGTGTACACTTCCAGTAGGGAGCCCCTGTCGCAGCCAGCCCAACCACTCCAAAACCTGGACCGCAGCTATCAGCTATTCTTGGCTACCCTTCACACCATCACCTTCTTGTGGTTTTTTTAAAGTAAAGAAGTAACTAGCGAAATCAATTATCCCAACTTCATCTAGAAACACTTTGATCTATCCCACGGATTTTCAAGATCTTTCTGGCTGAAAAAGAATGAGAAACTCAAAGACTGCTAGCAAACAAAACAAAACAGGAGGAGAACAGAGATACAGGCTAGAGAGGAAAGAAACCCATAGTGCTCTGGACATCAACAACATGAAAGGCATATCAGCTTACGGCTCTTTTGCAGAGGTCTGATTTACTGCAAGACTTTGGTGGGGCAAATAACTGCTATTCTCAGTCACAGCACAGACGCTGCAGAAGCCATGAGATTTTTTGCAAGTAGGCAACCTTTCAGTGAACCGAGCACTTCAGTTTTTCCAGTGTCTAAATAATATCAAAATATTTAGTGTATCATACTGTATCTGACAGAATCAGGCGTTTCTCTAATAGTGGACAAGGCCAGCTGGGAAAGCGGCAAAGTCAACTGTTAATAATCCTGTCGAGAAACTTGTGCTTTAGTATTGTGTGACTGTAGCCCACAGAAGGGATTATTTAAATTCTTTTCCTTTAAATGATAATTGGACCATATGATAAATATTCCACAAATAGGAATACCCCACCTGTCCCACCTGGAGTACTGTGTCCAGCTCTGGAGTCCTCAACATAGAAAGGACATGGAACTGTTGGAACAGGTCCAGCAAAGGGCCACTAAGATGATTAGAGGGATGGAGCACCTCTCCTATGAGGACAGGCTGAGAGAGCTGGGGCTGGTCAGCCTGGAGAAGAGAAGGCTCCGGGGAGACCTGATAGCAGCCTTTCAGTACCTGAAGGGAGCCTACAGGAGAGCTGGAGAGGGACTCTTTGTGAGGAAGTCTAGTGATAGGACAAGGGGTAATGGTTTTAAATTGGAAGAGGGGAGATTTAGATGAGATATTAGGAAGAAGTTCTTTACTGTGAGGGTGGTGAGGCACTGGAACAGGTTGCCCAGAGAAGTTGTGGATGCCCCATCCCTGGAGGTGTTTAAGGCCAGGCTGGATGGGGCTTTGAGCAACCTGCTGTAGTCAGAGGTGTCCCTGCCCATGGCAGGGGGGTTGGAACTTGATGATCTTTAAGGTCCCTTCCAACTCTAACCATTCTATGATTCTATGATTAATGATTGCAAGGAAAACCAGCCCTGATAGAACAGGCATAAATAACGAGGTGCCTCTCCCCAGTACAGGAGAATATCCGATTTCATCCTTTCCTCAACACCCTGGAAACATACAGCATTAGTTATTTAACCACTCAACAGAAGCCTTCCCCCCCCTTCCTCACTTTCAGGAAGCAAACATGTCAAAAGCTGTTTGGACTTTGATATTCCACAAAATAACACACCGGATTGCAGAAGTGTTCTTTGCCACATTCTAATTGTTCCTGCTTTCTCATTTAGAGAGGTATTAGCTACCAAAGGATGTTTCAAGCTTGAAGATAAGGAAAAAACCTTCTAAAATTAACACTAAAATACCTAGAGAAAGAAATAAAGTTGCTGCCTTGGTGACCCGGTAATTCATACAGAATCAGTCACAGAATATATTGCCAGAGGTGCAAATATTACTGGAAGACAGCTGGCAAACCTAGTTATCAACATACAGTCCCAAAAACCTCTTGGCCTTTGTTCAATCAATCAAATGATTGAGAAGACAGATAATCCCTCTGAGATACAGGAAACAAGAGCAGGGAAGAGGAGAAGAAAATGTCTAACTACATGAAAGTTATCAGAAATAACATTATTATTTACAGGAAATCCTCCATCCAGTTCCTGGAAAGAGAAACAAATAGAAACTTCTTGGAACACAACAGCTACTACATCAATTTAATAAAAATCTAATAACTACTGCAGTAATATAAATATTTCATTAGGCAGCAAGTTGCTGAATTCCTTTCTCTGCTAAGATGACAAAGCTCAGTATTTTTGCTTTCATATTAGGTCTGTCTTTCACTGACCACAGCTTTTGGAGCGAGACAATTCCAAGTGCAGACCCAGCAGCAGAAAGCTCCAGGTCTTTCTTCAACAGCAGCTCCCAAGCAAAAGCAAACCCCGCTGTCCGAGAGCAGGAGCAGAATCTCTCTCTACCTCGCTCTCCAGGAACAGCAATTTCAAGAGTATTGCATCAATAGTTATTTGCTTCTGCACCTGAAAAAAACAGCTCAGCTCATCAATCAAAAACACGTTTCTCAGACACCTGCAGCAAAGCCACCCCGAAACGCTGTGGGCAAATTGTGTATTTATACCAAGAGAAAAATAAAACAATAATTTCTGACATATGAGCAATCTTTTTAGCAAAATAAGTCTGATATAATTTAATTATCAGATTTGTACACCATCTTTAACTACTCAGTTACACAGATTGCTGTATAGACACTAGACAATTTACTGGACTTTCAGTCTCAAACTCCCATCTTAAACTCTCTCATTACAATATGATGCTTGTTCAAATAATAAAATTAACTTTAAAATGAACAGGATGACATACCAAGCAAGAATTCATTTTCGAGATCTATGGAAGGTTTTGAAACCTATAGAAGAGGAGATGGTAAAGTATTCAATCATACATTTACACTTCTAGATTTTAAGCATCTGTTTCCCATTGTCACAAGTAAGTTTTACGACTACTTTTGTATGGCATCTTTTCAGAAAGCTACCATACATAGTATCATAGTTGGGTTCACATTTTGTAGTTGCTCCGGTTTAGAGATTTTTCACTTGGCTATCTGTTGACTTCAATTCTCCTTTTAGCCCCCAGCAATTTAAACTCTGAGCCGTAACTATCAGATTTCATTCTCCATTACATGGAATCTCCTATATCAAAGTTGATTGTTTTTCAGAAAGACATCTCATCAAACTCAACAGCTCTTCCTATGGGGAAAACACACCAACCAATTCAAAAACCTCACTTTCTCAGTACTTCAGACTGTATAATCGGACATACTAAAAAAAGATAAACTATTCAAAGCTAGTCTTAATGTAGCCACCCACACAAAATACGAAATATGTAAGAAATGTATGCCATGAACTTTTGTTTTTCTTGTCCTAAACGATTTTCTTCATAGTCTATTTATTCCGTTATCTGGACTACAACCCAAATTGGATATTCCATCTGATTAGACAACAGAAGATTCACAGAAGATTCACAGAAGATTCACAGAAGATTCACTTAGGTTGGAAAAGACCTTTAAGATCGAGTCCAACCATGAACCTAACACTGCTAAAACCCACGTTAAACCATGTCCCTCAGCAGAACGTATACCACAGAGGCACCCCACCACCTCTCCTTCCCTGCCCATCCCTTCTGAAGAGCTTGTAGCCATCCATTGCAGCACTTCAGTCGTAAGAGTCATCCCACCACGTTTCCGTGATGGCGACTATGTCATAACTATCTGGCTCCACAATGGCTTCCAGCTCCTCCTGTTTGTTGCCCATGCTGTGTGCACTGGTGCAGATGCACTTGAGCTGGGATATCGATTTCCCCCCCAGCTCTGGCATGCTGCCCCCAGGCACGTCTCCAATGAGCTCAATTCCATCTCTTCCCTTCGTTCCTGGTTTAAAGCCCTCTCTACAATCCCTGCCATCTCATGTGCGAGGATCTTTTTCCTCTCTTTGAGATAGCTGAATTCCATCTGCCGCCAGCAGGGATGGTGCCCTGTAAACCTCCCCAGGATCAAAAAAACCAGAATTCTGCTGGTGGCACCAGCCTGTGAGCCACATATTTAATAGGTGTGTTTTCCTGTTGCTCTCAGCATCCTTCCCTGCCATGGGAGGGATTGAGGAAAACACTACCTGTGCTCCTGATCCCTCAGCCAGTCACCCCAGTGCCTTGAAGTCCTTTTAATTGCTTTTGGACTCCTGTCTGCAACCTCCTCACTCCCAGCTTGCACAACCAGGAGCGTTAATCAGCAGGCTGTACCAGACCAGGGACCTTCCCGGGGACATCTATAACCCAGGCCCCAGGGAGGCAGCAGACTTCCCTGTGGGATGGATCTGGTCGGCACAGGGGGCGCTCCGTTCCCCTCAGAACGGAATCGCCTACAACAATTACCCTTCTTTTTTTTCTTATCAGAAGCAGCCCTAATGCGGGGGTCGGACTGACCCTCCGGAAGAATCTTCATCCGTTTCCTCATTTGCCTGGCCCTCAGGTTCCACAGCCCCATGCCTGTGTGTAAGAGCCAGGAAGACGACGGAGGCTGGGAGCGGATGCGCCTGCCTCTCCGAGCCGGGACCTCTTCCCAATATCCCCCTTCTGCCTGGTGGCGAGCAGGGAGGGGATCCTCTGCTTCCTCTGCAGACACCCGCACGGCTGCACGTTCACCTGGAAGCTCTGTCTGCGTCGCCACGTTCCTCCTCGCACCAGCTTTCTTCGCAGGAGCGGTAGCCATGGCTAGGTCCTCTTCCAGGAGGAAGTCACGCAAGTCAAGCTCCCTTGCACTTTTTAAAAGGTAGAAGAGTGAAATATTTTTGCCAAAAAGAAAATATTCATCAGAATGACGATAAAATATAAACAGCACGCGAGACAGCAAGCTAGAACTTTTAACAACTCTACTCCTCGTATGCTGGAAGAAGTGAAAATTATACCAGTGACTTAAAAAAAAAAAAGGCAAGCTGTTATTCCTCATGAGCTGCAGGCATGTTTTTTACTGTCTGCCTTCTCCAAGGATTCGGGAAAGGCGTAGTGACTGTGTTCATCAGAACATGCCTCCAGGCCCACAGCGACACGCTTGCTTACACTTCCATTTTTCCGGTAGAAGAACGCTGCTTCCTTTGGGGGCCTTGCCCAGGAGAAGGCTCGTGAAACGTCACATCCTTTGATCTCTGTAGTTCGGGCCTTAATGACTATGCAGAGTTGCTCTACAGCCTTTGATACGTACAATAACAACAAAAAAAAAAAAGACTACGAGTAACAGAAATTTTGGAGAGAAATGGGACTCCTGCGCTTGTTTATGGCTTCAGGGAGGCAGGGGATGACAGGGCTGCGCTGACATTTGCTTTTGGAAAGCACCGATACACAAACAGTTCGCAAAATGTATATTACTTTCTCCACAGCACTGCAAAACAACACTACCCTCTTCCCAAATTACACATAAAAATAAAAGCCTGGATCACGATAGCTGCTTTCCGCAAATCTCATACAAATGGTTTCAAGCCGTCACTGTCTGGCCCAAAGCTTAATTCCACTGAGCTGCTGAGAATAAAGGATAGTGATTAAAGGAATACAGTGCCACTTCAAGCGCTATTTCTGTGGTATACTAGGAACAATGTCATAGATTAGCATCCCTGATGTATTCTGGAATGCCAGGATGCGGCTGCAGTATACACCAACCCAGAAACGGGGCTGGCAGACTGTTGTCGACATTAGTCTACCTAGTTGAAGACTACGGCATTGGTATAACACTGCATTGCTCCCATTTTAACAATGTCCAGCACAGAACGTGCTGGATCTGTTTTCCAGTGCGGAATTGCACTAACAGGTTGAATATGCAATCGTGCTGAGCTATCAGGTAAAACTGACTATATCAACTACAATTTTTCCTTCCAAAACACAAGTGTCTCGTCCGTCAGTCTCTCATTTGGATACACATAGTAACTTCCTCTTACTTGAAAATGTTTTCTTCATGAAATTTAAAAGATCTGCTACATACTGTAACTTTTACTTTACAATCCAGGCCATGACAGGAACACACAAGCTAACTCCAAACCAAACCTAATGAGCAACCTTTCCTTGCACAATTTCAAAATTTTGGAGAATATCAGCAATAACATATGTAATATTATCTTTTTAGTTTTTATTAACCACGTTCTTTTTAATACAAAAATCTTCACCTCTTACTTATATCAGACATTGTTCAGGCTTTTACCTCAAGTTTCCTTCAGTAACATCTGGTTTGATATATACCTAATAAAGTGCCCCATTTACCAATTCAACTTTACAGCTTGGTTGATTTTTAAAGACTTTAATGGCTTTTATGTAGTGTCCCTTCAGACCCAGTTGCAGCACTTCGACCAATCTCATCCCAAGACTCATCAATGGTCATCACACAATAAATCTGTTAGTCATGAATTACATTTCATAAACCAGTTCCAAAAAAAGCACATTTCACTTGGGAGAGTAAATTTTTAAATTAAAATAATCAAAGCAAATAAAGTGCTTTAGTTTGCCTAACTAAAAGGTAGAATTCCAATGGATTTTCAGTTTTGCTCAAAACGCCTCATTCATGTTTTCCCTTTCCTATTTCCCCCACAAGCTTTACCTATTAATCTGTTTTATGACTAGAGATTTTGGCAGAGCTAAATAAAGAGACTCGCAGTAAGCTTCACCTACAGCAGCCAGTTGTAAATTTCTGATATACAAGAGGAACCTCTCCACATTCCACACCCAATTCAGATTATGCTTTTAATAACAGGAACTGCATCATACATGCTTTCTGAAGCAAAATGAGTGAAAAGCAACTAAAGCAATTTGAGAACATCTGAAGACAGAGAGAAGTGCTGTTAATGTCAGTGGGAGAGGTTCAGCGAGATGACCGTAATGCAAGGTAGGACAGGGTGAAGCTCTTGGGTTCCGGGCCAAATCTTTCAAACCCAATCCTCTAAATGAGAGCCCGAAGTCTAAATTTAGGTGTCTAAAATTAAAACAGACTATTTAAGGGGTCAACCATCCGTAGCTTCCAGTTAATTTAACAGACAGTATAGTTACTCAGTTGTGTGAAAAAACAAATGGTTGTTTACACATAGAACTCACGTCCTGAATGTAAGGGCACATATAATCATTTTCTGAACGCCATGCCTCAATCTACCCCAAAGTTAAAAAACTTTGCCTCAGACACATGGGTCTCCTTGTTCACAGTATTCTCAATATCAAAACTCTTCTTCCAGAAATAACAGAGCATGCTTCAAGTTAGATTCTTCGTTTACCATGGACAGTAGTACAACTCATTAACACACATGTTAAGCAGCTGTTCCCCTCCAGTTTTTAGAAGTTCAGCAATTACCCCCTATACACTGCCATACCCCCCAGTTAAATGATCTATCAAGGGAAGAATATGGTACATTTTGGAATGCGAGTGTTAATCCTTCAAATATTCAGTAAACTACAGTCGAGAATGCCTTGAAGTTGTAGCACCACTGCTGGAAGATGCAAAGACAGGTTAATAGGATGTGGGCATTTACAAAGCATCCAGTTCCAAAGGGGGTTTTGAGAAGTTTAAGTTTGGTTTTTTTTTTTTACTCTCCTCTCTTCTCAGTCTTTTGAGAAATTAACTGATCCATAAAATAGAAATAATTTTCTTGAATAATTTTCTTGCATTTCTCAAGCAAGAAAGAAACAGCCTCAGAGATGGATTAGAAAGACGACATCTGTGATTAGGTGAGAAATCTACTGGGGACTTCATTTCTACCCCTTTTCTGCTACACACACCACAACACAATCCACCGGCTCACTGTGCATTTCACCTGCTGTTCGGAGATGCACAGTACTACATATCCTGGCTACGGCACCTGACTCCGTAGCTCAAGCGGAGGAGAGACGTGCTGTTGGTGTTCCATGTCTGCACTTCAGCACCTGATGTATCAGTCAAGATGGTGATTATCATAATATCATTTTACAAATATTCCTTACGAGGCAGGAAACATTTCAATAATAAGAGCTCTTAGATAAGCCAATAAACACATACCCCCTCAGCAAGAATGTAATTCCCCTTCCAGGGCCACGATGGCTACAAGAAACATCACACAGTTTTGTAAATGACATTCACCATCTTGTAGAAAGAGATACTATCTCCGACAGTTCGATCGCATCTTGCAACTGTGAGCTTGTTTTCATCCCAGGTCATATATATGAACAAAATAACAAGGTGGGGTTTTTTTTTTGGTCAATTAAATTGCCAATAGTGATCTTTATATTAAATAGTATATTCCTCTATTCAAAAGAATGCAAAGTTCACCTCTGTAAGAATAAAGATGCTGTAACTTCAACCGCTTTCTTCTCAAGAAACTTCTTTCCCCCCATAGAGGGGAAAAAAAACAGCTTCAAAGGGGAAAAGAAAAAGGGCAACTTGAGTGCACTGTGCTCGTATTATGCAAAGGCCCTTCCCCGTCACCTGATGAAAAAGCAAGTAGCTTTACAGGGGATACAGTTACATGGAGGTTAGTTTCCTTGTCTTTCCAGGATGACAGAAAGAAGCTTTTATTGAAAGTGTAAAATCATGGGGCTTGAATTTCATCAAGCATTTCGTTTAATGCACTAAATTATGCCAGAAGTCTAGAAAGCATTCAACTCGCCATTAGTAAGGAGCTACTGTAAATACATTCTCTCATTTTAAGTGAAATAGTCTAGGGAAGCTACTGCTATATCCCACAGTTTTCAGATTTCCTGTGATTGAACAACAAATCAATAAAACGTTTTGGTACAGCTGTCACTTTTGATGGATGCTGGCTGCTGCTTTATTTCTAAAATTGTCCGTGAATCCTAAGCAAAAAGTCATTGGCACCAAAACATTTAAAAAAACCTAGCATTTAAAAAAAACCACAACCAAGATAAACATGGTAGAATAGCTGCTAAAGCTGCATTTTGCTAACAGTCACAAGACTGTTTATTTGGAACAATAAATAGCCCGTATGTTGCTTGGTTGTCTGGGAATCCACACTGAAAATACCTTGCGTGAAAAATGGCTTGAGATTTTGGGCCAAAACGGGAAGATGATTATGGCACTTATACCACAACACTGCAGTGGTTTTACAAGTATATTACGTATATTATGCCTTTTTTTTTGGGGG
>VZSF01005352.1:33037-47763 GCA_013398295.1 Chionis minor | reverse complement strand
AAAAAAATATATATATATATATAAGGACATGTCTTTTGTTTCTGCCACGGAAGGAGAGCATACTGCCTGAGAAGTACTTTGCGATTTCCTTCCAGATGGAAGGGCAGAGGTGCTTTTGATCAGCACTGCAGTAAGCATGCTTTCTGCCACTATTCCTCCGGTTTCAGCCAGCAGCACAGTTCTTGGAGCTGGCTGAAACAGTTTCAATAAAATGTGATACTCAGCAGCAAAAATGATGCTAAACTGACAGAAGAAACAACCAGAGTCCGTATTGTTTTCCTCTTGGGAACACTGGAGGTGCACATAAACCACTGACTCCAGTAAATCAGCAGAACCAAAAGGTGCAGAAACAGCGCAAGGACAGAGCAAGAGATGGATATCTGCTCCTCAAAGGGCCTATGGCATGAGAAAATTAAGAAGTTTCCTCATCTCTGAATCTGTTCTTCATATTCCACACATTTTCTCCTCTACATACCCTGAAATGCAGAAATAATAATCATAGAAAGTACTGCATTGCTTCTACAATGCATCTAAGAAAGACCGTTAATATCTTTTTCAAATATACAAGAATTTTAACTATAGAAAAAAGGTTTTGAATGCTAACAGTGAGATGCACAAGCAATGCTTTCAGATCTCAAATCCCACAAAACACCTTCTGAGGCCGGTTCCCTCCAGATGTGACAGCCAGCTGGGCTGCCAGCTCTGAGAAGCAAGGGGGAACTCAACCCTTCCTCAGCTCAGCAGAGGGACACCCTCATGTTAACCATGCAGGAAGCACCAAAGAAAAGGTCATCAACAAAAAGTTAGATGAAAAGTTTAAAAAAAAAAATCACAATAAGAACAAAGACATTTTCTTGCTACTGTTAAGCCACCTTCCTTTTTTTTTTTAGATTTTTCCTGTATGCCTCTACACATAGAGTCGATAGGGGTGTCTTCTGCATGATTAAAGGACTGTAAAGCTACCTGGAATTTGTTACGTGAAGTATTGCAGCACGTGAAAGTTCTCACATTATACCAGACCTTCAAACAGAATAAACCCTGAAATGGTCATATGAGATGTAGACTAGAACTCAAATGCTGCCCCTCCTGTTTCGGCACCCATCCACATTTGGATTCCTTCCCTATAAAGTGAGCTTAGAAATTCAGTTCCTGCAAGAAAGATGCAAAAAAGCTGGCTATTAGCGTTAGTCAAGATCAGAGACCATGACAAGGAGAGTGAAGGTCTTCCTAGTGGCACCGAGCATAGCTTTTGGCATAAGTACCTTAGCTGCTGTTGTAGAGGAATAGCTTCAGTTGCAAATGCTAACAGGCAGCAGCTAATTGGGCATATGTGCATGGCTGTGGGTGAACGTCTGAAACAGAATTTTGAACTCTCCAGCAGAAGGGTAGTACTTGCTGGCTGCACTCTGTGGATGCTCTTTGTAAACTTCGATAACACCTGGACTAAACACAAGGGTCACGTTCCGAATCCGCCAGTAAACAGAGGCAGAACATGAAGTGAAAAGGCTACTCACACATTGTGGTTCTGCACACTGACTGTTTAGGTTGGGGAAAAATAGGAGTTCTGGTGCCAAAAATAAGGGTTCCCAGCAAGAAGCAGACATCTCAGAAAGAAGGGGCCAGGAAAGAAGGCAGCAAAGACCATGACTGCACAAGAGACTCTGGAAGCAAGGGAAAATCATGGAGATCAGAGCTGCGTGGAGACAAGGGAATGCCAGGGGATGCCCGGGGACCCTGGCCAGCAGTGGCCAAGATCCGTAACTACAAGGAGATGCTCATAAACCAACACCACTTGCTACCCCGGCCTTCCCACAGGATCGCCCAGCTGGCACAGGACACCAGGACCAAGTTAAGGCAGTGCTGCAGGCAGAGAGGGTGAGCATGCAAAGTCCATCAAGTGTGGTAAAAGCTTAAATCATGTTGGTTCTTCAATAAACCCCAGTATGTCGCTCCACTACATGCTGGTTTCAGCCCTGTCTCACCTTGCACAGCTGTAATACTCAGTTTCCTGATAATTCCGCTCTCCTACCCTACGAAGGGAACTACCCATTTACAAAAGTTTAAGCATGTTTTATTCACCATCTGCAAAACAAAACTCATAAAAAGAAAAGATGAAATTTGAACTCCTCCAAACCAGAAAACGTTCCTGCAATTCAACATTATAACTTCAGGCCCCAAGTTGAAGTTTTGCGTGGCAATCACAAAAGCATTGTGGTAGAAAACGGAAAACACATTCTTTCGAAAGAAATATTAATCTCATACTGCTAGTGGCTTCTACCTCATGGAAAGACACAGACTACTAAATTAAAAAAATTAAACACTAACCTAAAATTGAAGTTCACAATTAATAAAAAAGTTATGAATCCACAGAAGGGTATCAAAGAATTACATTTTACACAATTTCCATTTCGCGTATCATGAAAGGAAGCAGGCAGGAAACAGCATCGTAGTCTCCTGTGAGTCCATTTTATGCTGTAATTGGTGAAAAGCCTCTCTAAAAAGGTTATAAATGCCATATTAATTTCATTAGGAAAGCTCCCATGGCATATTAATTGAGTTTCTGGCACTGTTATTGCATCTTTTCAGATACACAGGATCTTAGGAGGTAATTTCATTAACAGTAAAGATCTGAGAAAGGCAACTAAAATATTTGAAACAGATTGGTGACAATTCAACTTGGAAGCGTGCGTGTTTATTAAAATACTATCACTCTCTTCCGATTAACACCACACTGACACACAAGAGCTAGCAGGCTCTGCTGTTGAAATTATGTTATCCTCGAGGCCTCTGTATTTGCAAAGATTGTATGAACAGCTCTCAAAAGATTAATGACCTACTCCTTTATTTAAGGCAGATACTCATCTTCAGTGATCATGTGTAAGCTCTGAAGCCGAGCACGAAATTTAACAGCTGTCTTAGTTTACAATGCTAAGAAAGAAGACTTTTCCCCCTAAACACTTGCTACACTTGGCACCGTAGGTAATTCTGGACATAAAAAATACTTTAAGTGCCAGTTTGTACAAGAGCACCAGCAGCTTCTCCACCCTGGCCTCGATTCTGTACCCAACCTAGAGGCAGACCTCCAACACCACCCATGGCCTCCTTAGCCAGTAGAGGCCAACGGGAGCTATTTAATCACAAGGCAAATTTATAAAACACAAATAGATGGAAAGTAAGTTCTATCAAAATAAGTATGTAGACACTTATAAATCTCACACTATGATCATTTTACAAATATAGTATGTATATTTGTACAGTTTAGGTCATGATAATTCTAAAACCCGCATACGCTTACTAATTAATGGAGACATCCTGAGCTCAGCTATCGGGACAGCGAATCCCCTTCTCTTAGTCATGTTTTAAACCCAGGCTGTTCAGTCACCTTCACTTAGTCATGAGAAAGGGAATACAAAAGAGCTTCTTGAAACCACAGAGGTACAAACTGTGTGACCAAAGCCTCTACTTTTTATGCATTCGTGATATTCATCTAATGAATTAAGAGTCTGTAAATCAGAAGTGAGTGTCTTTCTGAAAAAGATGTTATAGTTGAATTAGACCTATAGTTTTTTTTAGGCAGAAACTCCACCACCAAGTACTGTAGCTGGAGTGATATCAAGAGATCAGACCATAAAACCTCACAAATGTCCCACCAGGCTCAGAAATCTAACAAGTCACATCCTAGGCATCTCTTCATCAAAACACTAAATCCCTACAGCAGTCAACAACAGATGCAGAGTCTCTGAAGAATTTACCCATTAGTACATAGAAACTACATTCTGGAATAAAAAAAGGTGATAGAATGGTTAGAGCTGTAAAGGACCTTAAAGGCCATCTGGTTCCAACTCCCTGCCATGGGCAGGGCCACCTCCCCCTAGACCAGGTTGCTCAAAGCCCCAAAGATAACCCCCATGATAACTTTTAAGCCCCACTACCCTGAACACTAAAGCAAATGTTACTATTCTTAGTACAGATGCCCATTCTTTGGGCAGTTTCATTTGAAATTTTTCTTGCAAGGTACTGAAAATAATTGGTTTTGGTTTTCTTTCTTTTAGATTTGTTTCGTGACTGATCATTATTCCCAAATCAGTGTAAACCCTAAGACTGGCAAGCACGGGATTCGTAAGACAACACACATTTAGAGCAGTTCTACAATACGTTTAGATCCACAGCAGTATGAATGAAGTGCCACTAGTTGCCAACCAAAGTACTTTTATACCTTTCAGGAAAATAACCTGAAATTAAATTACTTTAATCTGGAATCAAAAACGGAAACAAACTTAATAAACAAGATAGGCCTTACTAAATCTAAACAGTTTTAAACCCAAAAGGTAGGAACACACAGAAAAAGCAGACACTCAGTATTTCCATGTACACTGGACTCTTAGATAAGCACGGATGGAAGTGTGGCAGGAATGGTAGCTCCCATTCAATAGATGTTCTTCTGCAATTCAGAGCAGTATCACATAGGATCAACTAGCTCTCTCAGATTAGGAACCTGTCCAACTGACTAGTACTGACAAGCTTTGATTATTCTTACTAAAGTATAATCATTATTGAGTTGCATGGTGCTTATTTTAGATTACACATTCAGTTTGTCACAGCCATGTTTCATTCTATTCCTACCCTCCAAAGTTCTTGCAATATTTATCTGTGAAAATAAGATAGGCGATAATGCAGGCACTCTCATCCAAGGCAGTAATGAAAATACCAACTAATGCCAGATTCAGCATATTTTTGGATTTCTGCAAAACCCTAGTTGTTTTTTCAAAGCCAGTAAAGACATACAGAATCATACCCAGAAAAAAGCAGAAAGCGTGTGAGCTCTCAGTTAAGAAGTTTGCTTTCTAGGCTACCATCTGAGCTGACATAAAATACTACCTTCCAACTTACGAATTCTCTCCAAAAATAATGTATTTACGAACAGAAATATTTGGTTGAACGCCCTAAAAATCAACAAGTACTTTCTCACATATTCAATTCCTATTGTACAGCAAAAAAGCAGTAGGAGGAATGCCTACCAGAGACATGACAGCACAAAATGTATTTGCTTAGGAAAGACTATATAACTGCAGGTTCAGTTTTAAATAGACATGTCTAAGGGCTGGGAAATGTTTCTTTTTACAAATTACAGAAGAACAGAGAAAGCACAAGGGTTTGGGGCTGGTACACAGCTCCACTTTTTCAGGTGTCGAACCAATGTTTTCAGTTGGGGTTTTACAGCTTGACTATTAATGAAATTACAACTTTATCCGGCAGTTAATCATCACAACAAGAAAAAAACTTTAAAAAATACTTCATACGACCTAGAAGCCTAAATCCCATTCTCAGATGTTATGTCATCTCTTAAGGACCTGTAGTCAGCTTTTCAAGTGAGTTAAGGAGCCTTGGAAACTTTTAAAACAATTCTCTCTGCTAGGCTATTGGCATTATAAAATGATTCACTTCAGTCTCTCTCTTGGTCTCTCAAAAAAAATAGAATTATCTCAACTAGTAACACACAAAGCTTAGACCTTCTGCTGCAAAACACTAACCAAAGACCTACCAAGCCACTGAACCTCAGAGCTTTGTTACTTTAGGTCAACTTTATCGAATTTGCATAATAGGCCGATGCATTTCAGAAGAACACATACTTTCTTTGTGAACTACTAGTAATGTATTTAAAGGAAATGTGCTTATTCTTAACTGTAATATATCTATTTCCCGCAATACTATGAAATCCTGCTACTAACTTTTTCTGTAAATACAACAAACCCTCTTGTCTTATTTAACATGCATTATATGCAGTGACCCAATTTAACAGTGCACGGCTTGAAGAAAGGAGGAGCTGTTAGATCTACAAATATATAAGATCCCTCCATTGCAGCCAAACAAACAGTGGGAACCGGCAGAAGCGACACAGAAGGAACCCTGCGTGTTGCTAGCAGCTCTCTCTATCCAGATATGGTGTTAAACAGGCAATAAGCTTTCATTTTACCTTGCTGCTCAGAAATTTATAAAAATTTTAAAAAGCAACTTTTCTGGCAAAATACTGTAAGATTAGCTACTTCTCTACTTCAGAATAATTGCACAAGGTGTAAAGATTTCTACAGGTTTTTTAATAAATATTTTTGCTCTTTGTCAATAACTCATTCTACTAAAACACGTGCCTGTAAGTCTTCAGCTACACTTTGAACAACCTTTTCTTTCAAAACACACTGGTAACCCCTTATAACTATTTACATATATATAGTTTCAGACACACAGCTACGCATTTCGTTTGCTTTGTAACTTAAGCTAGAAGATCAAATAAAGGTCACCTTTTGCATAAAGATCTGTACAGAAAGTTAAGTTCTGCTTTGGCATTTTTACCTTCGTAACACTAGCAAACCTCATTCTTACTGTTGCGTTTAAAGAAAAAAAAAATTAAACTGATTGTGTGTCATGCGCCTTATCTCAAATTCTACAATTATAATTAACACTACATTAAATTTCTCATGGTATGGTGATAAAAACAAATAAGATAAGTGAAGCATTATAGTAGCTTGTGGTTATTAGATTTTTTTTTCATCTAAGTGTCAGGATTTCCCTGCACAACACTGAATCAGTTATAAAATTACCTCCTCTCAAAACCATGAAACATACTGAACAATACTGGGAGGACAGAGTTTTCCTGGAAATCTTTCTTTTTTCTCCCATCTCTCTCCAAACATAATGTATTTTCCATATCCAAGAAAGATACAGCTTACGGATAAAACATCACCAAGAGATCACACCTACATGGCAAACTATTTTAGATAGTTGCATTTTGCCCCACTTTAAAAGTGAACATATTGACATGGCATCACTTCAAGAAGCACAAAATAAGATTTTTTTCCATAGATATCAGTCACGAAAAGCGTTTTAAAACATCTCGGATTTAATCTGAAGCTCTCCAACAGCAAAAGATTTTGTTTTCCAGGTATAAACAGAGTAGTGGTAATAACAGTGAACTAAACCCACTTGTTGGCCATTCACTGTTTTCACATTTCAGCTTAAAAACAGATTTTACTGCCACAGCTATTCCCTCTGAGGTCATCTTCTGCCAAAGAGACTCAGAACTCTACACAACTCAAAGGCTATTTTCTGGCATTATTTTACTAGGAAAGAAAATTCATTTCAGTGGTTTGGGGGAGGTAAATTGTTTGGTTTTCTATTTTTAAAGTTCCAGACCTCTTTTTCTCCAGTTCCCAAAGACCATGGCAGTATGACTCTCAAGGAATTTATTATAGACAGAATCATTCTCTCCTGCATTGGTTAAGTCTCAAATTTGTAGAAGAACAATGATCCACAGAAAACATATGTATACATATGTTGTTATAACTTCTATAAAATAATAATTGGGGTAAAACCAGTCATAGGGTTATTTCTACCCACACTGACATACAGCATGCAGAGTGTGCTGGAAAGGAAATATTTTGTATTAAATATGAGAGGCATGTGGAAGGAAAGCTAACAAGTTAATAGCTCTTGAAGGAACCATTTCCCCCATTTTCATGCAAAGCATATTTTAGGAGACAAAATTGGAGTAAGGAAAACGGTAACGGCTCTGTTTCTCAAATTCACTATCAAAGAAAGTCAAGAGACCATCAGCTAGATGCAACCATCTCATCAACTCCAGATACTTACAACTGAGCTGCTCAGGCATGAATATTCATCTCCCGCAGTGGCAAAAAGCAATGATTTATATTTCCATGTTAATTGAGGTCTACACCTCACTAGCGCAACATCTGATGCTCCTAAGAGCTTCTCTCAAGCACCTGATCTGCGTGAGCGCTGGGGGAGAGCAGCTGGGCTGGTGATACCGCCACTGGACGCACACCCATCAGGTTTTCCAGTACGACCGCGCGTCGCTCATCTGCCGAAACCCACGGATCCTTCTTGGCGGTCAGAGCGCGACCAGGCCTGCAGGTAAGCAATGCATCACACCGCCAAGGCGCCTGCCAGTAAATCGGCACCTCCGGGCTCGCTTTAAGTAATGAATAGTTTGCAGCATGTGTTTATAATCACAAACAAAGCCAGTTCAAACAGACTTGGACCTCATCGCAAAGTTGTTGGTAATGCTCCCAGTCGCAAGTCCCCAGATTCAATTTCCAACCTACTAGCCTCTGTTTGACCCATCTTCCTCTGCCAATTGCAGGGATTCTCCCCTTTGAAGGGTAAAGGAACTGAGAAAAGTATTTGGGATGGATTAAGCGATGGAAAACAGGTATCTCCTGTTAACAAGGATGATGTAGACCAGAGACACACAACATGGTAGTGCTTATTGTTAAAGACCACCGCTCTAGATTTTACTGTGCTACCCCTTCTTCTGCGCATGCTTTTATCTATCAGTGTCAGAATGGTTTTGTTTCAAGCCTTGTTTTCATGATTATTGAAAAACCAAACATGAAACACTTACCAAGAAAAAACTAAATTGATATAAAGCATCTCAGCTGTTGTGATTTTTGTTTTAAATTCCAAATTTTCAGGTTAACCTCACAATCTCTGAATTTAATCCTCGGCTTGTGAATGCTCAGGCATCCCGGTACTCCCGATCAATGAAAAGGTTACTGCTTTTCAATGGCAATTTCTTAACAGCAAACGGCCCCAACTTATCAAACCACAGACACTTTATCAATCTGACTTTATTTAAAATTATCCTCATGGCCTTCTCTGGAAGACTACATTATATGTTACTTCTGTTAATTTGTGCTGAAAGGAAGTTTCTCTCCAGCCTTTATTCAGCTGTACTTGTAGAACTGATGAACACTCCCTGAATCTTTCCCACATGTGAAAGTTATCTACAGGTTGTATATTCTGTCATTATTTCTGTTGGAATTACATAAATCTGCCTTCCCTTTATACTCTACCTTTCCTTTAATTCACCCATACTCTTCCCGAAACAAAGACATAAAGAGTTATTTAGAGAGACATGGGAGGGGACTTCATTGCTTCACACTTAATTATAGTTTGCTAAATCAATGCTTTCTCTACACTGAAATAATCTTTTCCCATTACCACGATGTTATTTAATGTACCTATATGTCCTCCTCTTCTCTGGAATTGACAACGTAACAGCTCTAAGACTTAAAACAGAAGCTACCAGGATAGTAAATATTCTCAGGTGAGAGCTGGGCAGTTTTTTGGTAAGGGATGGTAGACCTGAGACTATGTGTTCCTCACACCATCCGCAACATTCCGGTCAGAGTTCTGTTCTCAGGTAAGTATGTTATTCCAGTTAGAGCGAGTGTGATGTCAGGTGTGTATCTAAGCGTAGAGTTTGATAGCCTGTGTTTACTTCTACTGCTCGCTGCTTAGTACAGACTGAATCTAACTAAAACTCAAGTTTACCACCATCAAGAATCTGTCCTTTATGCTGATCTCAGTGCTAACAGGGAAAACTATTTAACACAGGATAAAAGCTGTGTTTGCCCAGTTTGCTGTGTATGTACCTCGACAGATACATCTCGGTCACTCCCTCCGTGTCCCTGCTAAGCCATTTCCCATCGGGTGTAAGTACCTGATAGAGTCACTTCCCAGCAATAGAGAAATGACTCATCCCAACCGAGAGCGAGAGCAATCCCAGCCGGGCACCGCTTCCCGCACTTTGTTTCTTGTTGCAATAGATCTCAAAGGAGACAGAAAAAGCTAATCAAGTGAAGATGTTACCAGCTACACGATCTTACTTGGCATTCTTGTGTTCACAGTTTGCATAGTTGGAGACAGACAAAACCCTTGGCAAAGTCAGGCTCCCCGATTAAAGTTCCGGCGTCGCGGCGCTTTGAGCGTCTCCGCAGGCACTGCCTGTGGGACACGGTTGTAGCCCTCCTGTGCTGGAGGAGTGCTTTGGAAGAAAAGTATACTCACTGAGCTATTTAGAAAGTAATGACAGTAGAAGAGAGTAAAGTGACCTGACAACAAAGATAAATGCTGCACGAAAGCCCTCTACTCCAACGTCCTTGTGCCAGAGACCAGAAGCAGTGCGTGGAATGACTGAGCTGTCACACACGCACGCATTTAATGTTTCAGCAGCACCAACACCAGAACCGTGGCCTGCTCTGCAACACACAGCAAACGAATTTGTTCAATACTTTTTTCTATTATTCCCTTCCCACCCCCACCCCCCGCCCCCAATCAGGAATATACCATCAGCAGAGTTTCATTCCTGCTAAGGTGCTGAAACATCAAAGAAAAACAGAGAAGAATTTTTTTCATTCAGATTTCCTAATAGGCAATGATTATTTTACCAGTTTCTATGGTACTATCACCATGGCAGCTAGCCATTTTAATCACAGGCATTAGAACACGCTTCTGATAACATCATAGCAGTAGCTTAGAAATATATTACATTTCTTGGCCATATGCAGCAGTAACTACTGTGTAAATTTCCATATGACAGAGGTCGCTGATGGCAGCAGGAGACATCAGGATTAGAAACGTGATATTTCAAGCCTCTAATTAAAGAACAAGTTCTCAGTGTTCCTTATTCTAATTCTGAAAACAATAGCAGAAATATAACCATTGTGACGAAAACAAGAATCAAAATTCTTTCAGAGCTCGCTCAGTTTCTACAGGGGTTTTGCCCCTTCTTTGATTAAACTCGTCAGTGCATACGATTACTCAGCAGATCCTACGAGAATGTGCAAGCGAAAAAAAAAATCACTGTAGAGCATCAAGTATCTGCAAAAACCTGACAGATAAAAATGCCTACTTTACCCTTGTATTAAAAAAAAAAAACCACCACCAAAAAACAACATACTTTGCTCTCCGTACAGGTTAAATGGTATTGAAGCGTTGCATACAAGATGGCAATCATGATCAGAGAGCATAACTCAGTGTTCTGACTGATGAAATTTTCAGCATACAATGTGAAACATGCCAATTTCACTCAATGTATCGTGAAGTATTTGTAGATATGCTCATTCTGAAAATAACTGGATTCAAAAATACTTTCAGCAATAGCAATCCTCCATTTCTTCTATAAGTTACATAAATTACATTTTCAAACTATTTAGAGCAAGTTTACACCCTTGTCCTGGGATTTCTGATTTTTTTTTTTTCCAATTAAAGTGTATTTCAAAGGCTGAGAGACTCTAAAATACTACATGAATTTATAAACCCTTTTAATATAAGCTAATAATCAAGTTCAACAATTTCTCTATTTCAGGCCTAAAGCTTTGCCAAGGGTCCATCCAAGAGATATTAAATAACTACAAATAATGCCAGTAATATTCTGCAGTAAAACACTACAGCAGAGTACTATGACTAAGAATCACTGGTATAACAGTATCCTAAAATAGACAGCATTGACCTCAAATAGAAGAAGAACAAAAATCTGAAGTAAACCAAAAATGAGACTTGAAATGCATCACAATTAGCTTTGTCTCTTCAAACTACTTAAAATCAGAAATACTCATCACAGAAGCAGTTATGGTAGGAGAACAACATAAGAACAGAACTGCAAGTCAAGTCCTTCATGTCTCCAGTATCTCCATCCCTGTTAGGTTTACAGTTTTTCCTCTCTTCAGTCAGTAGTTGGGGACAGACAGCTAAGCAAAAAGATGAGAAAATATCCCATGGTGAAATAGTTGTATTGTTACATTTACATGCATACACTAATCAGTCTGCCTTTAAAATAATGCCAATTAATTGCTATGAAGAATTTGAGGACAGTCCTCCCATCTTATCTGGGGACACTCACTTCCCTGGTTTTGTGGCATACTTTGTGTCTTCGGAAACCAACAATAAAGAAACAGCAGCAGATGCAGTGTAACATCTATACAACATTTATATCACACTTGAACTTCTATTCTTGCTAAGCCTACACTGCTGAATTTTCAGACCACTTAAGCAGGCAGGTTAATCTCCCAGTTTTTTCATTAGGGCACCACCAATTATTTTGTTTAGAAGGTCCACAAACCACTTAGCTCCATGCTTTGGTCTAAATATCTATGAATGCATTCACATGGCTGTGCAGGGCATATCAACTATAAATGAACCCCTAGACTACAAAGTCTTCAACAACAACAACAAAAAAGCCTTTTCTACTTCTTTCAGTTCTCAATTTAATAACAGCTGCACTTGATATTTTAAGGGCTCGCCATTTCCTTAATTAAAAGTTTATGTTTAATTTTTTTTGCTTAATATGAGTCCCGAGATATTTTATGAAATTCAAGTCAAAAGGAGATTCAGATTTCATGATGTTTTGGGGAACACAGAATACATTAAACAGAAGGAGACCGCATTAAACACCGTAAGATGTGAAGTCTAGACTATCTGGTGACAACTATTCTGCTGGTTCCCTTAGTCCTTTCCCTCTTTCAACTCCAACTTCCTCTCCAGCAATATGTAACTACGGGGGAAGGCCTTGCCAGTGTTCTTCTCCTATTAAGGCTACAGGAGTTACTGTGTCCGAAGGCAATAATGAGCTAAATAACTATATGTGACAACAAGATGACATACACGTTTTTAAAGTTCTTATGTGCCTATTGCAGCAAATAAAAAATTCAATAAAAATACCATTTTTCCTCCAAATAACACAGATATGATACCAACGAAATCACACAAGACTCTAAGTAACATGAAAACATCACAGAGATTAGAGTTAAAACATACAGTTTTAAATTAAAATTAGAAGTTCTACATATAGTAGTTTGGCTAATTAAAACACAGATTCACTGATTTTTTAATAAGTAACACAAAGGGCAACAATGGCAACAATTAGCACAATGGCTGCATTGGTCAACGTTCCGATGCCTGCACATACACAGCTCTACAAAATTCCTAACCTGGAGTCCCATTCACTGGAATTCTCTTCAGTCCGTGGCCTTTTTGCCGAGCCTGCCAACACAACGATGAGGGAGATATGCCAGCGGCAAGGAAAGGTGCAGGGACAGGCTTACTACGGAAGGACTGAACACCTTCCCACCTGCTCATTCCACGCTTACTTGGAGCCTGTGACATCCAGCCAGTGTCACCCTGATGTGAATTTGTATTCATAAACCACGACCAAAATGTTCTAGAGCCCATTTGCAAAAAACTACATTTTTCAAAAATAGATACATTATGATTAAGCAAACGATCAGTTATTTTTGCACTATACATATAGCAAATTATTAGCCTATAAAGACCCGATCCCTACCCAGCCTCATACTCCTAACAGCTCCTATGTTATACGTGAATTAAGCTGTCCTGAAGATGACTGAGCTTCTTATACACAACAAACATAAAAACATAATATCACAAAAGAGCAAGGTTCACAAAAACGTCATTTCTGTTCCACGTCACACCATCATTTCTGCTGCGTGGGCATACACAGCCCACACCAGTTCTGTACTCCCCACCACGATCGATCTTGCAGCTTTATGGAAAGCATACAGGCTTGTAACAGACAGCATCCCGGAGGATACTCAGGTGTCTTCCAGATTCAAACGAGGAAACTCTGGCTCGCCCCCACGCAAGCAGCACACACACACCTGGGCAAAATCTGGCCTTCAGCCACAGAAGGGAGACCATTTAGCCAATTCACACCAACGGCAGAAAACAGAGCCAGATCCACCTCAACAGCCATCCCACTCATATTTTAATAGTGGATTATAAGTAACAAAGCAACACTTTTCCTACCAACAGCACTTTCGATTCCCGAAGCTTAATATACTTTGCTTTAAATCTGTGCCGTAGCAACCTTTTTTAAAGTCAATGTCATCTGTAAGGACTGACTGAGTTAAAATAAAATGTGGGCCAAATTTATCAGGCATTAGTTTCCTTTGGATACAGAGCTCGGAACACTGACTGCGTGTCATCCTAGACGCGATTGGGAGTTTTATACATTGCATCCAGAGACGTATTTTAAACCATCCTTTTGCAAAACACTCGCCCCGACCGTCGGCCTCAAGTATTTGAAGTGCTGAAGGTCAAACAAAAAGTGGGAAAGGTTTCTTTCTGCTTACACTACATTTATAGCCACATGCTAGAAACGGCAGCACTGCTCCGGCCTAGGGAGAGAAGCCTCGGGAGTTTGGTAAAACACGACAGGGTTGTAGCCGGTCAATGTAAAGGCGCACCTGAAGGCCGGCGTTCCCTCTCGCAGTGCGGAGCCACGCACGCCCCAGCAGCCACCAGCGTGGCTCTGCGTGCGCCAGCCTGACCAGGGACGAGGCACTGGCCCTGACGGAACTACAGCAAGAGTAGCCAACAATTTCTTTCTTTTATTTTCAGCCCCGATTGACGAGGGGCTCTGCCTCGAGACACTTCACGAGCCCCCAGAAGGCGCGGAGGACAGACCTATTCCTACAACCTGGCGGGCGAGCGGCGGCCGGGAGCGTTTTTAAGGCAGCTTATGTAAGGTGGGTGCCCGCCGCAGTGTCCGCGTTATCCCGCAGCGCCCGGCGAGCTCCGGCCGGCGGCCATTCACCCCCGGGGTCCCCTCGGCGGCTCCGCCAGGGTCACGGCCAGCACCGCGCGCACCTCGGGTCTCTCGGAACGAGGTCAGCCGCGTCCCCACACCAGCCCCCCCCGAGGGGAGACCCCCGGCGGGTGCCCCCCTGCCCGAGCGGCCCCCCCCGCTTTTCCCCCCCGGGCCCGGCTTCTCCGCGGGCGCGGAGCGGGGCGAGCGCCCGCAATGCGGAGCCCTCCGCGGAGCCGGGCGGGGGCAGAGCCGGCGGCCCTGCCCGCATCCCCGCCGCAGAGCGGGGGGCTCCCGCCGCCCGGCCCCGCATCTCTTCCCCCCC
>VZSF01005352.1:0-32723 GCA_013398295.1 Chionis minor | reverse complement strand
CGCCGGTCGTGCGGCCGGGGGACGGCGCGGGTGGCCCCGGCCCGCAGCGACTCGTGCTGCGGCCCCGGCTGCAGGCAACGCAGCGCGCCCGCGGCGGGGGGGGAGGAGGAGGAGCGGGGGGCGCCTGGCATCTCGCTGCCCCCCAAACTGCCGCCCCCCACCCCAAAGCAGCCTGTGGCTTGCACTCTGCCAGTGACACCGGGGTTGGAAAGGCAGTGGGCTAAGGAATACACCTCCAGAGCCGAGTTTCCCTTTTCCCGCTGACTGCGACAAAAAAGGAAACGTGCAAGACCAAGAACTTGGCAAAATACGGGAGACAGAAGGGGAAAAAAAAAATCCCAGGTGGAGCAGGACGTGTTCAAGAAAAGCCTCCTCATCTAGAAACCCAGGATTCGCTCCTGAAATCAGCCGGCTACAGATGGACGCACGTGCTGTCAGCGACAGGTACAGCAGCGCCGGATGTAAACATAACGCCGTCACGCGTTTTGCACCAACACGGCACATCTGGAGGAGCACATCTGGTGAGCTGCGAAGGCAGTTTTGCCGCTACGCATTTTCATTCCGTAAGCGAGCGAGTTTTGCTGTTTAGGGAAGAAAACCAGCTCAGTTACATTCTAGTTCTCTGCTCGAACCCCAACATGAGCTTAGAATGTTGCTGAAACCCCCCAAAGCAGCTGACCTTACCTTTGACAAATATGTCCTTGTGCAGCTAATGAGGAGGACAGAAGTGAAAACATTTGAAAAAGTTCCTAGCTGCTCCATATATAACCTTTTGCAAATGCAACGAGCTACTAGCTTTTGGCATACGAACTGGGACAGGCAAAAACCACCACAGTTTTGTCCCATACTGGTTTAGGCCTGTATGAAATGAACTCTCACCGTTTTCCCCTCCCATGCTCTACTTTCTTCAGAGAAATTCTTTATGCTCGCGATTGAAGATTTCTTACGCAAGCGGAGTTCTCTGCTGTGCTCTCAAGTTCCTCCCAAAAGCAAACACAAGTCATGAGCAAAAGAATTTATTGGGTTTTTTGCCAATGTCCGGCATTCTTTAAATGCGGCGAAGAAAAAGGAATCGTGAAATGTATGGATAACACACTCAAAAGAAACCATAATTACAGAAAGAGATAGTTGGGTTTTTTTTCTTGATGCGATTGTCTGTATGGCGCGTCCTGCAGGTGATTCCTAGACAGTGAGAGTTCTCGAAAGGATAGAACAGTTTGGCGGAGTTTTGCCAAAAGAGCTCCAGTCTATTTGCCTTCTGAAGAAAATCCATTTGTGAATGTTGGACCCTCAGGTGGCCACTCCAGAGCTCTCCACGCTGAAGATGGTCTAAAAGTCATCACAGAAGCTGTACAGGGCCAGGGATCAAACCACAGTTTGATCAGAAGGCTCTAAGCTGGCCAGCTGGTGATACAGAATTACCAGTTCCTCACCAGATGTTCATTTAGATGCCTGCTGCAAAAGAAGTCACCAGTTCTTTTACTTTCAGAGGGAATCTTGGCGAAAGTCTGACGGGCTTAGCAAAGGCAAGGGTGCCTAGACCCAGGCAGGGAAAGGCTCCCATATGGAGGCTTGGAGTTTCCCCATTCTTCATCTTTTCTTGCCAAGAGCAAAACTCTTATGCCACCAGTATGCGAAAACAAACATGTTTCTAACAGTCAAAGTCCCAAGTGAAGAGTGAAAATGCAGAGAGGCTGGATCTAGCTGAAGTGTTTGCTTACCCTGGGGACGTTATGTTCTGCCTCCACGGAAGTGGTAGTGTCTCCACTAACAGCAATCTTAGCAGATTCAAGAACCAAAATTCTCTAGTCCAAAGAGATGCAATGAACACTGCACTCTCTCACCTGAACATCTTCCAATTAGAAAGCGGGTATGCCGTAGCCCGCAAAGATCAGGAACCCAGCGCTCACAGCGCCATTCCGAGACCTGAAATGTCCAGGCTTTTAGAGAAGGAAAGCATGGATTTGACTGACATTCCCTGCAAAATCTACTGTATCTTTTCTGTGACCATACATGGACACAGGGGGAAGAAAAGAAAGAAAAGAAGTATCTTCACAACTGATGTTCTACATGGTTCATGAATCCTGGCAGTTGCGTGGCTGTCCGCCTAACATGACTCCATCAGTAGAATGGTTCTTGTTATGGTGAAAATGATCGGGTTTCTCCCTGCCCATTCACAAAAAGCAGCGCCACCGCGGTGTCTCTCATCACCCACCTTGCACTGCCCTGGGTCAGAGGCAGAGCTGATCACACACGAAGCTCATTGCTTTAACCCTAGAAATACCCTGCTAAGATCGAACTCGTTTCTTGACTACCACCGAACCGAAAGGTTGCGCTAAGTGTTCTCAGCATCCAAGGATGGAAGCAGGCATCCTCTTGTCCTTGTAGGTAGGTAAAGGCAGAAGCAGAACACCTCTGCCAGAGTGGTGGTGATTCTTTTGCTCACTTAATGCTGCCAAGATGTCACAGGGCATCACCAGTACGAACACTTTTAGGTATTTGCTTGGAAAAATATGTACTTTGGCCTTGAGCTGCCAGCTGGGTATGCAAGTGAGTGCTGCATGGATCTACCCAGCCTTTAACTCACTTCCAACGCTATCATAGTCTCATGCGATGTCACCAAGTACGGTTGTGTACACATCAGTCTTCAAACCCCCTGTCTTTGGTGATGGAGTGAAAGAGGGTGTTTGTTTAATTATCCCACACCTCAGTTAAATGAACTTTTAAGCAGGATACAAGAGCTGTTGCCCATAATCTGATAAAGAGCAGAACCCTAAATAAGCTTGTTGCGTCAGCTTGATTCCTGGAGAACTTTGCTGTAATTGGAAGGCAGATGGTGATGGCTTTTGTTGCAGTTGTCAACTCGAATGGAAAAAATCCACAGGGGACACCTTGTAACCCCAATCAGCATTCTGGGCATGTCCTGTGGACCGGCCACGTGGGGATGCCCGTACAGAGGGCTGGAAGGCTCAGAGCAGCCTTGTGAACCTACAGGAAACTTCCTGAGACTAGATTCCGCACTCTCACCTTGCACAGACGTGACAAACTACGCTGAAAGCTACCGCAAGTTAAATCAGAATTTATAACAAAGACCCTCTCAGCATAAAGAGGCAGAGATGAAGCAACAGGCAGCTTTTTATGGTTAATAAATAAAAGGAGGAAAGGAAGAAGGAAGGCTGGCTCCTCCCTTCCCTCTTCTGTTCCATGTAGGGAGAAAAGACAAAACTGTAGGCCAAGGGTCCGTCTCTCCTGAAATACTTACACATATCAAAGGGAGTTTGTAAACTTTCTAAATTCAAAGACAACAAAGACGCATTTGGCATTCCAGCTAGGCAGAGTCACCTGTGCTCTTCAAGCAAAAAAACAGCGCTCCTAATAACATAGATTTTGATTGAAATTCTGTCAGAAGAAAGCAGGCTGCAATAGTAACGAAATAAGGATTCTACGGCAGGGTTTGAATTCCAGCAGCTGGAGCCGTTAGCATTGGGAGGCAGGGGAGAAAACCCAGATACAGCTCTACAAAATGTGTGCTACTAAAATAGATATAAAGCTGATTTGAGTCTACATCACCTCAGAAAGAGTGCTGAACTTTCCAGGTATATTCTAAAATTGAACACTTGCCTAAGCAGAGACGGAGATAAGAGCAAGAGCACTGTGATCTGGTGAGCTGAATGTCGGCAGAAACCAAATTCTGTGGGTACTGAACTTTGTAATCCAAAAATAAATGGTGAGGTAGGATTGGCATCATTACAGCTTCTCCAGTTGGTAACAAAAATACTACTAAAATGTCAACCTTGCACGCACACAAGCATCCAAAGTAACAGAAAACCATTTCTCCTGCTTTTTTCACTCCCTCATGGTAAGTTTGTAGTGATTGTGGCTATGAGCCCGACAGTCGCAAATATGTTCCTGAGGCCTGGGCTATACTTAAATCGGCGTTAAGAGTTTGACTGCAGCATTTGCAGGCGTAACCAAGTCAGCTTTAAGCCAGCTAATGCAGGTAGCCATGCTACAACCGAAATATCCATACGCTCTTCCTGAAGTGCTGTGCTGTACTTCCGAGGACCCTGGCCTTTGAAAAGCTGGTATCTAGAATTACCGTTTCTTCTCAAGAGATGCATGGCGTTTATGCAGATACACCATTTTGGTATAATATCCTCTAAAGCACAGAAACTGCGCGTCCAGTTTCCGTTAGAGGCAGTAAAACTCCATTTTCTTTCATGGAAACAATATTTGGGTTACACATCTAGTTTACTTTTCAGTTCCATCGTCACTGGCATGATGGGATAATATAATGAATTTACAGTTCAATAATGGCATGTGTTTACCATTGAAGAAAGTTACAGCTGAAGAGGTTTTTGTTAATTATTAAAGGGATATGAGAAATTATATTTCTAATAGGCACACACACACTGAAATAATGGCAGCACAGTAACTGAAGAAGAAATAGCTTAAAAGGAGCAGCCTCTATATAATAGCAAAGTTTTGCTACACAAATATGCTGACATTAATCATTGCAAAGCATCTGACAACATTTTATATATTCCGATTCGTAAGCTTGGATTTATTATGAAGTACATTGCACATCGTTGACAATTTATGAACCCTATATTTTTCACTTTTCCTAAGTTTGCCTTTTTCCTTCTTATAATATGTATTTTTCTTTTTATAATATATATACTTTTTAATATATATTCTGGACTTAAATACGATATATACATAATAATGGAACTAGTTTTACCTCCGCCACCCAAGAAAACAACAAAAAGTTTGAGGACAAACAAAAGTAATAATTAGGGATAATTAGTCAGGAATTATGCATACACTTAAAGAGAAGAAAGCGTCTGGGGGACATTTAAATTAGAAATAGGGCTAAAATCACTAATGTTCAGGTATAAAGAAAGTTTTACTAGTTTATTTCTAGATTCTCTTGCTTTGCTTTATTCCCTTGTTCAAGGCATTGTTGTTTTGCTTTGGCTACGTGTATCCTTGGCTCGCAAAAGGCAGAGTCCCACAGAGAGAGAGAGATGTTTGTTTCCCCTCGTAGGATGCCACCGAACAAGCCTCCAGGTTGCTTTTTCTCAGCAGGGCTTCCGTAGAGTGCCGCATTTTGATGCTTTCCCACAGTACTGCAAGAGTAAGAGCAACCATATGTATGCAGACTGTATCCCACAGAGCCCTGGAATTCCCGTTTTGTAAATGCAGCAATGACACAGAGGTTAAATAATTTGCACAAGAGGAGATTCATTACCAGTCTGTGTAAAGAAGACGTGGAGTCGAAGTGCAGGCCTGCTCACGGTTCTTAAGAAATTTTTGGTCAAAATCTTGAAAATAGAAGCATTTAAGTGTACATATGTAAAGATCATTATCTACCATGAGCATTTCATCACCTCTGAGACATTCTGCTGTTGGTACCGTTCTCTGTCACAGTTATCCGTGATCCATCTGGAGCTTTTAACAAACAGCCAGCGAGGAAGGTATGAACAGGTCCTTCAGTTCCTTGCTGCCTTACAGCCATTATAGACACCATCTGCATAAATCCTTCAAGCTTCCTTGCCCAGATCCCCAATCTCTTTGGGGGTTTCCCATCAGCCTCAGAGCCCTCAAGTGCTTCTTTCCTTCTGTCCTACCATCTTCCATCCTCTCATGCTTCCTGTAACACAGCGCTGTTTATGAGGAGACACCAACACGTACCGTAGCCATCTACAGTGCATATTATCCTCTCCGACTTCAGTTCCACCACTCCCGTCCACTCTGAGCCTGCAACGAGTTACGGAGATCCCAGAAGGGACATAAGGTAAGTTCTGGATGGAAAGTTTAGGGAAAGTGAGGGGAAGCTTGCAGTCATAAGAACATTAGGTTTTGCCCTTCTGGGCAAAAGGAGAGCTCTTTATCTAGAGCTCTTCATAAACAAATTCGGCAGATGAGACACTCATAATTTTCTTGCAGAAAATTCTCTTCTATGAGACTCGGTGGAAGACTGTCACGCTATTGTGGGGTTGGGTTTTTGTTTGTTTGGGGTTTTGTTTCAGTTTTGAGGGGGTCGTTGAGGTTTTTTTAATGCCTTGATGAAATGATTCATAGAAGTATAATGTGACATCTATGGCTTTGTAGAGATATCTAAAGCTTCCAAACTTCAGTTTGGTCCTCAAAGCTCTGTAAGAGAAAGCTTGTAGGAGACAACTACATTTAAACAGCAAATAAATTCTGCAAGAAAATTTGCGATCCAAATTATCCTTAGGAAGGTCACGAAGGGTGCAAGAGCCTGATGCAGTTAATTAGCAGTTAAAGGAATGATGTATCAAAGTCCAACAAGCTCCCAAGCATTTTCATTCTAATTGTGTGGAAAGCTAGGGAGAGATTACTGAATAAAAGACGGCTCTAGGTTAAACTTCCTCATGAAACCCCACCACACAATCAATTTCTTCTGCTGTTGTCGCTGGCATCTCTTTGTGGGTGCAATGTGCAGAATAATGCACAGCTCTGTCTCATGTCTGGTCACGCAAATCCAACCCAAATAACATACTTCCAAATTTTGATGGAAAAGAGCTATTTTGTAGAGAATGATCAAAACACAAGACAATTCATACAATTTAGTGGACAAAATGAGCCTAAATGAAAATCTGCTGAATCCTTAACTTTGGGAGTGAATAGTTTCCTGTGCAACATTTGCTATATGTACATCTCCTTGGATTAATTTGATGTTCTCTTCATCTGTCCGACTTTTTCCTTCAGCCTGTCCACATTCCTGCACCTCACCGATTGCAGGAAGTTCTTCAGATGACCACAGACATCCTTAAGCTACCAAGAAGATCGATATATACGACAAAACAAAGTGTGGAATGAGGTATCTAATCAGGCTTCATTGGTCTGTGTTAGATAGACCTTTATAAACCTTTATAAAACAACTTTATTTCTATTCCATGTCTTTTGTCTTTAATATAATGAAGCATCCACTTTAAACTCCTGTTTCAGAAAACATGGAAACTGGGGCAAAGCTGTTAAAGACAAGTTACATACTGCAACTTAAACTATATGCAACAGAAATGCAAATGGGGTTCCTTCAAACAAATGTCATTTAGGAAAAAAACTAATTAAATTATGACTGATCTTGAATATAAATGGTAAGCACAACTTTCAGTGTTATTACTGCTAATACCAGTCTGCGAGATCATTAGAGACTAGATGTGAATGGGGAGACAACTCTGAGTTGCATCTTGCACACAAATGTAATGAGACATTTATGCTTATAAATCAATATAAAGTTTTTTAGAAACTCTGTCTAGTAAAGTAAGTGAAGACACAGTCAATTATCCCTAAGAAGACAAACTGCTCTAGTCATCTTTTAAGATCGCTACATGAGCAATAGCACTTAATGATACTTTGATGGTAGCTGTGTAGCACCTGAAGGGTTTCTAATGAAAAAAATTGTTGCTCTATTGGGACAAAGTAATTTAACATAGAGTATCCGCAGAAAAAGATTTCCTTGAAGGCCTAGGAAAATCTTCTTTAACTCTAGATGTAAGTGAAAGATTAAAAGAAATAAATAAAACCATGTGAACACACACCGAGAGGCCAGTTGAAAAGGCAAGAAGGACAGACTTGAGTTACGAATACCTCAGAAGATTTAACCTGAACTAGAAATGAGGGAAAACAACTTTTATTTTTAAACTGGTTTTGAGTAATCGCAGCTAATCGTACTCAAAGCCAGGGCTCCTGTGAGTTGTTGCTCCCTTCCTTGTGTTTATACAGATCAAACCATCAGCATTTTCGCTGCGGACCCCCAGGCTGTTTGAAGCTGGCCAGGACGCAGCAGGGGCTGGGGAAAAGATCAGGCTGGCTGCCTCCACCTCCTTCTGACCCGTGAGACTGGGACCCAGCTGAGCTTAGCTGTTTCCTAATTAATTGGAGTTTTAAAGTTGTTCTTATTATTAAATGTCACTGAAACTAGCAGCATTTCTTGCCAGCCAATTGCTTTTATTACTTGTTAACTCTGGAAATATCTGCTCGACAAGAACACATTTTTCTATCAAGTCAGCTGGGAAGTTTATTTCTCCTGTCATTACATCAGATTATTATTTTACAGTTACAGACAGATTGTTATCAGCCTTCAGAGGCTTTAAAAATAATGCAATATGGTTCCTGGCACTCCCGAGCAGACTGAGAAATGCCACCCACACAATTAGCAACGCATTTTTTACACAGCAAGCAAGAAGGTTTGTTCTACAGATGTTTTGGAGTTAATTCTGCAGCAAAATCTGGCACAGAGGAGAATCACTAAGGCATGACACTTCTGTACTGAAACTCACAGCAAGTCTGCAATGCCTTTGCTGCATCCTGGTGAGAAACAGGATCACTTTGAATATCCCTCAGGATACCTGACTTGGGACTCTGGTACCTGCCTACAGCAGTACTTCACTAACAAAATGCTTAGTATTAACAAAGTTAGGAATTACAGAATATTGCAAAGGTATACCCTGCTGATTAAAAGCCTATGTCTATAATTAAGCACACGCCGTTACTGGTACGGTTGCACATGCTTCATAGATCTCCATGTAGAGCTGCCAAGAGGAGCAAAATATCCCACTTCTAAATAACTCTCCTGGCATGCGCAGAGGGTCTAGAAGTTCTTTGTGACAGACCAAAGTGACAGGACTTTCCAATTTTAATTTTTTTAATCAACTTGAATGACTAAAGAGTCAGCATTATTATACCTAAGGGACACAGTAAGTGTTCCTGATTTATAAATACTCAGGGTTCCTAGAGGGAAAGTTTTGCTTTTCAACAGTGACCATACTTTTGGCTGACATTTGAGGAGCTGTCTGATTAGCAGAGTAAATGGATTTTTTAAAAAAAAAAAAAAAAAAAAAAGAGTCAAGGCAAAACTTCATTATCCATGGGATCTCAATGAACAGAGAAAAGTGTTTCCGTACAAAATTTAGAATTTGTGGAAGAAGATAACTGTCTACGTGCAATCATAGCGAACACCTGGAACAGTCAGTTCTGGACGTGGGCAATAATCTAGTAGTGAGGGTCACCTCAGCCTTCTTTAAGAGGCAATTACCCTTGCATTATCATTATTACTATGAGACATGGAGCTTCTTCATTTACCAGGTGAGCGGACAGCAGTGAAAGAATACCTGTCTGCATTCCTGACTTCTGCTGAACGACGAGCTGCTAATATATTTTTCACATCTATGCAAAGGCACAGTGATTCTGTTCCGAAAAAACATAGAACCAATTAGCAGGCTTGGGACATTTCTATCAGTTTGAAAAGAAATAAACCCTACTTTTAATAACTAAAAGGTTTTATGAAGCCATAGGAAGTTAAAAGTAGGAGATACATTCCTCTCAGTCTACGGGAGCCTTTGAAAGAGCAAACAAAACATTTGCCTTCAAAGTTGGTGCAATGTCAAATATTTTACTCCCGAAAGGTAAATTTTCTTCTTGATTATTGTGTTCAGCCTGAGAATGCAATCACAGAGCAGAGGCTGAAGGGAGTTGGAAACATGAAAAGACATGGAAAGACTTCTAGGTGAGCAGACACACCAAGAGTTGTAGGCTTCTATTACTACCAACACAGTGGAATTCCCAAGGAACATTCCATTAAAATAAGCCCCAGTGATTGAAATTACAATACTTCCCCCTCCCTTTCAATGCATTAACTGCCACTGGAACTCAAATGCACAACACATCTGGGACCAATAGATTAAAACAAAGACTGGGCAGCCAGGCAGCTCTGGAATTCTCACGATTGCCTAATGACGTTAGGTGCCCAATTCTCACCAAAATGTACATACAAAGAAAATTATTAAAGAATATTTTCATCTATTGGCTCATAAGAGATTTTACTCACCCATAAAACAAAAACACTATGAGCTGTTAAAAGACTAGTTATGGTCATTCCTGCCAAGACTAAGTTTCCTACTCCCATCTCGCTGCACACCAAAGCGAAACGTCTCATAAAAGGTGCTGCCTTCATGACACAACTTTAAACAAAGGCGTAAGTTTTCATCACTCAGAATTCTTTAAAGGTCTCCATCAGCTTTTTGTCATAAAAGCTTGATATTTTGATCAATCTTTAGTTGTTTTATTTAGGATTAACATACTCAGTTCACGTATCTGATTGTAGCAAATGGAACATGAATCTGAAGAGTTTATTACCACCATCTTAACTTTTTTAATTCTCAACCAACTAAATGCAATCCTGCTAAAGTTCCTACATCATTATTTGAATTGGCAGCAAAGCAATTCTTTAACATGGCTGTAAGGCTAACTTAATGGTCCAAGGACTGCTTCAGGCTCGAAGCAGAGATTATACGTTGGTCACACTGAATTAGCAGTTGTCATAGGGATGTTGGAGACCATTATTTCCTGTGTGTGCACGTAACTCCTACTAACATTAATGGGGTTACCAAACGCATCGAAAGGAAAGCTGGCCCCATTATGTGAACATTGTTGAAAAAGATTAACTGATTTCTCATGCTGGATGGATGGAATGGAAGTTTTCAACGCAGATTCATTGAATAATATAAGAGCACACACTGCTATTGAATGAACGCACGGCACAGAAAAAGCTTGAAAGCCTTCCTTTGCAAACAAGGAGCTACAAAGATCAATACCATACCCTAGAAATCCTCTCCTTCAGAGTCTGGACAAACTACAGGTCTAGGAATGAGGCTACGTGGACTTATTCCAGGTTTCTGCTGCGGATGCATGCATGATTAACCACACAGAACTTAATCTGTTCAGGGAACATTAGTGCCATCTAATACAGGAGCCACCTCATACAGGTATCCAAATTAGAAGCCTGCACTCCTCATATAGTCAGCAGAGCCTTCAGAGGAGTCATAAACCTAACTCCACCACTCTCCATTGAACGTTAAAGAAGCCCAGACTGCTGCTGCAGATGCTTAAATATAAATGGTTACGTTTCCACTAGCAGTAAAATACAGACTATTTTTTTCAAGTGTACAGGAGGAAAAAACACTGAGGAAGTCTCAAATGAAAACCCACCGAATACCTCTCATTTGAGTAATGGCGCAACAGCAGCCTACATACAGATGTCAAGGCCACCCACGGTCACCCTTCCTGGTGAATAAAACTGAAAATGAAATAGTTATTACCTGCAGGGATATCTCACCACCAGATTTTGTAGCAAAGAGTTAAAGCAAGGTCATACGATTGAGAAGTCTGGAGGACTGAATGCCAGAAGACATACATACATACGCACTCTGCCTTCCTGGAGCACCTGCCACACATCTCCTCAACATCCACTGGCACGTGTAAGAGGCAGGATGTGACCCTCTGGAAGCACTGGGGAGAACCCAAGAGGCACAATACACTGCGTGTGGGACAAGTGTGTCGGTGGAGCATGGAAGAGGACGGTGTTTCTGAAGGAGCCTCCTAAGGAACAACTGAGGAACAGCATAGAAAACCTGCCCTACACACGTTTGTGACAACTCTGCTGAGTGAGAATTCCCAACTTGTGTGCATTCAACAATGATGTAGTATCACGGTTCCATGGCAGGTGAACAGCAGTGACTTTTACAGTAACTATAAAATGAGAGGGTAGAAAAAACATACTTTAAATACAATTTGCCTTATTAAATAATTTTGGTTTATCTTGTCACAAGGGAGAAAAATAGAGGGGGGGGGGAACCCAACAACAAAAAAACGCCACCTTAGTCAAGCTCCTTTGTGAGCTTTAACTTTTTTGACACCTTGTCTTCCTTTCCCTCTAGCTAAGACTAGAAAAGTGATACCACCTCAAATTTTTCTTTGACAATTGCTTGCTTACCCTTCTGGATTACTACTGCCTACTAATAGTGTAGAAATTTGGTTAAAGAATGGTAAGAGATGCAATAGCGACTAGATGAGATTTAATTTTCACTGTCAGGCATAACAGCTCATTTTCCCATCCAAACGGACAATCCTCTGTTACTCTCGAGGAACACACCATTAGTGAGTATCATGAATAAGCAGACACTGAAAAGATATGGAAAAAAGAATGAACCATCATTGTGTTATGCCACTTTTAAGGCAGTCATTAATTTCCCCACGTGTGATGCATTTTACATATATATTAATTTAACAGGACTATAATCCACATTTTGATACAGCATTTAGATATCTAGAAAGGGCCAATAATAGTGCTTTTTCCTGGATTCATGATATTGCTGTAAAGTAATGATTGGAATGTGTCTTAAAAAGTGCGTAACAGAAGGAAAGGGCTCTAATAACAATTTTTTTTTTAATTGTGGTTAAGAGCTTTTTCGTATAAATGCATACAACAAAAAGTAAGGCCACATAAATAGCTGAAAAGAGGCCAAAAAAAAAGTCTATGTTCAGGATTTTTGACTCACATGAAAGACTTCTATCTGTATAAATCTGGAGAGAGAAAATTCATGAATTTAAACATGCAGTATTTTTTCAGGAGGTTTCTGTTTTCTTGTTGCTTCCTGAAAGAGGGTCTAAGCTACTGGCACCAGGGAAAAATTTACCATATCCACTGAGGGATAGACAAGTTCTTTACCAAGCATACTGATCAGAAATTCATCTCCTACCGTAGTAGCACACTTGCTCTTCTTCCCATCAGTTAGAGAAGAAACGATGGCAACCTAAGGAGCGCAAAATGAGGTGTACATAGAGCTGGTTTTGCAGCTGACAGTTCAAGGGCCAGGAACGTTGCAGAGCACCAAATTGTTTCAAGACCAGTTGATAAAGGCAGGATGCTCCTTCTTTTACATCCCCCTTCCTCCAAAAGGCAATTAAAGATGGCAACTCAAAACCGCAAAAAAGAATTTTTCTCCAATTCAGACAATAGATGCTGTAAAACCACTGTTCAGTGCTAATCAGTCCCTACATCAGTCTTTATCTTCATTATTTAGTTGTAATAGTTCATCTAGTCTGATACAATAATGAATTGGATAATAATGAATTGGATAATAAGGACCTATAATCCTACTATGATAATTAAAGGGCTAATTATCACACGTGAGGCTATCTGCAAAAAATCTGACTCCTAAATATAATTGTTCAGGCATTAAAAGAGAAAACTTAAGCCTGGGATTCAAAATCTGAGGATCTTCAAGCAAATTATTCTTCATGTTTTCAGATTTCGCTATACCTCAACTCACAAGTCACTGAGTGGATTATCAGAGGTTGCCAATTAACCAGACTGAAAAAAATCAAAACACAATCAACCCAAACTAGATACTAGAGGTACACAACCTTATCCGTTCAACATCAGTGCCAGCTTGATGAATCTCTGTAGCCACCAGTTAAGTCATAATAGTTAAGTCATGATCGTGACCATTCAGCACTTTGATTCAAACCAAGGTGTTATGTTTGTCAAAGCAAGATCAGACCATACTGTGGTAACTACAGAGCAATAAAACCAGATCTGATTTTTCAGTAGTAAACTCCTTATTAGTGACTCAAAGAAGAGACCAGGTATTACTTGATAAACAATTTGGCTATGTTGAACCAACAGGCTATGTACAGGTATTTTCCGGATTCTGTCTGTATTTTTTTTATTCAGCTACAAATCCAATCACCAGAGAAAGCTTTACCATTAAATCTAGTTCTAAAATATGCAGTGCTGTTGAAAGGTTCAGTTTTGCCCAGTAGGCTGATTAAGCATCCAGTACTTTGTGACCAAGAAATGATTAATGTCAAAGTTGTTCTTGTAAAACAACAAAAAAACCCCCAAAACAAACACACACACAAAAACAAACAAAAAACCCAAAACAAACCCAAAAAACCCAAACAAACCCCCCCAAACAAAAGAACCAATTGCCAAAGCAGCCAAAAGGAACAAATAGCTACTATTGTTTTTATCCAAGCATTAATGCTCTAAGCTTAGTGACAGTGAAGTATTTCTTTTCAAGTTTAGCTTTCTTTGGATACGGCTGGATTCGGTTAAATTCTGCATATCTAATGAGAAAACATTTTCCAAGTGCGGACACTGTAGCTGTTCTTCATGTGCCCTGCTGTCCCATACCCCATCCAGCTGCTATCTAGAACAGGAATACTCACACCTTTGGCAGGATATAGAACTAAAGAACAGCGGGGCTGTATTTTCTGGTTCCCTACATCTTTTTCCTCTTCATAGTTTGACAGAAAACAGCAGAGAAACCTAGTTTATTTCCTGAATCAGAAAGAAAGTGTCTCTCTGGTCACTTGTTTTGCTTCTTTGTTCCCTTTTATCATCACATTGACCTGAAATACCCTGACAATCAAAAAAATATAACTAAAAAGAACCTGGAAACATTTACTACCTCCCTGCTGCCCAGAGAGGCGGTGGCATCAGAACTACCATTTGGCAACGCAAAACCTGATGTTTTGGGTGCTTCAGCTTGTCTTACTGTTCAGTTATAGTCTATTGGAAGGTTTACTGTTCCAACCCAAATTCCTGCTCAGTTCTCTCCCCATTATAGAGCAGAAAATAAAAAACATCACTCCCCTGCTGCTCCCAGACATTAAAAAGAAAAAAATTACAAACAAACAGCTTATTCAGTACTAACAGGCAGTTAACACAGCAGTACTTAGTTCCTGACAGCTCCTTCATTACAAGTCTATGCTTTACCAAATAACACCTTCCCCTTTGACTCAGGACAGGGCTGTTACTTGCCCCTGGAGAGGAAAGGAAGAATTTGAGGGCAGAAACAGCAAGCAGGAAGTTCTTTATATCAAAGGAGGCAGAACTGTTTCTCAAAAAACACTGACGTGCATCTCAAAACACAAAAGGGCAGGATGCTTTCTACTGCCAGTCTTTACTGCAGGGTTTCCTCAAGGCTGAAAAAATAACTACTCACCTATACAGTTCTCCGCCCAGGTTCAGAAACAGGGCAGTAAGTGGGAAAATCCTTAGTCTTTGTTGCTTTTCTTACGTTTCTCAGTTCTTAGTCCCCTCTCCTCAAGCAGGAACAGGCCATCTGCTGACTAGAAGCAACCCCAGAGTACACTGGAGCTAAAGGTGCTACAGCACCGGCCACATCCCCCATGTCAGGCTGGTTTCCCACACTGTCCAATACAACCGAATCCAGCAGAACTCAGCCCCCATGTACAGGCTATGAAGAGAGGGCAGCTTTTGCCAACAGAATTTACTGGAAGTGTTACCTAGACAAAAATCTCAGGGAAAAAATCCAGCTTTGGCTGACATTACAGAAGACCTAATTAAATAGTTGATTTTTTTTTTTTCTTTCTCTCTCCAGGCAAAGAGCTGAGTTAGGTCCCATCAGAGGTTTGCTGATAGAAAGAATGTTTAATGATAACATCATAGAACTCCTCTAGTCTGTTTATATCCATAGTGCAAGCATTCCTAACTAAGAGGACTACAGGGTCTGTGAATCCGAGATAAGATTTTATCCTCTAAAGCCTCTGAATAAATGGCTTTTCAACAGTTACCCATTTATGTAGCAGATTTTGGTGTGTTTTTTTGTTTGGTTGTTTTTTTTAATTTGAAAGGAGCACAGGGTACACTGTAGGGCTTGAATTTACCCCAGGACACTTAGCTATGACTCGTTGTAGTAATTGTGCACCATGGCACTGCTGAGCACAAGCACTCCCTGAGCTAACTGGTAGATGCCACATGTCAGTCCAGGATTTAAAGACAAGAGGAAAAGCTCACACACGCCAGTTTAAGTGTTTGAAATGTGCTGGGCTTTGCCAAGCACATATTCACAGGGCTAGATGCTTCTTGGAGCCACTGCTCTCAAAGCCAAAGGCCTTACTTGCACATGCACACTTGAAAAGTACGATACTCCTAGACATGGCTCAACCCAGGCTCCAGCACCAATCAGGCTGCTCCAGCAGTCTGAAAATCACAGAATGGTTTGGGTTGGAAGGGACCTTACAGCTCATCTAGTTCCAACCCCCTGCCCTGGGCAGGGACACCTCCCACCAGACCAGGTTGCTCCAAGCCTCGTCCTACCTGGCCTTGAACACCTCCCAGGATGGGGCATCCACAGCTTCCCTGGACAAATCTGGACAAACATACTACGTCTTCACCTTCCACTACCCAAATTTCTAAGAGAAACACGGATGTGTTCGGGGTGTCTGAGAGTCAGAGAGACAAAGGGAAAGGCAGAGGGACAGCAGCATACCCAAGTTTCTCTCCTCCTGCAGCAGCTCCGCTTAAGCTCACAGACCACATCTGATCTTCCCACCGCAGCCACTAAAAACTTTCCTACGCCAAAACCAAACATCCATATTCCTCTCTCTGCTGATGGTGGAACAGAAAAGCGAGTAACCCATGGAAGGAAAGCAAACAAAAAGAGACAAAAATAAAAAGATGATTTCATAAAAGATGGCATTCAGGACAGATTGCCCTTAGGCACAGGGTAGGACCTTAAAGAGACGGGTGGCAATTATATGTGTGACTCTGTACAGAGGCAATGACACAGGGACAGGCCTGATCCTGACTGCGAGGAAGGCAACTGGAAAACCTTCCTTTGACTTCTACAACACAGGATTAAGCTCTCAAATGAATGAGCTTCCTGTACATATAAATTTAGACATCTTTAATTATTACAAAGAACGACACTTCATCCCTCTGCAGGTTTTCATGAATATGCTTCTTGCATCATTCAAGAGGGGTTTTTTTGTATGAGACGTCTCCAGACTTGCATTGCTCAAACAGATGACACTTCCATGAAAAGTAATGGGACAGGCATCCTTTTCGGTGATCTCAGTCTGTCAACATCTGTTTAGACTGACTTCATTTAAAAGAAATGTTTCTTTTGGCAAATATATTTTTGCCATCAGCTTGAGATCTTTCATATAATTGCAGGCAAAACTTCAACTTGCAAGCCTGAAAATTTTAGAATTAAACCAAAATATGTATACACACACATGCAGAATAGACAGTGACAGCATAGCCTGTTTCTTGTTTGTTTGGGCTTCCCACTGCCTTCAATTATCATCTGAAGATGTTACTTTCTGACACACAAATGCAGCGATGCACAGCTGTGATCAGCTCTGCCCCTGGACACACTTTCTGGACAACTGTTATGAGAAATTAAACATTCCGAGGCATGGGGGAAAAAGAGAACTTCAGAAGCTCTACGCTGATTCATTAGAAAATGGCTTCTCCATGATGCTGGATTCTGTAGTTGAATATCCTCAAAATCAGTTTGGGTAGCACTAGTCTTCCCCCCCTGTCAATTCTATAACCCAAAATAAAACAACACAAAGCCAACTTGCTTGTCTGTGGTGGACACAGTCCCCAATACTCTATTTTATGTTGCGTGATTGTCTGCCTCACCTCCAAACTATCCTGGAATTAAGTCAAAAGTAAGTTTTGTTGCTCACTCCATTATTTTCTTCATTCTCCAATAAAATATGAGGATGAAACTCTTTTTCACCCATTTTAAAGACAGAGGAATTACTATCAGCAAATACTAAACATTTCACATTACCAATATGTTGCTCTGCTGCTGTTTTCTCACACGTTCCAATACTTTTACCTGCTACTCCAGCAGCCTGCTGGATATCCTGCTGCCTCAAAGCAAAGCACACCACGGACCTGAGCTCAGCCATGAGGAACGGGGTGTAGTTCATGCTCACTGTCTGAGCTGGCTGCAGTTCTGAGCCCATTACAGCGCGGTTGGGCTATGGTTTGCCTTGGGTTTTTTTGGAGCAAGACGGCCACTTCCACATGTGCATATCCAAGTCTCTAGAGTGACTCCATGAAAGATAAGTCACAAATGTTTAAAAGGTTTCACCCCGGACCCTAAAATTCTATTGCCCTACAGATACTATCACACAAATCCCAGAACACATAAGACACAGCACTAACGAAGTATCGGGATGTACATAGCCAAAATGCTGCACGTCTGTTCCAAACGTACCACTGTCATGTACACAGATCTGGAGGTGTAGGTGATAGCCATCCACAGGGACGCAGTTATTTTCCAGGATCATTATTCTGCTACAGTTAGTGTACAAAATAATAGGATGACATCAATTTCCTGTATAGTTTGCCTTTCCTGAACCTGACTTTTCTGGTTCTAGGATTGCTACTGTACTCCTCCAAGAATCACTAGCACATTGCTCACAGCCTGAAGAGCAATAAACATATGGCACAGGAGAAACAACCAAACACGCTTTACACGTTGTTCTAGTGGACAGGTTAAAGGAAAGATGAGAGTGCCTCTGAACAAAGGAAAATAAACCAGTGGGGCTCACCACTAGTTTTCAGTCACAACGTACCTTTCATGCCACGTGGGAGCCCTGCAGGAAGACTGACACCAGCCCGTGAGATGCAGTCATTTCTCACCACTCAACATCATCAACCAACATCCTTTCTTCTCCCGCACTCAGCAAAAAGATTAGAAGCAGGACTTTAAGGCTTTCTTGTAAGGAAAGAAAAGATAACCTATAAAATTAGAATGTTCTCTAATTCTCACAGAAATCTACAGAAAGTGTTCCACTGGCCTTAGGGACTGAGAAATTTGACCCACAATAACAGGTTCTTTTCTCACTTTGCTCCAAAGTGCTTCAAATGACCTAATTAAACACATGCACTAAGTGTCATAAGGTCTGTCTCGTTAACTATTGCACCTCAGAAGGAAAAAGAAAGCATGAACACCAAGTTCTTCAGAAGGCATGTAAGCAATCTGTTCCATAGAGCTGATACAGAATGTTTCTGTCCAGTGCATTACATTGCTTTGATATTGATAATGAAGTGCAAATTCCTTCTCACTAAAACAGAAATCTCTTAAGGCTACTAAGGTTAAGAACACCAGAATATATATATATTTATTTTGATCCATTTTGCCTATATTTTGATGTTTATAACAGCAGCAATTAAAATACCATTCATGTATATGTAACAGGTTTGGAATAGCCGTTTCCCTAAATAGGAGAAAGTTGTTTGGCTTGGATGAACCATCTCTGTTAAAATGACAGCCCTTAACCCTTCCAACTCAAACGCTCCTGAGAGTTGACTCATATTGATTCTCCATCCTCCTCCTGCCTCCAAAAAAACATTCAAAAAAGTCACACTAATTTGCCTCCAAATTTACAAATGTTGTAATAACAAAGGTGAGTGTGCACTGTCCTTCTATTTGTTTTTTCAATGGGTTTAAAATTGTGTGCCAGTAATAGCCAAAAAATCTGTATTTGACCATACTACTTTTAGCCTGTGGTAAATTAAGGATGATGCTTCTAGGTACCTCTCAGGCCTCCATTGTGGAGTAACAGCCATTCAGTAATGCAAAAACTCATGGTAGAGTAAAATCTCCCTTCGATATTTTTTACATGAGTCCTTGATTTGAGTTTCCTTAAGGAGAGGAGGAAGTATATCTTACCAGAAGAAGCGGCCCATAGCTTCAGATAAGCATTGGCCTTTCTAGCAGCACTTTCACAACACCCATCTTTGCCAAAAACTATGGTCCTCTGTGACACTAAAATTAAAACCTAACTGGACATAAATACAGATAACTGCTTCTATCATCCTTAGTCTATTTTACACATGCCAACTCACAGATATTGTTCTAGAAATCACCAAAAAATTTAGGTTGGAAGGAAGTTTGCTAGTCCAGCTTGCTGATCAAAGCAGGTCTATTTTTCAAGTTACCATAACATAGCTTTATTTTATAATAAACTTTCTGGTAACGAGTCTAGCTGATAGAGAGCCCCAAATGCTTGATTTTACCTTTACCCTCTGCCTCCTGTGAAAACGTTGCAGAGAAGTAAATTAATAGACTAGAAACATCACTAAAAGGTCTTCAAGTTGTTTCTTTGAAACCAGTTGGCAAATGAGAACCTTACAAACGAAATGATACTCTCTTTCAGGAGTACCATGATCAAGATAGAATGAAAACCAGCTATTATTTAAAAAAGGAGGAGTAGTTTATGATAGGCATCCAAGGAAATGACCTCTCAAGGAACAGAGGCTTAAAGAGAATATTTTGCGGGAGGGGAAGTACAGTTACAAGCTTTCCCTACCCTGATAATAAATGCAGTATTAAAACATCGAAAGTTTTTCCCAAACTACACTTAAAATTTATTTAGTGGGTAAAGCTTAATTGACCAGGCTTAGTTCTCTGCAGTTTAATGACACTGAGAAGAACAGAAAATTGGAATGGCTGTAAAACACTTACCAGACAACTGCAAAGGTCAAACCAGTACATTTCACTATCAGTTTTCACGGGTATTATGTAACTCATCCGAAATTCTGCTCTCAAAGCAGAAAGTCTAAAACGTGTTTTATAAAGCGTTCCTCCTTCCCTCTCCGGCAGTTGTTAAAAGAGCAAGGGAGAAATTGGACTTGCACAAAATTAATTCTGACTCACCAAATGAAGCTTTTTAAGACGCAGTGAAACAGCATCCACCTGTTGTGGTGGTTTGGGCCGGATGGGCCCAAACAGGCCAAGCAGCAGCCGTTCCCTCTGGCGAGACTAGTTTAGTAGAAACTAAACTACTTTAACGAAAGATAAAGAAAAAAAAAAATCCTAAAAAAAAATAATGAAAGATATACAAAACCGTGTCAAGCTCCCAGGATGACAATCATGTCACTGGGGAAGTCCCAGACTGGACTCTGGGACCAACGGGAACTGGATTCCAGATCCGGATTCAGGAGCGGGAGTAAAGTCAGAGGAACAGAGTCCCCCTTGGATGCCGACCATTGAAGAAAAAGAGCTTGGAATACCCTGTCGGTTGGTTTTGGGTCCCCTGTCCTGTCCGCTCCTCCCCACAGGGGTGACCCCTCTACCCTTTTCCGCTTCCGGCCCTCCGATGGGGCAAATAAAGCTGGCTGCCCTTGGTTGTTATAGCAATAAATATAAGCAAGAGACTCTCTGCATCCCATTCCTTGGCATCAACTACAAACATGGGTCTTATCCCTCTGAGAGCGAACAGTTTCTGCACAACTTGCTGTTAATTTCCACAGTTAGAAGAGGCCTAGTTACTGAACTGGGCCTAGTTACTGAACTGGGCCTAGTTACTGAACTGGGCCTAGTTACTGAACTGGGCCTAGTTACTGAACTGGGCCTAGTTACTGAACTGGGCCTAGTTACTGAACTGGGCCTAGTTACTGAACTGGGCCTAGTTACTGAACTGGGCCTAGTTACTGAACTGGGCCTAGTTACTGAACTGGGCCTAGTTACTGAACTGGGCCTAGTTACTGAACTGGGCCTAGTTACTGAACTGGGCCTAGTTACTGAACTGGGCCTAGTTACTGAACTGGGCCTAGTTACTGCAGTAACTGAAGTAGAGTTACTGAACAAAATTGGTCCTGTTTTCCCTCAAACCAGGACACCCATTACAGCTCATCTCACAAAATGGCGACATCCCGGGTATGGCACCTGCACTGTTTCTCCAAAACCTCCCTCTGCACCCACAGGGCTCATCGCTGCCAACTCCACCTCACGCCTTTTATAAGCCTTCGTTCAAAGCAAAGCAGTAATATTTTATAGCGATCTGTTTCCTACTGTCCACATCACAGTTCTCCCTGTAACATGAATTTACCTTTCTGAATGGGAAAGGCGGAAATTTACATTAAGCAAAAACCTACCTCACTTACAATTCTGAAGCAAAATAGAATCGTCAACGAGTTTTGTACCACAGATGTACTTGGGGAGAGAGAACAGATGCACTAATTATCTCTAGCAGATCCCCTGTGAGCTTCCTACAGGACACTTCCCTTCTCTGTGTATCTCGTGCCCTTAAACCAGAAGCAGTCCGATATTCCTACAGGGAGTTTGTTCACTGCAGTTAAACATGAAAGAGTAAAATTTAGATAATAGCTCTTTTCATCACTATTCCAATCTCAAATAGATCCCAATAAGGAATTTATTGCAGTGATTCTCGGTATTTTTATATTTTTAGACACAGCTTCCTAGAGAGATATTGAAATTGTGGTAAGATGAACGTTTAACTCAGCAGGCCTAGCTCTGCACTGAGCGGACTGCTAAAAACTACGGATTATATTGATGTAAGCATTAGGCATTAACACGCTGCGATTTCTTTTGTTTTTACTGTGGTGAAGATTCAAATAGAAAAGGAACCTCATTAATCTACATATGTATATAGGGTACACAATAAAACTACTGTTAAACCAAAGGTAATAATCTTGCTAGAATTGTGCAGAAGCAAAAGTCCAGTTGAAAAAAAGAGTAATTTGGCTATATACCCGTGTCAATCAGTGATCTTAAAAATTTAATATAGGGAAGAAACACCAACTCAGAACGTATTTAGCCTATTCCACATTATCAGCGAGGCTGGCCATCTCTTGGTGTTTAAACTAGACAGGCATAGAACAAATCATAAAGCTGGTTCTCCAAAGTGAGGTTTGAGTTTTAAAGCAGATAATTAGGCCCATATATGTGATCATTAGAAAGACAGAACTCTGCCAATACCGAGCAATTCAGATCACGTTTCACAGCAACTGCTTCAGGGTAAATCTTGTTATAAATATTGCCAAGATATATACAATAACAAAACCCTTATACACATTCGAGAAGGAACACATGCTCAGGTGAAGCCAACTGAATTGAACTGCCTGGAACTCATTTTAAAAGCCTCAGACTTCCCCTCCCCTTCTTTTTATTTTAGTTATTTTTTAGTTGCAAATTTAAAAAAAATAAAAAGATAGCCTTCAGGTGCATAATGGCAGCTCTGCTTTGGACAAGCAGCACTTTATTGTCTCTTCAACCTCTTTACTAAGATATTAATACAAATGGCAAATCTTCAGATAGTAAACTTCGTATATTTCCATTTACCTCATCAGCAACAGCATAGCTCCCTACCTTCCCTACAAGATACAGTTTTCTGCTGTTTATGTCTTTCTTTTTGCCCCTTGGAGGGGGGGACTCCCAGGTCTCTTGCCCTGCACAGCCCTGAGCTTTGCTGGTTGGGTCTTTGCAAAAGAACAGAATTTGGTGTTGTCAAGCTCTTTCCATGACCCTCCACCATTACCACTCCATCACACCTGCAGGTTATCGCAGTCTCAACCTTGTATTCCATAGGCTTCCAGAGGAGTTGCTACAAATAACACACATTTCTTGACGCTGTGATGTTGATGAACAATAATTTCCTTCTTCAATGGAAAAAAGAAAACTGTTTCCATGATTTCTGTGTGTTTGAGAGAAGGGGCGATCTCTCAGTCCCATTCCCAGTCAAAGCCTAGATACCTGTCAAGTTGTTCTGCTTGCTTTGGTGAAAAAAATCTCCCATGGCGTGCAGGGGAGCTGTTTGACCACACAAAGCACCTGACAACCGTAACAACCTGTTCTGAAATGCACACAAGTACTACAGTACGGCACCACACCATCTCCCTTGTTTCTCTTTCCGAAGCCCAATTCCCGTGCCCGCTGCCACGCGGTATTCCCGGTGGCGATCCCGGCGGGCGCCTCCTCTTGCACAGGCTGCAGCGCTGGGTCTGTGCGGACGGCCCCGACCCCCTGAGAGCTTTGTGAAAATTCAGAAAAACTTGCTGAAGTGACCAGAGGTAGAGCTCCGACTGGGGAGAGCCTCACGATCAGAACTGCCCTGATCAGGACCATAACAAATATGTATTTCTGGAAGGAAGCAAGGCTATTTTGTAGGGTTGTGCAATGGAAAAAAACCATACTGGGCCATGAAGAGGAGACTTCTATCTGCTTCTACACAAAGAAAACACACAAAAAAAAAAAAAGCAATAGAGACTCCTCCATTTATCATCTGCCTTCCTTATTTCATCTACTCCAATCGTATTCTTTCTTTCAGTATTAAGTGGGCTAAGTTTCAGCCACCTGAAGCTAGCCATAAGAACATTAGTTTTCATTAGTTTATTTTACTGTGTTAACCTACTGGTTTTCAGCATGTCTGATTTTTTTTAAATTTTTTTTTTCTCCCCACAAGAGTTTGTGTCATTCTTTGTTTTATTTTAAATTCACTTTTCTATAAATCTAGATAAGAGTTAAAAAGGAATTAATACAAATTACTCTAAGTCTCCATTCAATCATTTCTGTGCAGTGATGTGCCTGTAATCCCTTAGCATATCCATTATTCTAGCTTGAAATACATTTCCCACCATTTTTCTTTAAGCTGTGGCACCTTGCACAGGATAATACAAACAAGGCATTTCCCTGCAACAGGAAAAAATTTCAGGAAGAAAATTATTCATACGCAGACAGCCGGATGGGGACCATCACATCATACCTACCCATATGTTCTCAGTACCACGTGCAAACACCTCTTAAATCAAAAACAGTAGTTAGGCTAACAGCACTGCAGCTGAGGAAGGGAAGAAAAGGTATTTAACACACTGAGAGGGGAGTTCACATGGGCAGGAGTCAATTTTGTTCCGTAGGCAGCAACATCCAGGACATTTCATGCTCACCAGGGGCAGCCACGAGAGCTTTGAGAACGAGCGGTCAGAAATACAACTCTCTGCCCGCATCAAGGACTTCCATGAGGCAGGAGAAAGAAAAGTAGAAAGGTGCCCTGCCAGTTTGGATTGCCTCAGGCATGTGCTGTTCCATAATAAGCCAACAACTGCGCCTTCCCCTGGCGGGGAGAGTCCTGTGTCATCTCCAAGGATGGTTCCGCTGAAAACGCTACGAGGGAACCTCTTACTGGCAAATAAGAAACCAAAGAGCCGCGGGTGCTGAAGAGAAATATTTTAAAAGGTGTGTGGCTTGTGGCTATTCTCTCAATGCAGGATCACGATTGCTGCAGTTTGTAGAACCAAAAGGTTCCAGCCAATGTTGGCATGAATTGAGTGAGGATCCCGGCAGGTGCTAAACGGGCCACGTCGGAGGCCCCAGATATCCTTCCTGTACAAAACTTTTTCTTTAAACCTCCACATTTGTGGGTATTTCAATGGACTTGCTCTGCTTCACTTGCACAGCACTACATGAAGTAAAATAAAGGCTCAATCTGCCTTCCTTGGAAAAAGGGGGACCTCTGTTACCCAGGTATTTATCAGTATTTTTTTTTAAAGAACATGAAATAATTGTATTTTATGCAAAAGAAAGAAACTCTTAGGAATTTACAATATAGACCTTTATCAGATACCACCTGATATGCCAGCTTCTTAAGCACATTTTCCTAAAGAAAACAAACAACTGGCTAAAGCAACTGCATTTGAAGAAAAGAAGGTGGAAGACAGATCTTTAGAAGTTACTAAAATGGTATTTTCCTTATTTCATATTAAAAGCTTCTGTTACAACTTGGAATGACAGGCTAAAGTACTACCTGAACTTCAACTCAATCTGACACAATCCAGGATAGACCTTTCTCATTCCCCGGCCCCCCCCCCTTTTTTTTTTTCCCCCAAAAAGTAGACCAAAACAGCAAAAAATGAGCAGAAGTTTTTGAATCAACTATTTCAACATTTAGGGGAAAAAAATTAAAATGGCATTTCTCAATTAAAAAGAAAGTTTACAGAATTGTTTCCGGTCTTATTTCCCCACACACATGCACACACGCAGTTCTAGTTCTAATATTTTCCAATAGAGTTGTTCAGGAATGGATAGTTGCTTATTTAAAAGCATGATCAGGGAGTCCATCTCATCCTGCCTGCGTGATTCTCAACTACAGCACTTAATCTTCTCGTATAAATATGAGTCACATTCCTCCCATAAGAACTTTTTCTTAAGCGCTTAAAATTGTGCTATACTATTTAAATCAGATGCAGAAAAATGTGATACAAAATGTAAGACAGTGTTAGGAAGTGGCTGGAGAACAGCTGCTTTGCTCTGGCTTTTGTACCTTCAAAATGGAAGTCTGAAGCAGAGAAAGATTGACTCATAATAGCAGTTAATGAATACATAAATAGGCTGCAATTAATGAAGCAGATATGTTGCTTTTTTAAACTTCCTTCCATATTATAGTCTTCCTTTTTATCTCATTTTGCTCAGTCCAACTCTTCTGACAGCTATTGGCAGCAATAGACAAAACTACCACAGGTTTTCCTGCAGAAAACCCTACCGACACTGACTGCTAAATCCAATGGTGCATGTAAATCTGATCACTCCAGTCTCATATTTCGCTTTAATCTCCTTTCCTTTCATGTTGAGGACCTGAAGTATTACAGTTTCATCACAGCCTGCTCCTTTGCCTTCTCTCGGATTCCTAAACCTAGGTGGGACAAGCAGGAAAAGCCCCCACTGGCTGTCACTAACAGCATTTGTGCTGGAGCGATAGCAGGCTTTAACAATTTACAACTCTCAGCAACCCACTCTGCTCGCCAGAGTGCAGTGAGGTTTAAGAAGGAAGTATCCTCTTGCCTCTTGCTTCCTTCCCTACAACACTGGGGTCTGCAGAAATTAGAGGAATAGCCACATTCCCATTTTAAACTGTGCATTAACCAGAACCAAAATAGACATGCACCTCTAAGACCTGAATGCTTGATACTGTGCTTTTCACTTTCCTGCTCAAACAGAATGACTACACTTACATGTGGCCATGATTAAGGCTGTTCTGTCATTTCTGTCATTTACGATAACCATACCAGTCCATTTTTCCATTAGTCATCTAAAGGTTCGGCCAGTTTATCTCATCATTTGTTTCGGCAGAGACTGGAACTCAACTTGGATAGGTAAAAGATATTTCTATTATACATTTCCATCAAACATCTGCAGCTGCCTCTGACTTAGATTGGGTTTGGATACTAAAACACAACCATATGAACTGCAGTGCACAGGCAGGCCTCCAAAACATTTAGTCTTCTTAAAAACCAAAAAAACCCAAACAGAATGTTCCTAGAAATCACAGTACTTCTCTCAGGACTAGTAGTGCTAAATCAACTACTAGGCACAGTTACAGTTTAAGAGATGGTGGGATCTAAAAATTTACTCTCGTGCTGGTTCATATTCTTTGAGATTTGTGGGCTTACACCTACAAATGAGCAAGACTACTCTTGTAACATGAACCCAGTTCTCTTCTCATTCACCCAAATAAAGGTGAGAGGGGAAAACCGAGCACATCATACAGGAGGGTATGGTGTTTTCCAAAAGCAAACCAAAGCTCGCTGCTATAGACACTTTGGCATTTACGAATATCATGTACTTCCTCCTCTAAGTCCTCAACTCGGTGATGTGTGTCATACAGCCACCTACACCAACCAGGTCAGCAGTGAACTGGAGAGATAAGAGCAGCATTTCTTCGTAGAGAATTGGGATTTTTGGTTTTGCAAAAGATTATTTACAACATAATTAGCTTCTGACAGCCAAATTAATTCCAGCTTTGTTTTTTTACTACGTTGCAATGAAAAACAGCTTAAACTCTGAAAATGTCAGGTAACTGTCAAGCTATATTTAACTACCGCATTTTCCTTATGAGGAAACATCGTTTGAATAAACAGATGGTGTTGCTACGGGGTTGCCATCATCAGTAGAAGCTGTAGAAACACACATTTGACTCTGAAAATGGCAGATATAAAGGATAAGAAAACTATAGGCAATATTGGGCATTTCCGGATATAAACTCATGGTTATACAAAGCCTTAGTTTCATTCCTCCACTGAATAACATAGTTTTACTGTCAGGGTTGCTTGAATTCCTGAAAACTAAATAAGAACTGAATCTTGCTAACCAGTTCCCAGTTAATTTCAGGAGTATTTGCATTCCTAGCTCCTTTACTCCCTCCTCTGAAATCCCTGGGAAAGTGAATGTACAATTTGGGTTACTACATCAAATCATTTACATAGCTGGGAGTCTATTGAAAATAGATTGTCACGCTATGTCAGCCACATGAACGCCACTAGCCAGCTAACGGATTTAGTCAACGTTATTGAAGTGTTACTTAAACAGCTAGTATGGAATTAAAAAAAATTAAAAGCTATGAAAATAAAGAAATACATAGAGTATTCCTGTTGATCTGGAGAAATACAAATAGCAGTACTGTCAAGATTTTTACGGTACATATCATTATTTGTATTAGGAGTTGAACTTCACTAAAAATGGACATCACGCTAGGAGAGAGGCTGTCTTATTTCCAAGAATTGCTTTAAAACCACAACAGCTAGAAATTTTCCAAACTTCAACAGAATTTGCTAGAGTCTAGCAAAGTCAGATGTTAAAAATCCTGTTACATACACAATGGCCTCATCACAATTCAGTGTCAGAATCTTGGTGAACTTTAAAACGAATTATAGCATTTTATGTACAACTATCACCAAGGCAATGGGAGTATGGAAGTACCAAGCAAAATGGGGGCACAAAAGAAAAAGTGTCACAAGTTAAACTGAATGAAAAACAGACCATAAAAATATCTATGGGAACCATCTTCCAAGTGTATTACAGTAAAATAAGAATGTATTACATTGGACAGTGTTAACTACGCTTTCTTTGTTAACAACAAATGTATGTAGTAAGGAAACTGACCTACCTTCCTATAGACTACACAAATCACTCCTCCAAAACGTAAATTCTGAGATTTGTTTGATGCCGTGACAAGTCTGGTTTTGATCTGGAGCAGAAGTTTCTATGCATTACAACCAGAAAAGTTTCTTTCTGTGGTTACTAAACACCTGGCAGTAATGGCAAAGCAGATGAGATGGTTTTGTTTCGGTACCCAGTGTCATAACCTTTGGAACAGCCATTTCTACTTTCAAGGGTGTTTCCTTTACAGAGTGCAACCGGGAGATCCACATACACGTACATACCTGTTAACCTGAGGTAGAAAGTGTCATAGCAAAACATTCCGATTCGCAAGCAAAAGGGACTTGCCTCAGTCCGTAGCCTCACACATCTGAGGGCCCTGGGTGGAACAAATCCTCAAACCAAGCTGCTGGCTAAATTTGCTTCCAGATCTTCTTTCATGTTGTTCTGTAGAATTCTGAGCACCCCTGTGCCCTCCTTCCTTCAAAGTGAGATGTAACTGCATTTTATTTGCATTACACCTGGTACCGATCATAAAGCTTTTATACTTCAACGATAATGAAAACAGTACAAGCACAAATAGCTGCACCTAAGTAGAACTTCACCAGATACAAAGCCAGTATTCTCGATGCAGAAACAGCATTACAGCATCTTTTTAAGCCATAAGTACTATTATAGCATCTTCTTAATCCATAGGTATTACAATGGAGACCAAGTGGCACAATCATTAATTTCAGTGGTATCATCGTGCCTAGCATGCAGCTACCTTTCCAACACGCTCCAGACCATTACCACTAACCAGAGATGAGCACCCGTGACATTTTACCCAAAAAATTAAGCATGCAAACAGCTTCAGTCTACCTGCAAAAGCAAAGCCATCCAGGAAATTATAAATAATCTAAATTACAGGTTAGATCTGTAATAAAGAATTGTAAGTAGCAAGTTATCATAATGGTTATAAACTACCTCGGAGCATTCAGCCAGGAGTTGGTTTGTGAACAGTTTTTATAAGTCTTTCAGCAATGAAGGAAGCAGCACCCTAAAAAAAGACGCTTAACTTCAGAAGCCGAGTTAATGAATGCATACAAATTGAGATTCCTCCCCACTCCTCTCAGAGGCAACACTTCCTGCTCTCGCAATTTTATCGTGACTCTCACTATTTTTAGTGCTTTTCTTAGAGTCTCTGCTGCTGGAATCACGCCCGAGAGTCTTAGCACTAATTTTAAAAGAAAAGATTTCCACTCCCCTGCATCCTGAGAAAAGCTTGAGAGTGTGAAAGCAGTGCAGCCTACAGGCTAAAAAACTAGAAAGAATTCAGGAAATCCAGGGTGAGATTTCTTTAGAAAAACCTCATGATTTCTAAGCCGATTCCTTAGAGTGGCAGGAATTAGATAATGTGTTGACTCCTCACAGCTGACTGTCCGCTGGAATCTCTCCAGCACATCAGCAGTTTTACACGGAGAAAATACCCAATGCCACTTTCACGGCTCTTTCTATGCAGTGGATATTCTTACTCTTCAGAATGCTAATCCTGAGGCATCCTGAAGCAGAATCCTTTTTAGGCTTATCCTAACTCATCCTTTTAAAGAGAACACTTGACCTTTTGAATTAAGAATGGATATTATTTTTTGCACAAACTACTTTTGTTTTACAACATGATAATTTCCTTTTTCTTACCTGAAAAGCTTCGGCAACTAAGCATCTTGCTGGAGAAGATATAACTAAAGAGTTACATTACCTGCAAGAAAGCTGTAAACACATGCTAAAAAGGAATATAACCTCAGGGGACAGATGATGCTTTTACATTTGCATTAACGAAGCTACTTGCTTTTAATTATGCATGCTGGTGGAATTTGAAAGAAGGATTTAAATAATTACCTGCTTTTATCTTCACGAATGAGCGGCTTTTTCAAAAAGCTGCCGGTAGATGGTGCCGCAGCTTAAGCAAGTGGCTGGTCCCCAGCTCACTCCCTTCCCTGGCATTTCTCTTACCCAGGAGGACAGAATCATAGAATCATAGAATGGTTAGAGTTGGAAGGGACCTTAAAGATCAAGTTCCAACCCCCCTGCCATGGGCAGGGACACCTCTCACTAGAGCAGGTTGCTCAAAGCCCCATCCAGCCTGGCCTTAAACACCTCCAGGGATGGGGCATCCACAACTTCTCTGGGCAGCCTGTTCCAGTGCCTCACCACCCTCACAGTANGGGGTCTCACAAGCGCAGAGTAGAGGGGGAGAATCACCTCCCGTGCCCTGCTGGCCACGCTTCTTTTGATGCAACCCAGGATACGGTTGGCTTTCTGGGCTGCCAGCGCGCACTGCCGGCTCATGTTGAGCTTCTCATCCATGAGCACTCCCAAGTCCTTCTCCTCAGGGCTGCTCTCCAGCCATTCTCTGCCCAGCCTGTATTTATGCCTGGGATTGCCACGTCCCAGGTGTAGGACTCTGCACTTGGCTTGGTTGAACTTGCTGCCATTTGCATTAGCCCACCTCTCAAGCCTGTCCAGGTCCCTCTGGATGGCATCCCTTCCCTCCAGTGTGTCAACCGCGCCACCGAGCTTGGTGTCATCGGCAAACTTGCTGAGGGTGCACTCGATCCCACTGTCCATGTCTCCAACAAAGATGTTAAATAGCACTGGTCCCAGTACTGACCCAGTACTGACAGAGCCGCTGCTCCACGGAGGATGGATGGATGGATGGATGGGGCAGTGGCTATGCCCCTGTGGGGAGCCTGGGGAGGGAGCGGAGCATCCCGGGGCTTTCCTTGGTCTGGAGAAAATTCCGCTCCTCTTCTGCTGGGCAGAATCACTCGGCAAACCCCCAAAGCGAGTCTCACTGCACCTCAGTGCTCATCTGGAAGTAAAAATGGTGGAGCTGTTGGTTAGCACTTGCAGCCACAGAGAGATGCTGGAAGGACAACTACATTTAAAACCACAGTTCCAGAACTGTGAGGTATTTTAGTATACGTGCGAGAGACACACAACAGCTTTGGCACTCGCTTTCCCTTGGCCTGGAGTGCTCTCAAACAGGTGCATTTTGAATGGTTTCAAAATGAGCTCTGATGACTTCAGAAGTCTCTCACCTGCTACTGCAGGGGATGGGACCTGGTTGCTCAGGGTGCTCACCTGCTTCTGCGCTGCCCTTTCCTCTCCTGTTTTGTCTCGCCTGTTGCAGAAAGTCTGGTGGGTCAAATATATTCCTGTGCAACTGAAATAGTTAGTCATGCCCACCCCAATGGTCGGGTATGGCTGGATTTTATTGGAGTCATTTTGTTTAAACATTTAGTAAGAGTGCCAGGAACCATTTATTACAAATTAAATTAAAGTGATAAGTAAAACAAAATGTCTTCTCCCATTCTAGATGTACAGTATAAGAAGTTCTGAGCTTACTTTGTTCACAACAAGCAGAACCAGAAGCCTAAAGTGTATGTTATTTCAGAACACATTTTCTAATGATCATCAGAAAACAGATTATAACCAAAGATATGAGTAATGTGTTTAAGAAAAAGGAAAGCGTTGGGTAGGTAACTTTAGAAGCAAGTCATGTAGACAAGGTAAATTTTCTATCAGCTGGTAGACGTCAAACTGGCTATTTAGTTAATCAGGTATGTGAGATAACACACAAAAAGCACACACCTTCATCTCACAGGCAAGAAGCGTGCTACCAGCCACATGAACATTACCCAAAAAAACCCCAAGTAACACCTACCCCTGTGAAACACACCAGGAACTGGGAGAAATCCCTTAAATACCCTACAGCACACACAGCTGGGAGGAAGAACACTAGATAAGAAAACAGGATTAAAAAAGAAAGGAGCATGTTCCTAACACATTAATAAGTAAGACCTGAAAACCAAGACAAATGAGAAGACTCTTCCCACTCCAGATACATCATAGGATAAAATTCCCACAGGAGATGACAGGACCTCCCCTGAACTAAGCTAAACTTTGGTGGAAGTATCATCAGGGGGCTCATGTGGGATAGAAGAGATTCAAGTTTGCAGCTTTCGCTACACGAAAGAATATTTCTTGGATATACATGATACCTTTGGCTGTTAAGTCTTTTACTGCTCTGAACACATTTACCCTGCTTTAAAAATTTTTTTTAAAAAATTAATCATCAAGTCTGTAACTCTTGCCAGATTGCCAAAGGGAAATGGAACTGGCAACCTCAGAAAAGTTATACCACAGGATTTGTCAGGAATTAAACCGCCCAAAAGGGACAGCAAGTGACCCCTTTTGCCCCTGCACTGCACTAAACAGACACGTGTGATAAATATGTCAACAATATAAACAACAGATGTGAATACAGCTGCAAAGAGACAGAATGAAAGGCCAACAATAAACCAGAAGGTTGATTATTCATGAGGGCAAATGTATGATGATGATAATAACAACAACAACAATAAT
>VZSF01005350.1:0-16245 GCA_013398295.1 Chionis minor | reverse complement strand
GGTGAGGATGGGCAGACTGGGAGGACTGGTGAGGGGGTGAGTGTGAGTAGTATGGATGTGCTCGTGCTGGGGGTGAAGATGGGCAGACTGGGAGCACTGGTGAGGGGGTGAGTGTGAGCAGAGTGGGCGTGCTCGTGCTTGGGGTGAGGATGGGCAGACTGGGAGTGCTCATGCTGGGGGTGAGGATGGGCAGACTGGGAGTGGTGGTGGTTCTGGGGGGGAAGATGGGCAAACTGGGAGCACTGGTGAGGGGGTGAGTGTGAGCAGGGTGGGCGTGCTCATGCTGGGGGTGAGGATGGGCAGACTGGGAGTGCTCGTGCTGGGGGTGAAGATGGGCAGACTGGGAGCACTGGTGTGGGGGTGAGCGTGAGCAGGGTGGACGTGCTCATGTAGGGGGTGAGCGTGCAAGCTCTCCAAGCATGCACGGGGTGGGAGTGCACACGCAGAGCATTAGTACACATGCATCTGGAGGCAAGGAGGTGACTGTGAGCTGCACAAAGGTGCCCCCTTTCCCCCCAGCTTCCCCCAGGCTCCCAGGGGTCCTTGTGGCAAGCCCCCCCACTTCAAGGCACCCCCAGTGCCAGCCGTACCCGAGGGAACAGCCCTTCCCTGGCTCCCTAGGGGGATGCAGGGGCAGCACCACACACCGGGCTCCCTGAGCTCCGTGAGGACACGAGACCGGAGGCCCTTCCCACACAGGGCACACCAGCAGGGCCCGGCTCAGAGCGAGACACCCTCGTCCCCAAATCCTGCCCAAATTACCGAGGCACCTTAAACGCCCGAGCAAAATCCGGCAAGAGCTGGCAACCGCAGAGAGGGACCTGCCACAAAATGATAACATCTTCCACGCTATATATAGCGCTGCCTTTATATACATATACAGATATATACTTATTTATGCGCCTTCAAGGAGGCTGTCAGGGAGAAGGGGAACACACAGGTAGGGCACAGGGAGGACCGCGGGGCGAAGTGTGCGAGGCGTGTGAGGGGTGAGCGCCCGGGCAGGTGTGCAAGGTGTGAGCGTGCAAGGGGCACGCGCCTGTGTAAAGCAGGGGGGTGCCCGCGGAGGGTGCGTGGTCACGGGAGGTGTGCGAGCTGTCTGCACGCAGGGCGCCAGCATGCGCGTGCAAGGCAGGTGTTTGCGGGTGGCAAGCACGTGTGTAAAGTGCCAAAGGGTGCAGAGGGGCTCAGGGGCGTCGTGTCCCCAGCTGGGATGGCCATGCCACTGCAGGGGACCCACTGGGACACAGGGATGGGGGGGCACGTGCAGCACCCGGGGCAGTGTGGGGTGCACGAGGAGGAGGGGAAGGGGCACCCCAGGCTCCCTGTAGCCAGGAGTGGGGAAGGCACCGGAGCGCTGTCAGCGGAGGGAGAATTGCTTTATTTTGATGATAATTTCCCAGCGTTTGGGGCTGTCAGGTTCCTGGTTAGCAGCTCCCCCTCCATGGAGCTGCTCCGTGTAGTTGACACCGCAATTGTTTTCTGAAGAGAACACGCGACTCTCTTCTTATGTATTCCCTTTCCCGGTGTTTGTATTTGCTTCAAAGTCTCCTCATCACCCTGTTTGGTGACAAAAACTCATGTCTGGAGATCAGGGTAATGTGTTGCTTTTCAAAGCCTGTGGAGGAGGGGGTTGGTAGACATGGGTTTGCTGCATTATTTACTTCCCCACAGCGCCCTGCCTCCCCCCGCAACCCTGCCTGTTCCACCCCCGCCTCGCTGGGTGCTGGAGCACCCACCCTGCCAGCTGGAACCCCCTGGGTGCTCGGCATCCTGCCCTGTGCTGTGACACGCCTGGGGGCGCCCAGGCACAGCAGCACCCACGTGGAGTGAGGGGTTGTAGGGCAGGGGGGGATGCCAAGGGCATCCAGCTCAGCCAGGAAGGACCCCCCCAGGTAGGACTTGGGCAGAGTGGGCACCCCCCGGCTTTGTAGACGATGTCGCAGCGTTACACAGCACTTGGCGTACGTGGCATGGTGGCGAGGTGCCAGCAACACCCTGACCTGCGCCTGGCACTGCCCCATGCCTTGCCCACATCCAGGCTGGTCAGGGGGCCAGGGCGGGGGGGCAGCAGGGTTGTGGGCCAGGGTCCCCATCGCACAGCAGCACTCACTAACCCACTGTGTCCCTGCTCCGGGGCAGGCAGGCTCACCATGGCCCTGCAAGCTGCTGCTGCCCCGTGGTCACCTTGACCGGTGGCCTGTCCCCTCCAGTGGGACCCCTGCAGATGTGTCCCTGCAGCTGGTGCAGGCGAATCAAGGCAGGAAGGTGGGATGTGGGGGTGATGGGGTGGTGTGCGTCGCCTGGAGCTCAGCACTGGTGCTCAGCACCCTCCGAAAGCAGCGTGGCTGGGTGTGCACGGCTGTGCCCGCACACGCTGAGTGCGGCTGGGTGGGAACCGCAGCACCCCCGTCGCACCGGCACAGGCTGTGTGCTGGGGAATTGCCTTTGGCAGGTGCGCTGGCACAGCCTCCCCCCTCCACATGTGTGCGGTGCCACGAGCACAGGCAGTTCTCTATCTAATTGATCAATTAATTATCTCCGGCATTCAGCTGCATATTGGTTTTAGATGAAGGGATAGGCTAACAAGCGGATTAGGCACGTGTGTCTTCAAGGGAGTGAGGGAGCTGAGATATGGGAGGAAGGAAGAGAGACAGGAGATAGGAGAAGGCAGAATACGGGCCCTTTGCTATCGCAAAGGCTGGAGCCAGGAGCTGGAGCTGGCGCTGGGGCACAGCTGCAGTGGCACAGCGGCACTGTGCAGAGGATGCTCCAGAAACGGTGATCCTGCGGCAGAGGATGCTCCAGAAATGATGGGCCAAGGCAGGAGGATGCTACCTTGCTGAAGGAGGTGAAATGCTGGTGCTGAAGGAGGGAGGATGCTCGAGAAAGGGTAAGACTGAGGCAGGAAGATACTCCCTAAACGGTGATACTGAGGCAGAGGATGGTCCAGAAGTGATGGACTATGAAAGGAGGATGGTCCAGACATGGTGGAACCGAGGCAGGAGGAAGCTCAAGCAATACTGGTGCTGAGGCAGGAGGATATTCCAGAGATGACACTGCAGCAGGAGGAGGACGCTGTGGCCCGACAAGGATGCTCCAGAATCAGTCCTGAGAGCCCAGTGCCCACCATGGTCTGCAGCCCTGTCCTGGCTCATCCTTTCTCCATCCCCTTCTGCCCTGCCAGGATGGCTTCAGCCAGTCAGGGGAGGTTCCTGGGTGCCACCGCTTCTCATGGGCAGGTGGCTTCCAGCATGACCTTGCACGCTGGGGAACGTGGACAACAGGGCTGCATCTACCGGAGCCCTCGTGTTTTTTAGGACAATCAGTGCCCCAAAACTGCTGGGGTTGGGCAAACCCACGCAGGTTCCCACTGGCGTTGAGGAGAAAGGATGGCACCGGTGTCAGCCCCCGCTCACCCCAGACCTCCTCCGGCAGTGCTTGATGGTGGCGAGCCCCCAGGGACGGCCCGAGGAGGTGGCCGCAGGTGTCAGCCATCCCACCTGGTATTGGGGCTCATTAACGCGACAGGCTGTCACTGAGGTTGCAGCCAGCCCTGGGGGCACACCTGGGGCTGGAGGGACCCAGCGGGCGGAGCTTTGCATCCCTCCGGCACGCATTGCAGCCCCTGGGGACAGCAGGGAGGGCTGCACGTCACCACCAAACCTCCCCGAGTAGCCGGGAGCGGTGTCACCCTGCAGGTTGTAGGGGGCCGGGGTGGGAAGGTGGGGGGCGGCAGAGCGTGTGGGCAGGGGGAGGCAGCAGTGCCTGCCACGCTCCCTGCTTGTCCCCCCACGACCGCAGCCCCGGAGTGCCTTGTTCCCTGCCAATCTGTGTCAGGCGCCAATCCCCACCTGTCAGTGCGGGATATGACAGTCCATTAATGACCAGCGTGGAGCAGGATGGCTCCGCACGCAGGGGAGGGATAATTGTTTGACTTTCTTTACTTCCCGTCCTGCTGTCACTTGCTCTTCGGAGCCCTGTCAACCATACGGCATCCTCCAACCCCCTCCCACAGCACAGACCAACACTGCGCCAGCTCAGCACACACACGGGCACTGTATCCTGCAAGCGTTGAGCGGCTGCATGTGGGAGCTCACGTACACGTATGCACACACAGTGTGCACACGTGTCCCTTAGCCTGCGTGCAGGCAGCAGTGAGATACATGCGCATACATGTGTAAACGCAGCCTATATCCTGCATGCATGTCACTGCACACACAGAGAATCACAGAATCACCGAATGGTTTAGGTTGGAAGGGACCCTTCAAGATCATCTACTTCCACCCCCCTGCCCTGGGCAGGGACACCTCCCACAGCCCAGGTTGCTCCAAGCCCCGTCCAACCTGGCCTTGAACCTCCAGGGATGGGGCAGCCACAGCTTATCTGGGCAACCCTGGCCAGGGGCTCACCACCCTCACAGGCAGGAATTTCTTTCCAATATCTCATTTAAATCTCCCCTCTGCCAGTTTGAAGCCATCACACCTTGTCCTATCACTACCTGCCCTTGTAAAAAGTCCCTCTCCATCTTTCCTGGAGCCCCTTTCAGACACTGGAAGAGGCTGGAAGGTCTCCCCAGAGCCTTCTCTTCTCCAGGCTGAACCCCCCCCCAGCTCTCCCAGCCTGTCCTCCCAGCAGAGGGGCTCCAGCCCTCCCAGCATGTCCAGGACCTCCTCTGGCCCCGCTCCAACAGCTCCGTGTCCTTCTGCTGTTGGGACCCCCAGAGCTGGACCCAGGATTCCAGGTGGGTTCTCCCCCGAGCAGAGCAGAGGGGCAGAATCCCCCCCCTTGCCCTCTGCCCATGCTGTGGAGATGCAGCCCAGGGGCCGGGGGGGTTCTGGGCTGCCAGCGCACGGTGCCGGCTCCTGGTGAGCTTCTCCCCCACCAACACCCCCAAGTCGCTCTGCTCAGCGCTGCTCTCCAGCCATTTTCTGCCCAGCCAGGATTTGTGCACGCACAACATACACACACACACACCTCCTTTGCCCTGGGGGGCATGCAGCACTAAGAAACACACCCACGTGCTCAAACGCACCGCCTGGTCAGCATGCATGCACACACGTGCAAGCACACGCATCCATACGCACACGGGCACACACCCCCCCGTGTGCGTATTCAGCCCTGGGAGGTGCACGTGCACGCACACACAGCCCACACTCAGCGCCGAGGTGCACAAACACACCCACACAGCGCTCCCACACCCATCACCTCCGTCCTACGTGCATGTGCCTTTGCTTGAGCGCACGAGGTGCCAGCATGTCCCAGTGTTTTTGCCAGTTGGGGACTCTGGCTTGTCCTAGCCAAGCTCCAGCCACCCCCCTCAGCCTGGCATGGGCACAGCTCTCCATGTCCCATGGAGCTGCGGCCCCAAAACATGCCTGGAGAGGGGGGGGTGTCCCCAATTGTGCACATTGCATGTACTGAGCATGCATAAGTGTGTACAGGAGCGTGCCCAGCCACCACCATGCACCCAGGGCTGCGCTCCCATCATGTCCCACAGCCCAGGAGGAGCGGGAAGGAGGCGAGCAGGGTTGGGCTGGGGCACTGGCGAGGAGGAGGAAGAGGAAGAGGAAGGGGGGCAATGCCAGCTGAGGTCGCGGTCACTGCTCAGCCAGGGGACAGGTTGGCTGGCTGCGACGCCGCCACACAAGGTAGGCTCATTGTGTCTGCCGGGGCGCCGGAGGGCAGGAAGCATTTCCCTCATCAGCCGGGATGCACTTGCCACTCTTGGGCTGCCTGCCCGACGCCCGCAGCCGTTCCTCCTCCCCGCTGTGCCCTGCCGCTTGCCTCTGCGTAATTAAAGATCCGACGACCTTTGCCGGCTGCCTGAGACGCTGGAACAAATGAACGGTAAGCACCAGATTACAGCCCGGCTCGGCAGCCCTGCAAATCCCTTTAATGAGACATTTAGGCAGGGCCAGCGGGGTGCCCGGCTGCCGGGGTGGGCTGGCGTCCGTCCTTGGCCATGGTGGTGATGGAAGCAGGGATTCTTGGCCAGCTGGGCCATTGCCTGGGGACAACGGCACCAATGAATCCCAGTCCTGACCACATCCCTTGTCCTGCTCCTGACCCCAGCTGGGTAAGGGTCCTCAGGGCACCGGCCCCACGGGCATCCCTGTAGCAAGTCCTCATTGGAAGGCGTACCATGACTCCAGCACGTCCCTCCTCCCCCTTTCCACCCACGTATGTCCCTTGGGAGCAACACTGTGAGTGGCAGTGGGGAGAGGGCTAACAGCACTGGGACCAGCCTCCTGTGGGGACAAGGTGTCCTCGGCCACCAGGCTCGGGGACAGGCTCAGCACACTCAGCTCCGGGCTGCTGCGAGGTTTATCCCTTCCGACTCTAATATCAAAAAATGAAAAAGCCTGAATGACTGATGGGGCTGTAAGGATGCAAATCAATAGTTGACACCGCGAACGATGTCTCCACTCATATTAGTGCCAAATTAAGCTGTTTACTCAAACTTTCCCCGCACAAGGAGAAGCCGGGGCCGGTGCGGGGAGCTGAAGATGGATGGCATGCTCAGTGGCCTGGAGGTGTGATTTTTCTTGCCATGACAGACAGTTTGCAACAACGACGGCCGTCCCCTCCTTGCCTTCGACTTTGGAAGGTGGAGATGCAGCGAGGGACTTGGAGAGCACCCAGGCAGCAGGACTCCATCCAGGCATGCTGATTGCCAGGGCGCATCCGAGCATCCTCCCAGCCAGAGAGAGCCCAATGCCCCTGTCCCCCTCCTGGGGACACCTGAGATGGTGGCAAGGGCCAAGGTGGTCCCAGGCTCTTCAGTGATGTGTTGCAGGGAGCAGGTGAATCAGGAAACAGGGACACATCCCAGGGGAACTCCGTCCCCAACCACACGGAGCTGACTGGTATCCCCAGTTTATCTGCACTGCCCCAGCGTGTCTGTGCCCCAGAAGTTATCTCCAGTGTCCCCGGGTGCCTCTGAATAAGGGCATTTATCCCTGGTGTCCCTGGGTGCCTCTGAATGGGGACATTTGTCCCTGGTGTCCCTGAATGCCTCTGAATGAGGGTTTTTGTCCCTGGTGTCCCTGGATGTCCTCACTCTGGGGCATTTATCCCTGGTGTGCCTGCCCTGGGTGTTGCTCTCCAGCATCCCTGTGCTGGGTGTTTACGCCCGGTGTCCGTGGTGTGGCATTAAGTGATTCTCTGCTCCCATCTTGCTCTGGTCCATGCCTCCTGCCCACCACATCCGAGAGCGCTGCTGGACGGAAAGCCACAGCACACTCCATCCCCCAGCCCTTCACGTCCCTCATTGCGATTGTGACATCTTTCCTGCTCCCCACCAGCTGATGAGCTGTTGGCCAAGTACACACTTCCAGCAAAAATTGAGGGAAGACCAAAACGATGAGGAAACACAGGTCAAACTCGGCTGGTACAGAAATGACAGCAGGGATGCGACACATGAAAGCAGCAATATTTTCCAACCTAGTGATTCCAACATGGGGTTTTTCCAAATTGACCTTGATCTCTGGCTAGCAGAGCAAAATCCACTGGCCAGGGCACACAGTGTCCTGCAGCATCTCGGTGCTCAGCGTCACCTGAGCTGGAGGATGCTGGCATTTGGGATACGGTGTGGCAGCTGGGTCGCACCGAGACCCAAGGATGGCGGAGCCAGCAAGGCTACCTCCTCCCGGAGCTGCGCAGGTGGAGAGAGGGCAGTGGGCAGAGGCGGGGGCCGGCAGTATCCACCTCATGCCTTTTAATAAAACATGAATTAGGTGCCAACGCATATTAGATTCACTTCCCCGGTGACAGAAAATCAAAGGCTTCTCCCATCTTTTCTAGAGGCGCGTTCCTGATTGATCTGGAAGAAGCAGCTCAGTGCGAGGGAAGGAGTCTATACACACCGAAACAGCTCTTTAATTTCTTAATTTAATATCTGACACGTAAAGATTCTCATTAAGCCAGTCAATGAAGCCTGGAAATACAATTTTCGTGCAAACTGTCGCTATCATAACTTACATGAAACTTCAGATGGTGCCCTGTAAGCGGTGTGATTAAAACCATTCATCTTCCCTGTCAGTCGCCTGCTCCCGCACCCCCCTAGCTGGCCCCCCGCCCCACGCTGCCCGTGCCCACCACAGCCAGCCAGGCTCCGCACCGCGTGGGACTGGTGGGTGCTGCTGCGGCTATGGGCATCCATCCGGCTGGTGCTCTACAGCTGTATCCCAGTCCGGATCCTGCAGGAGCGCGGGGGCAGTGCTGCCTGGGCCAGGCAGGCAGGGGGGTACGGGCACCCCACCAGGCACAGCATTCACAGCGGGTCCCCAAGCCCTGAAATTCCCCTGGCGGAGCATGCGCAGGAGGAAGAGCTTCCCAACGACACTAATTAGGCAAATTAATTCCTATTGAGTCGCAGCTCTTCTCTGCCTTAGAAGAAAAAAAAAAAAAAAAAGCAAGCTACTTACTTCAGTGCTGATTAAATCCTAAATATCGAGACAAGGATTAGGGCTGAGACTATTCCTTGGGGGGTGCCCCCCACCCGTCATAGTGGGGCTGGGGCTGTGCCTCGCAAGCGCCCACCTGGCACCAGGCAGGCACGCCAAGGAAGGGGCTGGCGGAGACCAAGGCTTGCCCGGGGATATGAGCCATTGCCCTCCTCAATAGGCTGTCGTTCCTCACATCCCCCAGCACCGACAGCGCCAGGTAGAGGGTGCTTTAGCTGGGCTCATTCCTCCAACATGGCCTGAGGAAGAGGATGGTAAAGCTGCGTGGGCACAGGGCATCACCACGGCACAGGCTGTTGGGGTGCTCTGCCATGGCAAAGCCTCGGGGCGCCCTCTGAGACCACCCATCAGAGGGAGCTAGGCAGGTGCCCCAGCCTCACTGGGGCCTGAGGGTGGATTAAAAGATCTTTCAGGCTTTTCTGCCTCTCTCCACCCATCGTCCCTCATCTCCCCCATCCAGCTCCAACTTTCGGCTCCAAGAAAACTCCAGGAATTTCCCAGCGGCTGGAAACTCAGTGTTGGACACCAGGCTGGGGAAGAAAAACCACCCCAGGGGGCTCGGCAGACGCTGGCGAATCGGTCTCACTGCGGTGAGACGGGCTTTGCGCTGCACCTGGTTAGAGCAGGGAAAATGTTTCCGTTTCCCCAGTAGCCTTTGCCAACTAAATTTCTGTCCCAGCAGATGGTGTTTGACCAAGGAGAAGAGCCAGTGATGGGAGAGCAGAGAAAGGGACTCGTGAGCATCACCAGTTGCCTGGCTCTTGGGGTTCTGCAGCCAGCCCTGGGGCAGCCCCGCGTGGGGCATGGTGCCATGGCACTGCACAGCCCCGTCGCTGGCGGTGCTTGTGGGTAGCAGGTAGGAGACACTGTCCCCCCCTCCCTCAAAGTGTGCAGCTGTGTCTTGCCTGCCCTCCCACTGCAGGGGGTGGGGGCACAGCCCCGCATTGGGGATGGGTGCCCCCCAGTACCCCAGCCAAGGTCCAGCTGCCGTGCCCAGGCACCGAAGGACACTCAGGCAAGGTGAAGGCTGGGAAGAACCTCCAGCATATTACAGAATCACAGAATCACAAAATAACCCGGGTTGGAAGGGACCTTGAAGATCATGGAGTCCAACCATCAGCCCAACCCTGCCAAACCCACCCCTAACCCATGTCCCTCAGCACCACGTCTGCCCAGCTGGGAAATACCTCCAGGGTTGACAACTCTACCACTGCCCTGGGCAGCCTGGGCCAATGCTTGATAACCCTTTCCGTGAAAAATTTTTTCCTAATATCCAATGTAAACCTCCCCTGGCACAACTTGAGGCCGTTTCCTCTTGTCCTATCGCCTGTCCATTGGGAGAAGAGGCCAAACCCCCTGGCTACACCCTCCTTTCAGGGAGCTGTAGAGAGGGACAAGGTCTCCCCTCAGCCTCCTTTTCTCCAGGCTAAACAACCCCAGCTCCCTCAGCCGCTCCTCAGGAGATTTGTGCTCCAGACCCCTCACCAGCTCCCTTGCCCTTCCCTGGACACACTCCAGCCCCTCCACGTCCCTTCAATTCTGGCATTGCAATTGCTCCGGAGATGTGTGCAACGCCGGGGGGGTGGGGGGGAGAAAGGTGGGCAGTTGTGCACTTGCAGGGCAACCTCCAGGGCTGCCAGCTTGGGCGACTTTGACTCCAACTTCCCACTAGAGACCAAACGTCCCCTGAGCAGCACAGACACCCACCTCAGCTCAGCAATGCCGTCTCCGGAGGCACCCCGTGGATCCAGCAGTCAGAGCACCCCAACAGAGAGACTCTGCAGCCCCGAGGGGGCACCTTGTGGGTGGCCCCCAAGGAAGGGCTCTGGAGGACACAGCGCCCGATGCCTGCTTGTCGCGCTGGCAGAGCAGCTTTCCTTGTCTTTCTTCTGTACGTTATCTCGAGACGTCGGAGCTGCCAGCTCCTGCCAGCGCTCGCGCAGCCTGACGTCGGTGCAGCTTGAAAGTGCGCGTGGCGTGTTTGATGTCAGGATTACCGGCTGGGTGTATTGTAAATGCTAAAATGAAATAAGAAGATTAGAGAAGAAAAGCGCCGCTCCACAGCGTGCGCCTGCCGATTGCCTCCCGCTGGATCTTCCGCGGATGACGGGGGGCGCGGGGGACCCAGCCAGGTGGCAATCACGCGGCGGAGGCAGTGGTGGCACAGGAAGGGTTAAAAAGGGCCAAGCGTCTTCTCCGGGCACTGGCGCTGCCTGCTGCCCCAGCATGAGCTGAGATGGCACGAGGGGCAGGATGGAGCCTTTCCCACCTTCCCCGGGGTGCTGGGTACCCTGATGCACTGGCTCACGGAAGCATCACTGGCTCCAAAGCTCACGGGCTGCTCCTGCTGTCTCCCAGTCTGGATCCTGGGAGTGAGCGAGGAGCCCTACATCAGATCTGCCTTGCCCAGCCCTGGGGCAGGGCATGGTGGGGCAGCAGGCAGCGGGGCAGCGTGGGGCTGGGTGGGTGCCGGCAGCCTCACAGGGGAGCTGGGAGAGCTCTTCCCACCATGCTGCATCCCTTCCCAAGGAACGGTGGCACCGCCACCTCCCAGCCTTGGGAGCTGGCTTTTAGGGGAGAAAAGGCTTGTACGTCCTTGGAGGCGAGTGATGATCCTCTGCGGGTCCCACCAGGGGAATTTGGGTATCTCCAAAGGGCAGATGGGTGCTGTCTTCTCTTCCACCTCTGTGTCCTTGCCCATCCAAGCCGAGACCCAGAACCAGGCATCTCCACACCTCTCCTGCACCCTCGGGCTCCCCACACCAGCCTCAGCCGGGCAGGGAGGGAGGGAAGAAGGCCACGGCTTCATGGCGAGCATGAGAGCTGGAGGGGATAGCAGGAGAGCCAGGGCAGGGGTTAGATCATCTCCCACTGACAGCGGCATGTCCCTAGGCATCTCCACCAGCACTCTGGGACCCAGCCCCACGCACACCATTAATCTTTATTTTCAGCTGTACCCTTGGCCTCAGCCTGGCAGAGCTGCGGCAAGTCTTGCTGGGCCCCGCTGCCAGTGCTGGAGGAGGAGGAGGAAGAAGAGGAAGAGGGTGGGGAGGCCATGCCATGCTTCCCGCAGCACTTCTTGTGGATGCCCGGGCACGGTTCTCACCCTCACACATGCAGTCCCACATCCTCCCTGGCAGGATAAATCCTGGGCTTGCAGCTCCTTCCAGTGCGGCAGAGCACCCTCCCCATGAATCCCCGCTGCCAGTGACCCCACCCAGCCGGGAGACCCCTCATCCCCCTTGGAATGATGCGGGCTCCCCTGCCCACACCCCGCCACAGCAGCACCCAGTTTTCCCAGGACTGCACCCAGCATCCCACATCCAGCAGCCGGGCGTATCCCATGCGCAGATGCATCCTCCACCCACTCCCGTGCTCAGTGCTGGTGCCGCTGCCTGCCCAGGCAGGCCCGTGGGCATCCCGGCAGCCCTGGAGCAGGCAGGGAATGGAAAGCCAAGCCCCAGCCACCTCTGGAGCCTCTTCCCTTCCCTGCAGCAAGGAAAAGCAAGCAGGCTGGTGGCTGGCCCCGTGCCGTAACCACGCGGGTACCTGCCTCCCCCCCTTATCTCTCACATCTGTTCCCAATCAAAGCATCATTTCAATCCATTCAGGAGAAGGTTTTTCTCCCCCTGCTACCAAATGCTATTGTTTTTTTCCGAGGCGCAGCAGCTCGGGAGCACCAGCTCGGCACCTGCCCACGCCAGCTCTGCTCAGACGCGTGCGGGCAAGAGCCTCGAGCAAGCCCCGGCTCAGCTCCTGCCTGCAGAGAACTGAGTGGATTTCATCCCCATGGCAAAGCGCTGGGCTGCCGGGGGGAGAGATGGGGCTGGTCCCCCCCGAGAGAGCCAGCAACTGGAGGCTTGACACCTTTTCCGAGGCTCGGAGGTTGGTATCGGCAGTGCTTGGCACCCAGGTGGACATCCACGTGCCGGAGACCCATCATAATGCCTACGCATGTCATCCATCACGCAGGCTTTGCTGACAGCTCCGGGATCCCAGCCCAGCATCACCCCGGGTGGGTGCAGATCCCTGCTCGCCCCCCAACGATGTCCTGGATCTGCCAGGGACGGCCAGGTCTGTCTCTCTCCCCCTGCGGGACTCACCCCCACGCATTGCTGCGGGGCTCCTGTTGCTTCTGCACAATTAATGAGCTTTAATTGCCTGTAAACACATCCCTGTCAGCGCCAGAGCTACCATGGGAAGCCGCTGGAGTCGGGAAGAGGGAATGGGAAAAGGGAATCATAGCAACTGTTGCTACGGCTGGACCGGGCCATCCCTGAAACGTGGCCGTGGCCGAGTGGGACTGACAGTATTATCCCGGCACTGGCCACAGCCCTGGGGGCAGCAGCGCAGGGGGCATAGGGAGCCCATCACCCTCCATGTCCCCCTGACCTCGGTGCCCCTGCCACCACTGTGCCACCGTGCTGTGTCGCATGGGGCTCAGGCATCCCACAGAGAGGCCCCGTGCTGGGACGCGGCCGCCTTTGGGGACCCATGGAGGGGCTGCGCTGGCAGCGGGCTGGGGAAGGTGGGGAGGGGTCCCTTGCCCTCCCCCTCCACGTGCCCCCCAGGTTGGATGTGCAGGCCTCTAGGTGGCACTAATGAAGTTTGCAAAGGTCAGGGCTCCGGGTGTCGGGAGGCAGTTTCCATAAACGCTATTTTGTAGCTCAGTGCCCTGTAACTCTCCCCGATGGTTGTGCTTAAATAAAACAAGCAACGCATTTTAATCACCCCTGCATGCCGCTGCTCCCTGCACCCGGCACATCTCACTGCCCCCTGCCCTTCCCCAAGGCACAGGACAGGGTGGGCCACCCAAGGGTGTCCAGCAATGTCCCTGGGACAGTCCTGCGGCACAGGGATTAACGTCACAGCGGTGCAGGAGTGGGATACGCCTCTGTCCCCAGTGGGCACGGCGTCGGTGGCATGATGGGGGCTCGGGGCAGCATTCATCCCCGCTCACCGCTCAGCCAGAGGTCCTGAGGTGCCCACACATGCCCACATGTGCATGTATTCACAGACATGTGTGTGTCGGAGCACGCGTGTGCAGGTGTATGTGTGTGCAGGTCCATTCATGTAAGTGCAGGCGTGTCAGTGCACGTGCAATTGTGTAACCATGTGCCTGTGTACACAGGGATGTGTGTGCCCATGTGCATATGTATGTGTGTATCAGAGAATCACAGAACCATAGAATGGTTTGGATTGGAAGGTTTGGATCATCCAGTCCCACCCCCCTGCCCTGGGCAGGGACACCTCCCACTAGATCAAGTTGCTCCAAGCCCCGTCCAACCTGGCCTTGGACACCTCCAGGGACGGGACAGCCACAGCTTCTCTGGGCAGCCTGGGCCAGGGACTCACCACCCTCACAGGCAGGAATTTATTCCTGAGATCCAATCTAAACCTCCCCTCTTCCAGTTTGAAGCCATCACCCCTCCTCCTATCACTACCTGCCCTTGTAAAAAGTCCCTCCCCAGCTTTCCTGGAGCCCCTTTCGGATACTGGAAGGGGCTGGAAGGTCTCCCCGGAGCCTTCTCTTCCCCAGGCTGCTGTCCCTCTGCTCAGCGCTGCTCTCCAGCCGTTCTGCACCCAGCCTGGATTTGTGTATGGGATTGTCCCGACCCACACGCAGGACCTTGCACTTGGCCTTGTTGAACTTCCTGAGTTTGGCACAGCACCCACCTCTCCAGCCTATCCAGGTCCCTCCGGATGGCATCTCTTCCCTCAACCGCTATAAATGCACATATATACATATACGCACGTGTCTGCACGCCTGCACACGCACGTGCATGAGTGCAGGCACGCCTGTCTGTGTGCAGACATGTGTACAGAAACATCCGTGCCAAGGCCACACATCCACAAGACGGATGTATATGTCTATAAGACTGTGTGTGTTTGCTTGTGTTTGCACACACTGCGTCTACATGCTGAAGCATACACATGTGTGTGTGTGCTTGCGTGTGCGCACACGCCACCTCCTCATACCCCGCATTTGCAGCCAGATTCATCGCTGCAGCCACGGGGAAGTTTTGCTCAAGCCCAGGTGAGGGCTGCAGCCGGGCGCGGGCGCAGCAGCAACCGGAGCGGCACGCGCCCGTGCCGGAGATAAGTTCCTGCCACAAAGTTTTTCTCTCCCTGCTAATTTTCTGATTAGCCCCTGTCTGATGCGGCGGCAGCAGCGCTTCACGGAGCTTATTCAAAAGCGGCGTAATCTTTCTAAGCAGCAAACAGGGGGCAGGGACGCCGTTCAGCTCCCAGCAGACAGAGCCGTGCGTCGGGAGGTAATAACTCTTCAGGGACTCACAGCCGAGCGCTGACAAGCCGCCGGGAGGGCTGTGGAAATCCTTTCTGCGGATGAGCCGAGAGGATTCTCCCGCTATCCCCTAAAGCCTGCGTGTCACCTAGTCCAATAAAAGGCATTATCGGGAAGGTGGCATTTTGTTCCCGCGTATCTCAGGCCTCCAGCCCACCCCCGGCTCGGCTGGCTTTGCATGAGAACGGGAGGCTTAGGGCACACTGGGTGCTGGGTGCTGCCTGCCAGGGGTGCTGCTGGGTGGGTGGGGGGGGCTGCACGCAGCTGCCCATGCACCCCCAACAGAAGGGGGAGTTGGGGAACGCGGTGGTGCCCGCTCTCCATCCTGCCCCTTCGCTGGCCCGCAGCCACCCACCCTGCAGCACCCAGCCCTGAGCCCACAGGCTGCCTATCTCCTGCTCCGGGGGTGGCACCGACCACGCCGGGTCTCAGCACACCCACCAGCTCCCCCCTCTGCCCTCCAGGAGGTGTGAGGTGAGGGCCCGGGGAGTTTGGGGAGCTCAGAGCATGCAGGGGATACTCAGCATCTTCGATGTGCCTCAGCCCCATCCCGGTCCATCCCTCAGGCAGGGGTGAGACTGGGTCACCACCAGGGGGATCCTGCCAGCCGCAGGGGTGCTGGGCACCTGGTAACCCCAGCCCTGGCTCTTGAGAGTGTCCCCAGGGCTGCTGAGAACATCTAGGAGGGGGTACAGCGAGGCTGTGCCGAGGATACCGTGCCACAGAGAGAAGGATGGACCTCATGGTGTAGGAGGTGACCCTGGTGTGGCCCTGGCCATCCCCTGACCCCTGAATCCTCACTGGTCCTGGACCCCGCAGGAGCTGCCAGCCTGTGGAGTTACCTGCTGCAGCAAGGCCCCCAGGGATGGGGCATGTACCGGGGCGTGAGAACCAGGCGGTGCCCATGCCTGGAGGGGACACTGACCCTAACCCCTGAGCTAGCAGGGGGCTTCCCTGCTGCCACCCACCCCAGCACCGCCCCAGGGTGGGGGGGACCGGCCGTGCACAGCTCGGGCAGCACGGGGCTGGGGGGGCACCCATGCCCGCTCCAACTGGCTAATTTATGGTGCCGCTCTGCGCCACGCTAGCCAATAACTTTGAAATGATGTGGAGATTTGCAGCCAAACCCTCTCATAAAGAGATTTAGGAGGGTGACGAAGATAATTAAACATCCTTCCCCGAGTATTGACTTGCAGCTGAAAGGGGAAAAAATAACTACATTTTCCACAGTCCTTCTAAATCATCCTGCTGCCCGGCTGGGGCACTGTGCGAACAAGCCCCGGCCTGGCAGCCGTGGGGCTGCAGGCGCCGCAGCCCTGTCTGCCAGGCTGGGAAAAGCATGACAGAGCTGGAGCTGGAGTTCGGGCAGCCGGAGGCTGGCTGTCGTGGGTTTGGGCTGGATTGGCCCAAGCGAGCCGAGCGACATATATTGCCTGACTCTCCTGCTGAGCAGGAGGGAGAGAAGAAGAG
>VZSF01005347.1:0-17290 GCA_013398295.1 Chionis minor | reverse complement strand
GAGCTCGGAGCTGGAGGACGACACGGAGGGGCTGTCGACGCGCCTCAGTGGCACCCTGAGCTTCACCAGCCACGAGGAGGAGGAGGACGAGGAGAACGAGGAGGAGGACGGTGCTGGAGAGGAGCTGGGGGAGCCACCGCAGCCCACGGGGGCGGCAGCAGGTGCAGAGAACGGAGGCAGGTGCTGGGGACGATGTGCTGAGGGGGCTGGGGCGGCAGCACCCTTGTGGGGAACCCGAGGAATGGTGGGGGCCAGCGGCCTGGAGATGTCGGGGCGCTGGGAGAGCCCCGTCCCCACGGTGGGTGGGTGGGTGGGCTGACACCCCTCTCCCGGTGCAGAGTGGGGCTCCGCGGCGGAGCGCCCCGGGAGCAGCATGCTGACCCGGCAGCTGCAGGAGCTGTGGAGGAAGTCGCGGGGCAGCCTGGCACCGCAGCGGCTGCTCTTCGAGGTCACCAGTGCCAGCGTGGTCAGCGAACGCTCCTCCAAGTACGTGGTGAGTGAGCCCGGCGGGGCTGGACGGGCGCAGGGGTGGGTGCGGGTCCTACTCTCTCCCGGGTTAGGGGTCCCGCTGGGCTGGCGCTTATTTCTCTCTGTCTTTCCCCGTGCTGCTCGGATGGTGCTGGCGGCTCAGATGAGCCTCAGGTAACTATCAGCGATGGGCGCTGTGTCTGCGGCAGCCCAGCCTGCTCCCCGCTCCAGCAAACCCCGCCGCGGCCCCTCCGGAGCTGTGCGCCCGGCTCTGCCCGTTCCCGCGGGAGCAGCATGCCCGCGGCACCACCCTGACGCCTGGCTCCCCCTGCAGCTCTACACCATCTACCTGATCCGCTCTGGCCAGTTTGACAAGGCTCCCGCCGCCATCACCCGGCGCTACTCGGACTTTGAGCGGCTGAACCGCCGCCTGCGCTGCCGCTTTGGCTGTGACATGGCCGGCATCGCCTTCCCCAGGAAGAGGCTGCGCCGGAATTTCACCGCCGAGACCATCGCCAAGCGAAGCCGAGCTTTTGAGCAGTTCCTGTCCCACCTGCACTCCATCGCCGAGATCCGCCGCTCCCCAGAGTTCCTCGAGTTCTTCTTCCTGCAGGACCTGCGAACTGCGCAGCGCCTCACCTGCACCGGCATGTACCGTGAGGCCCTGGCCACCTGGGCCAATGCCTACCGGCTGCAGGACCGGCTGGGGGTCTGCAGCTCTGGCCGCTTCCTCCTGACGCTGGCTGGGCTGGCTGTCTGCCACCAGGAGCTGGACGAGCTCAGCGAAGCCCATGGCTGCTGTGAGCAGGCGCTGCAGCTGCTGGAGGCCCAAGGCAGCCACCCGCTGCTGGGGCCCTTCCTGCAAGCCCACATCCACCTGGCCTGGAAGGTGGGCAAGGACAAGCGGCGCTCAGAGGCCCGGCTGCAGGACCTGCGGGAGGCCGGCCCGCCCCTGCAGCAGCAGCCCACCCTGAAAGAGTGCCTGATCAAGGAGCCTCTGGAGTGAGCGTCCCACTGCCGGGATCCGTGCCGGCAGGAGGGCAGCGAGGGCTGCCTGGGGCGGCCAGGAGCAGCGAGGGCGATGCCGCAGGTGGGAATGGGGCAGGGAGGCAGTACTGCGCTCCCGTGGGCAGTGTGGCCCATGCCCAGGAGCTGCCTTGAAAATGCACTTTGTGGTTAGTCCGTCCCACGGGGCCAAGTGCTCACAGGTGCCCACCACCCACACCAGCACTGCTGGGAGCCGGCTCCCCACTGCAGGGGGCTTCTGGAGTGGACAGGACTTTAGCTGGGACATACTGGCACTGCGTAAGGGAACGGCAAGGCTTCTGGCAGGGTCCGGGCTCTTGCCAGGAACTTCCCATAAAACTTACATACATAATATAATAAAAAGGACTTTATTTAATAAAGTCTTGGTAGGAAGACGAGTGGGGCGCCTGCTGTGTCTGTTCAGCTTCACTTCCCCCAGGGCACTGTCAGTGGGAAGCCTCAAGCCGCCCACCCTGAGGCTGGAGCTGCCTTGTCTCCCAGGGGCTGAGTCCCCAGCCCCCTCGCGGATCTGGCCTTGGGGAGGAGACCAAGGGAGAGCAGAAGCAGCAACTGACACAAGTGCCGGGGCATCAGAAGGGCAGGAGAAGTGAGAAGGGGAAGCCACATGTGCCACAGTAGCACTTTCCCCTCCTGTGACCCAGCTGGCTGTGGTGCTGCCTGCCCTTCCCCTGCCAGGAGAGGCTCCGTCAGGCCAGCGCAATCACAGGAGCCAAGGGGACAAACTCCAGGGGACAGAGCCCAGCTGTTCATGTGATGGCTTTATTTAAGGCAGGTGAAGAGTGGTTGATTGTAGTGTGCAGTTACATGCTGTGCAGCTGGCAGTCGGTCACAGTGGATGCCTCTGCGGATCCCTATCCCTGCAGTGCTGGATCCAGCCTGGTTCCTTTAAGGCTCCTCGCTGCCGCCCAGGCTCCCGCCTTGCCTGCATCTGTTTGTCCCAGGGTCCCTCCTCGGCGTGCCTCAGCCCCAACCCACAGGGGTTCCTCAGCTACAGCTTGCTCTGGGTTGGCTTTTGCTCCACCCTGATGACTCCTTCCTGCGCACAGGTGACAGCCAGGACCCCATCCCTGCGCCACAGCCGTCCCTGCACCAGTCCCCGGCACCCACCTGCAGAGAGGGCCTGTCAGACTGTGGCCCATCGCCCACTGGGATGGGCAGGGCTGGTCTTTGCTGCACAGGTCCCCAGGGAACAAGGTGAGGACTCACCAGCCCAGGGGCTCTCGCACTCATACAGCATCCAGTGGTCTGCTCGGAAAGGTGCGTGGAACCACATGGAATGGTCAAGAGACACCATGAACTTGATATGGTACTGCCGGTGCGGGAGCAGGGCTGTGCCCAGGAAGGCATAGTCGGAGATGTAGGCGGCCACGCAGCAGTGCACCTTCATGTCAGTCTCTCCTGCAAAGCAACCGGCACTGCCGGGGGTGGCTGTGGGACAAGCCTGGCCAGGAAGCGTGAGCAAAGCCCCAGGAGTTCTGCTTCCCTGAGGGACAGCTGCTGGCCAAGCAGAGCTGAGATGCTCTTTCAGACCCATTCCCCTTGCCGTGCCTGCTGGGGAAAGCCGGCCGTGGCTGAGCACAGCACACAGCCATTGCTTCATGCTCTGGCACCCACACCTGTATTTCAGCCTTGAAATCCCCAGGTATCTCCGCAGGCTTGGGGTGCAGACATCCTCTGAATCACAACCCTTTTGGCCCACTCTATCGCGATCATGCTCTACAGCGTAAGCTTGAGCCCGAGCCCTCAGCTTGCGAGGCAGCTGGACCATCCTCCTGGCGGGACCCACCTATGTAGCCTCGTGCTCGCACCCAGAAGAGCTGCTTCGGCTCCTGCGGCTCTGAGCAGAATATATCTGGTGGGTTCACAGGTTTGATATCAATCGGCACATCTTCAGCTTGAATCTTGTTCAGATGCTTTCTGTATCTCTCGGCCAAGTTAGGATTCCCGTAGACCAACATGGAGAAGAGAGGTTAATGCCAGGCAGGCCAGGGGCACATCCTGCTGGCAGCGGCTTCAGCCCAGGGACACAGGGCCACACAGACAGGCAGGAGGGGCATGGCTCCTGTCCTGCTTCTGTACTTCCCTCCCATGTGTATTTAGGAATGCCTCAGGCAGTCACCCCAATCCCTGTGCCTCCCTAAGCTCCAGCTGCAGCAAAGGGTGTCCCTGGCATGCCCATTCCACCCTACTCACTGCAAGAACTTCTGGATGAGCTCCTCTTGGGTCATCAGCTCTTCAGGGGGTGGCACAGCAGGCATGGTGAACTGGTGCTGTACTGGGCTGCTCTGGGAGAGCTGGAAGGAGGCCTGGCAGGTGAAGATTGGCTTTCCATGCTGGATGGCCTTTACGGAACGAACAGAGAAGCTCTTCCCTGTACGGGTCCGCTCTACCTCGTACAGCACTGGCACCTTGGGGTCCCCTGAGACAGACAAGGGATGTTCTGCCACAGGGCTACCACACACCACAGAGGGGACCTGACTGCTGTGCCCTGAGCTGGCAGTGCCACCCACACCCTCTCTCTACTGCACTGGAGCCGGGATGGCGGCACCTGCTCACCCCTGTGGGCCTCAGCCCCGGCTTCCCCAGTCCCTCAGCCACTGGATTCACCGCCTGGCCCCAGTCCCACCATAAGCCCCAGCTTCTCCGCCCCCCTGTCCCCTGCCCCACCGCCGTCTCTCAGCCCCGGGCACCCCCCCGACCCGGGGATCAGCAGCCCAACCCTCAGCCTCCCGGTGCCTGACCCGCTCCTCCCACCGCGGCTCTCCAGCCGCCGGGGCTCACCGGCTCGGCCCCACTTCCCGCAGCCCGTTACCCCCCCGGGCCCGGCCCACCTGCCCGCACGAAGTAGCAGTGCAGCGAGTGGACCTGCTCGTCGCGGGTAACGGCGCGGGCGGCCGCCACCAGGGCCTGTCCCACGATCTGCCCGCCGAAGAGGCGCTGCGTAGCGGGCACCCAGTGGTGCCGACCCCTGCGGGGGACAAGGCGGTGAGGGTGGTGGCGGCGGCTGGGAGGGCGGCCCGGTTCCGGCGGCCCGGCGCCCCCCCGCACCTGAAGAGGTCGAGCTCCAGGCGCTCCAGGTTCAGCACGCTAGTGATCAGCACGCTCCGCAGGTCGCCGGGCGGCGGCCGCCCCACCAGCGGCCCCGTCCCCGAACCAGCCCCTCCGCCGTCACCCGGAGCCGCCATCTCCGCACTGACCCCCACCCGGCCTCACCGACCAATGGCAACATCCGGCAGTCGCGCGGTACGGCGGGAAGTACCGCCCACCCGCAGGGAGAGGAGGGGCGCTCCAGCTGATTGGTTTGTCTAGCAGTCAATCACCCGCGCGGTGGCAGAACACTCTGTGCTGGTTGGCTCGCGTCCTGCCAATCCGGGGGGAATGTCTCTGGTTGGCCAGATCCAGGGCGTGGGCGGTGCCTCAGCCGGTTTAATACAGGCGGCGGGGGGAAAGGGGTCCCTCTCGGGGGAACGGAGGTCACGGGGGCGGCGCGGGCGCCCGCCCGCCATGGAGGTGGGAACCAGCTTCAGGAGCTACGAGGAGTTCAGGGAGCGCTTCCGCGCCTACAAGCTGGCGCAGGGCTGTCGCTACGGCCTCCGGAGCTGCGTCTCCGTCCGCTGCCACAACCGGCAGCGCGGCACCGCCGTCCGCGAGGATGTCATGTAAGGCTGCCCCGCCGCCGCCGCCCCCCGGTGCGCGGCCCTGCCCCGCCGGGCCGGGCTGGCTCCGTGCCTCGCAGTCCTGAGGCGGGGCCGTGCACGCAGTGCTGTTCTCCGGGGAGTGCCGGTGCTCCCGGGGGAGGCCCCAGGCGGGCGCGGGGAAGGGGCGCGGGCAGGAGCGCCCCTGCCCGCCCCGGATCAGGCCGCAGGCGGAGCCGGCAGACAGGTCTCTAACCCCAAACCGACGCTCCTCCGCAGGGTGCACGCTGTGAACCTCGTGGGGTTCAACGAGGCCGAGCGCGGGGTCCTGCAGCCGGGTCGGGGCAACCCCCGGTACCCAGACAGGGTGGGGGATGGAGGGACGGAGAGCAGCCCCGGGCACCTGTGGATGAAAAGCTGGACATGAGCCAGCAACGTGCGCTCGCAGCCCGGAAAGCCCCCCGCATCCTGGGCTGCATCCCCACGGCGGGGCCAGCAGGGCCAGGGAGGTGACGCTGCCCCTCTGCTCCGCTCAGGGGAGACCCCCCTGCAGCGCTGCCTCCAGCCCTGGAGCCCTCGGCACAGGAGAGACATGGAATTGTTGGAGCGGGGCCAGAGGAGGCCGCAAAAATGCTGTGAGGGCTGGAGCAGCTCTGCTGTGGGGACAGGCTGGGAGAGGTGGGGGTGTCCAGCCTGGAGAAGAGAAGGTTCTGGGGAGACCTTAGAGCCCCTTCCAGTCCCTAAAGGGGCTCCAGGAAACATGTGGACGAACTTTTTAGCAGGGCCTGTTGTGACAGGACAAGATGTAACAGTTTTAAGATAAAAGAGGGAAGACTTAGACTAGATATAAGGAAGACATTTTCTACAATAAGGGCAGTGAAACACTGGCCTAGGTTGTCCAGAGAGCCGGTAGATGCCCCATCCCTGGAAACACTCAAGGTCAGGCTGGACAGGGCTCCGAGCAACCTGATCTAGTTGAAGATGTCCCTGCTCATTGCAGGGGGGTGGGCGTGGACTAGATGACCTTTAAAGGTCCCTTCCAACCCAAACTATTCTGTTATTCTATAAGCTCTTTGTATACGGCTGAATGGTTTTATAACCAGGCTATGTGTGACTTCAAAAGGGTTGATCCTGGTAGTGTAACACACCTGCAGTGAAGAGTACTGTTGGTAATGTCATGCACTTGCCATTTTCATAGTCTCAACTGTTCTTGTGTAACTCTTGCCTTCCCCCTCACTGCCTAGCTGTGTCCCAGCCCTCTCACTGCCCCCTCATTCCCCAGCTAGCACTCCAGTGTCCCGTGTCTGCTGCTTAGCTCTGTTTTACTCTGCCTTTCAGTTTGACAATTCTCTCTGCCTCTTGTAGCAAAACCTGTAGCTTTGATCTTTGAAACTGCTGGCAAACTATAGCTACCGCCTTTTTCCACTCAAGTAGCAGGACACAAAATACTGGCATCTGTTAGCATTCCCTAGCTGCCTTTACCTCACTGCAATGGAAAGGTATTGTCAGGTTTCTCTCTAACAGTATTCGATTCCACAACCTTTGCTTATCTGAATGAGTCTAGTGGTGCCATGACGCTGTCTTGTTTCCATCCAAGTCAGTGGATCTGCTCCTGTGTGCAAAGGCTGCAAGGTCACTCTCCAGTTACACAACTGCTCCCTGGGCCTTCTTAAAATATAATTTAATCTCATGCCTTGATGCCTTTCTTGTTGTGTTCTAGCTTGCTCCTCCAGATGCAGAGGAGCTGCAGAAATGGTATATGCTTTAAGAGAGTAAAACACAAAACACGCAGGTATCAAATTTTCATTGATGGCTCTGCTGTTTCTGGGGAGCAGAAATAGAGGTGCTGTTCAGAACAAGAGCAGGGACTACTCTGTAGCATCTGGTTGTGGTACCTTTCAATTCCCTAGTTTATCCTGTGTTTTAGCTTTCTTACCCCAGGCTTTGCTGAGTAGAAAGCCAGCCCACGTGTCTGACTGGTGTATGTGGGGGTTTTGCGTTCACTAATTGAATATAGAGTTGACAAGCAAGAAAAGTCAAAACTAAATGGTGGCAGCCTACACCACCATTGCTTCCCTCATTAATGCTTTCTCAACATTTGCAGGTTTATGCAGGTGAAGTTTGGTTGTGCCCGGATCCAAAAATACAGCAAGAAGAGAAAGCAGCAGCCCAGCTTGTGTCCGGCTTATTTTGTGTTGCAATATAAGGAGGACATAGACCGGCTTGTGATCAGCGAACTGAACAGCAACCATGTCCACGCAGACCCGGTATTTTCCCTGACCAGAGCCACTGCTGCGGCAGCAAACGCTGCAGCACATGACAGCCCTGCAACAAAACTGCATAAGCAGCAGCAGGCGGGTGGGACTGACCGCGGTGCTGTGGCGGATGAGGACTCGCACACAGTCGTGGGACAACTGGCGGACAGGGTGCCTGCTCTGTCCAAGGCTCCTGTGAAGGAAAATGCCTCGCCCTCAGCACTTGTCAGGGTTGCTGAGGTCACGAAAAACTTCCTGAGGGTGGACAGGGGCTCACTGGCCTCAATTAGCGCAGTCAGTGACCATGGCCTGGACAGACTCAGCTTCCAGACCAGCAGGATGAAGAGCTTGTTTGTGCAGTTCCCTGACAGCCTCCTGCTGCACAGGGCGCTGAGTGAAGGGGGACACATTCTCTACGCTTTTATTGTAGAGAGTAAGGAGCGAGTGGGGAAAGTGGTGCACTTGTCACTGCTGAAGGATGACACAGGACACAGTGTTAGGAAAATGCTGACCGTCTTCAAGGAGTTCAACCCTGAGTGGAAAAAGGTCCAGGCTATTTTTGTGGATGTGTCCTTCTTTCACAAAGCCATCCTCCATGAACTCTTTCCATCTGCCCAGGTGCTCCTTTCTGTCTATCACATGGTCCGACTGCTCGAGAATAATGTGAAGGAAGCGGAAATCTCCTCATCCTTCAAGCATAACTTGATGCTGGCCTTGCAGGAGGCCATGTTTGCCACTTCGGCTGCAAGTCTGGATGCCCTGTCCCAGCTGGTGAAGCGTGTGGTCAGCCCGCAGCTGCACAACTACCTGCGAGCCAACTGGTTCTCCTGCGAGCTGCTGTGGCGCGTGCACGCAGAGAGAGGTCTGCGCTCCTGCAGCACGCACATGGACAGCCTGGACCTCATCACACACCGAATATCCAATCTCTTTGGCCAGCAGCCGTCCTTGGAGGCGGGAGTTCTTCGTTTTATGGAATGTGCAGACTGCCTTGATTCCAGAGGCTTGGAAAACCCAAACTGGGGTTTCTCAAGCACCGAGGATGGTAGGAGCAGCCTGTGGGAGAAGCCTGACATGTGCTCTGGTGCTCCAGCAGAAACAGGCCCTGTTTCTGGCTCTCCAGCTCTTGCCGAGCCAACCGGGCAGGCTGCGGTGGCGGAGATGGGCTGCATGCTGGCCACGCTCCGGGAGAGCTGCACGGACCTGGGCTCCTGGCTGTGCCTGAAGGAATGGGAGGTGGTCCAGACGTCCACCCAGCTGCTCAGACCCGCGCCGGGTGGCCTCACCATTCAGCTGCTGGAAGATGCACAGCGGGTGAGCCGGGACTGCCGGAGCTGCACTTGCTGCTTCCACCGCCGCTACCGGCTCCCTTGCAGGCATGTCCTGGCCGTGCTGCAGGCGCAGCGGCGCCGTGTGGAGGAAGGCATGGTGTGCAGGCGCTGGCAGAGGAGGTACCAGCAGCTCCCGGTACCCGATGCCAACCTCCCGGGACATGGCAGGTGCTCGGTGGGCGGCCAGCCGGAGGGCAGAGGGGAGAGAATCCGGTCCCTCAGCCTCGAGCTGGCCAACCTGCTGATGCAGTGCGACGAGGAGGAGCTGGAGGAGCGCAGCTCCGCGCTGGCGGCGATCCTGGCTGCCTGGGCTCGGGCACCGGGGGAGGCGGCCGGGCAGACGCCGGTGTCCCCCCAGTGCTCCGGCTAACGGGGGCACCGAGGAGCTGTGTGACGGCGGCGGGGAGCTCCCGGCGGTCCCCGGCGCCCCGCGCTCTACAGAGGCTGCTCCGGGCGGCGCCCGGTCCCGCCGCCCCGGCACCGATCGGCCGGTCCCGGCGGCGTGCCCCGCCGGCGGAGGACCCCGCCGCGCGCTGCTTGACGTCGTGGCGCACCCCGCGCTGATTGGTGGCGTCCCCGGCAGAGAGCGGGGCATGCCGGGATGCGCTCCCCCGGAAGGGAGCGGGGCATGCCGGGATACACTCCCCTGAGGAGGCGGTGGCGGCGCGGGGCATGCCGGGATATGTCCCCCCGGTAGCGGCGGGGCCTTGGCAGGGCTGGCGATGGCGCAGGCTCCACCAGGCCTGGGCCGCGGCTCGCTGGTGGCCTACGAGCTGGGCGCGGGCGGCCGCATGGCCTCTGTCAGCTTCCAGAGCGCCGCCATGAGTGACGTCTTCACCCGCTTCCCCCAGGTGCTGCTGGTGCACCGGGCCGCTGGGCCGGCGGGACGGGCCCTCTACATCTTCCTGGTGGCCGGGCCAGCCCCGGCGCTGCGGGGTGGCATGGCCAGGGTGGTGCATCTCGCTGTCCCGCGGGATGAGTCGGCGGGAAGCCTGGGCCGCATGTACGGGGCGTTCAGGGCCTTCAACCCCGCCTGGGCTGAGACCCAGCTCCTCCTGGTGGGCCCCGACCTCCCCCAGCTGCCTGCGCTCGGCCAGGCCTTTCCTGCTGCAGAGGTGCAGCTCTCCGTCTTCCACCTCTGCAAACGCCTGCAGCAGCAGATCCAGCAGCTGGCCTTGGAGGGCCGGACTGAGCACCTGGTCCTGGCTGCCCTGAGCGACACCATGTGCACAGCCACCAAGAGCAGCCACAGGAAGATGCATGCCCTCCTGAGCGACCTCGTGACACCAGACTTGCTGCCTCAGCTCCATATTCACTGGCTGCTTGATGACAAGATCTGGGCCACGCACAGGGAGAGGACTTGGGGGGACAGCAGTAACTACTTTAGGGACCTGGAGATGGTCACCCAGGGGTTGAGCCAGGTTTTCAGCGCTGGGCTCTCTCTAGAGAGCTGCATCACCTCCTTAGCCCAGCACTACCAAAAGTGTGTTTCTGAGAGCCCTCCTGATGCTGCAACATGCTTTGCTCCCCATCCTGATCACAGTCCTGCTCAGGCAGGTCCCCAAAGCCTGCCTGCCTCGCGTCCGCCTCTCACTCCTCTGGCGTGCCAGGGTAGGCCATCTCAGAGCTCTGTCCAGGCCTCCCTCACCACGGCAGCGCCCTCTCTCATAGCTGCTAAGAGTCCTGTGATTCTTCTCCAGAGTCCACTGGCAGCTCCTCAGCTCCCTGTGGATCTTCAGCATCAGCCAGAAACCACCCAGGCTGTCCTTCTCCAGAGCAAGGCTGTGACCCCTCAGTCCTCATTAGATCCTTCATCTTGTGCAGCTAAACCGGAGGCCACAGAAAACCCAGAGGGTGACAGTGAGGGGGAGATTAACCGCAGGACTGAAGAATGTATCAAGCGGTCTTTGAGTGATATTTGCACGGAGCCGGCCGCTAGGCTATGCTTGAGTGAGTTTGCTGTGGTTCAGAAGTCTGTGCAGCTGATAGGCACTGGGGAAGATGCCCTCAGCATACAGGTCCTAGAGGACGTCCACAGGGTGGACCTGAAAGGCCTGAGCAGCTGCACTTGCCACTTCAACCAGGTCTTCCAGCTGCCCTGCCGGCACATCCTGGCTGTGCTGAATTCAGACAGGAGGACTTTGCAGCCAGAGATGCTCAGCAGGCAGTGGCAGAAAGGAAGCGATGCCCATCAGACTGGGCGAGACAGTGCTGATGGCCTCTTGGAGGTCCTGAAGAGCTCCTGGAATGAGTCTTTGGATAAATCCCTGGTGGTGTCTTTCTTCACGGCGGAGATCAGCCAGCTTCTCACCCACTGCAGCAGGGAGGAGTTTGAGCACAGGTACAGGACCCTCCGGGAGCTGGCTGACAGCTGGATTGGGCCCTATGTCGAGGTGAAGCTCTAGCACCGAGCGGGAGCCAAGCTGGCTGTTCCATGCGCGAGTCCCTGGAAGCAGTGGGACAGCAGATGTGCAGGAAGCCTGTTCATCACTCCACCAGTGTCCCAGCTTCCCCCTTTAGTCCCCTCAGCCTGTCACTCCCTCGGGGCTCAGCAAGGAAGGGGCAGTTTGGGTCCTTTATCTGCTGAGTGAGCGTCGCCTCTTGCATGGGGCAGCTGAGGAACTGGACTGGGAACTCCAGATCACGCTGGAATGGGTAACCAGCTGCTGACCTGGCTAACAGGAGACATGGCTGGGAGCCAACCACGGGTGGTGTGGCGTGGGAGGCGATGGTATAATAACATATGACAAAGTTATTTGATCCGCAGCCAGCGCCTGCAGGTCCTTCCGGCATCCAGCTGCAATGTGTTGTGCAACAAAGCCAATAAATTGGCCTTGTATTGCTCAGGAGTTGTGTCTGTCTCTGTGTCAGCTGTGGTCACCCCTCCCTGCTGGCAGGACGGGGGTGGTGGGGCTTGCTCAGCCCATCAGATCAGGCAGGGCTTTGGACAGTGCTTCTTGGTGGCCTGGTCTCATGGCGGTGCCCTCCAGTTAGTGGAACGAGCCTGCTTGTCAGGAGGCAGCAGATCCGGAGGGTGGCAATCTCTGCTGCCGGGAGTGCAGCCCGTGGTCTGGAGCAGATGAGTTGTTGGTCTGGTTACGGCAGCTGCTCTCAATTCCTCAGAAAGGGGAACCCGCCCTCCCTCGTGTGCTGGGGGAGGCGGGAGGGATGCTGGGGGTCACAGCAGTGCAAACAAAGCTGCGGTGAGGTGGAGAGCAAAGGCTTTAAACACATGGGGTGGGGGAGGAAAAAATACCAAGGAGAGCAAACAAGCCCCAGCCCTCAGGCGTTGCGCTCTGGCTGGGTGAGCTCAGCGAGAGCAACTCCAGTACCAGCAGCTCCAAAGCCTGTCGTGTTGGGATGTGGCAGGCAGCATCCTGTGGGACGTGGCAGGGGGGGTGTTGGAGACCTCACTGATCGCTGAGGTTTAGTCATGATCCCCTGGTTGGCGCTTCCTTCATTAACAGTGATTTCGGCAGAGTTGGCCCGGCACAGGAGCAGGGCTACTGCGTGGTTGGGGATTTCCTCTCAATCAAGAGTTTTGTAACACTATCTGATACTATCAAACCTCTTCGACTAAATATAGTGTAGTGTTTCCCAAAACACCTTTTAGTAAACTTAGAGCTGCTTGTTTCACCCCTCAAGCCATGCTGCAGAAGAGGCCTGGAAGGCCCCTTCACCGTCTTTCTTCCTGGTGCGTGTGGCCATCTCTCCTATTTTCGGATAGCTTTTCCCTCTACGTCTTGCTCTGCGCAGCTCTGATCCGTCCTCCCCTCCCAGCCCAGCACAGGGACTGCAGGAAAGCCAGCTGCCATCCCCACTAGCCAGAGGATGAGGGATCTGGAGGAGCGCCTGGTGCTGGCTCCTGGAGGCAGGAGTGCTGGGCTCCCCTCCTCAGCCGGCGAGGTGGGATAGCTGGGACCCTGTGCCAGGTCACCGTGCAGGTCACGCTGCAGCCAGCGTGGCTCCCTGGGTGCTGTGGGTTTCCCTCCAGCATCTGCCCCGTCCCCCTCCCTTCTGGCAGCACAGGATATAAATCATCCCAGCTCTCGGGGTAAACATCTTTCCCAAGAGCGAAACTGCCCAGCTGGGACAAGCGCCTGGCTGTAATTTACCCTCCACGTGAGTGTCGTCCTGTGCCCTCCTGTGCTCCACCCATCCCGGCCCTCGCTCTCCTCCACCTGGGTGATCCCAGTTTCATTCCCAGGCCACAGGCAGGTCCCAAGCCCAGCAGGGTTGAGGGCTGTGCTCCGCAGGCTCAAGGGCCTGGCTTTGTTCTTCACTGGAGGGGGAAGTGCCCCCACAAGTGGCTGCTGAAGTGCAGGGGGTCCCAGTCCCACCGACTCCTCCTTTGACAGGACTCTTCCCACCTTACTGGAAGGCAGCTCCTCTGAAGCCACATGAAATGCCCTGATGTGGAAGGGGAAGAAAGTCCCTTTGGCTGGGGACTAAAAAACCCAAAGCGGCGGCTTCCTCCCTTAGGCGGGAGCTGGGCAACACGCCAGGCCCAGCGCTGGCCTTGCCCCGTCAAGGACTGGCCTGGCGCTGGGTTTCTGTTGAAGCCCGGTGCCCATCCCGACAGCGGCGCTGGGTCTCTTGGCTTGCGGGGGCTGCACGGGTCCCACAGTGCCTGCCCCAGCCAACCCGGCTCCACCGGCACCCCGGTGCGCAGGGCCTCCTGCTGCGGGCAGCGCCGGTGGGTTAGCACAGCCCCGATGGCAGTGGGTCGGGAAGCCATCCTTGCTTCCCCTGCATTGCTCCGTGCGCCGGCACCCCCCACAGCGTGCTCGCGTTCTGGCTGGAAGTACTTTATTGCTCACTCTGACCTGCACCACCCTCCTGCCCACGCGCTGGCCCCGCCGCACCCATCTGCATGGAGGAAGGTCCCTCTGATGCTCTGCCATGCTGCCTGTGCTCTTGTGTCGGCCCTTTGGTGGCACATGCTGTGCACGCAGGCGCCCCGGGGCTGAGGGCACGGGCGGCAATGTGCCAGCGGGCCCCAGGAGGCAGAAGTGGCACCCTGGGGCATGGATCCTGCCCAGGCAGCCCGCCGGCCGTCACTGGTGGGACTGTTGGTGCGGGGGGTGGTCCAGGGCAGCGCCCTCAACACCTCACTCGTGTTTGCAGAAGCTCTTCAGCGGTGGGGGCAGGTCCAGGCCATCAATGGCCATGCGGTGGACGATGTGCTTCTGGATGACCAGCCGGCAGAGGGTCTGCAGGGAGGGAACTAGAAGAGAAAAGAAAGAAGCAGCTAAGCTGGCTGAGTTGCCGCAAGGCTGAGAGCAGAGGGGTGTGGAGGAGACAGGCCCCGAGGCTCCCCAGAGGCGCCATGTTTTTGGACAGTGGTGGGGCAGCTTGCTCTGCGGCAGGAGCAGGCATCGTCCTGCCTCGGGCTTGAACCAGCTGCTCCAGCTGGGATGGAAGCTCGAGGGCCCAGGGCAGTGAAGCTCTTCCCGTTACTCAGAGGAAGGCTGGGAGGACAGTTATGTGCCCAAGCTGTGCGTTACCATGGCTGGTTTGCATTTGTTTTCTCTGGGGGCTGGTGAGCAGCTCCCCGGGGTCTCTCATGCCCGTGATGTGCTCTCCTTTCATCCCGCTCCCTTGGTCTGATTCCAGTGGCGCCAGCGCCAGGCTCCTGGGTGGGTGCCTGCAGGCCGGGGCTGCACTGCCCGCAGAGACAGCTGCTGCGATGCCTTTGCAACAGCCATATTCCGAGCCGTTCCCATGGCTGCCCGCACAGGCTCTACCTGGTTCCTTCTCCTGTGACGCGCCCCTGTGGGATTCCTCTTTCCGGAGCCCTTGCTGGCTCAGTAGCATGGGAGCAATTAACTGCGGCCAGTGCTTTCCTCAGATTTTAAAGGAGTACTGACTCAATCTGTGGGCCTTGGTTCATCCACTGCTTCCAAGAGCCAAACCAGAGGAGAGCACCCCAGGGTGTTGTGTTTGGCCGGAGCAGAGCTGCAGGTGGGAGCCAGCTGTTTTGCCCGCGCAGGGCTGAGTGTCTCTCCGGCTGTGGGGCTGGTGCCTCTAGGAGCTGGTGCCGGCATCAGGCAGAGCAGAGCTCTGCCGAGCACAACCACACTGTGCCCAGCCGGCTCCCGACCTTGGGGCTTTTTTTGGATGGCTGGAGTGCTTATCTCTGCTGCGGCAGCACAGCGCTGTGTCGTGCCAAGTGCTGGGTGACGGGTGGGAGATGCCCTTTGCTTCTCCTGTCCCCAGTCCCCTGTGCCACATCGTGTGTCACCAGCATCTCAACTGCTTACTTCTGGTTTTCACTTCACCAGCCAGACCCCGGCCAGGAATAGAACCAAGACTGATTTTTAAACCCTGCGGAAGTGTTGCAGAAACTGCAACTGCTGAAATCTTAGTGGAGGGGAGGAAGCCAGATTGAGCCTCTGCAGCGGTGCCTGTGCCAGCCATGGCATTTGCGGGGACCCACGGCCCATGGCCACAGCGGGAGCGGGCAACTTTCCAAGAGGTACGTGCTGCCGGCGCGAGTTCCTCACGAGTGGCTGGGGACAGGCACTCCGAAGCGGCTCAGTGGCCTCCTGCAGCGTGCTCCGGCCAGTCACCCTCAGCACGCTCCTGGGACTGGTGGGGCTGGGTGGCCGTGCACATTTAACCTCCCTGTTTGGATAATCCGGCTCACAGCAGCTGGCAGGGAGAATTCTGGATTTCAGCCTTGAGACAGGAGCCACTGAACTTTGCACCAGCTAGAGAAGCGGTGGCTCCCGGCGGTCGGGGGCAGGCGGCACCCGGGCGCTAGCTCCTCTTCTGGCTCTTCTTTCACCTAATTCTCAGCATCTGCTGATTTTTCCAGTATGGTGCTAATTAGCATTTACTAACCTGACTCCTCACAAGACCCAGCGACCAGCACCGGCCTTCCTGGCTCCTCCCCAGCCAGTTGAGGGATGCCGGATATTGCCCAATCTCCGATGGCATCACGGGGTGTCTGCCCAGGGCACCCCACACGGGGGGCATGCGGCAGGCGCGGGGGGATGGTGTGCGTGCCAGGGCGAGCAGCGGGGTGCAGCCGGATGTTTTGATGCCAAGGAAGGATGTTGCTTGGCTCCGGGCTGCTGCGTGCCCATGGGGCCCACGGGGCGAGGCTGGGCATGGCGAGGGCTCGCCAGCCCCCAAGACACAGCTCCGTGAGCGCCGGCGTTGGGCTCCCATCAGGGGCGTCCCTCTGGCCAGGGATGAGCATGGTGCTGTGGGGGCACAGCTCCGCAGTCCTGCAGTCCCCGGTCTGGGGCAGCCCAGAACGTGCACCCCCATCACTCCACTCGGGAAGGGCGACCAGGCTGGGCTCTTCCCAATTGCCACAGCAGAGCTTTTGGGAGACACCACCCATCAGTGGCAGTGTGGGGTCCCACCCACACACTGCAGGGACCAGGAGCTCTCCTGTGCACTCTACCCCGTGTCCCTCTGTCCCGTGGCACGCTTGGACGCTCCCACTGTTGGGGANAGGGGGCAGGTACCTACAGCCATATTCCACCGGGATGACCCGGACGCTCTTGGTGGAAGCAAAGACGTCGACCACGGCGTAGAGCGGGCGGGTGGTGGGCAGGTGCCTGGCGCTTGGCCCCATGTCCTCTCCGTTGATGACAATGTGCATGTCGGCGGTGCCGTCGGGCTGCGGCGCGTACAGCACGCCAATCCGGCTGCGCCGGGCGGTCGCGGGCAGCACATTCATCTTGTACAGGTCATCCAGGATGTGGCTATAGCGCCCGGGCCTGCTGCGCCCCACCAGCGTGTCACGGGGGATCCTCACCCGCTCAATCAGCAGGAAGGGCTCCCATGGGGAAACCTGCACCCGTGCCCGTGCCTCCTCCCCCTCCTCCGTGACGCGGTTGTGGCTCCGGGTGATGGCGAACACCCAGGTGTCCCCCATGTTGACCAGGTCCGGCAGCGAGTACTCGGGCACCACCTCCAGGCTCTGGGGGTCGTGGGCCGTCAGCCCCACGCGCAGGTGCCCGCACCAGCCCAGCTCCTTCTCCTCGATCTCCACCAGGAAGACCTGCCCGGGTGCCAGCGGCTCCTGGCTGAAGCAGAGCCCGTTGGCGAAGCTCTCCACCCGGGTGGCCCGCGTGCGCGAGGCGTCCAGGCGGACGTTGGTGCCATGGACATGGTGGAAGCGCGCGGCAAGGCGGCACCGGGCGGCCATCACCGACGCCGCTATTTTTAACTGTCCCCGTCACAGCTGCTGTCAGACGGCGACGGCCGCCCCGGCCTTGGCTCGGAGGGGTCCTAGTGCCGCGGGGGAGGGTGGGAAGGGGCGGGAGGGGGCTCCGCGCCTGCCGGGGCAGAGCAGGGCCCCACCGGGCTCTCCGGGCCTGCGGGCACCCCATGCGCAGTGCTGCCCGCCGGTGCCACCTGTGGTAGTGCCCGGTGGCGCCCAGCTGTAACCGGTGGCGCCCGGCCGTCCCTGCTGTGACTGGTGGCACCTGGAGCTGCCCCCCGGTGCCCCGCACCCCCGCCGCCGTGCCCGCAGGGGGATGAGGGTCGGCTCCCCGCTCCCCGCCGCTTGGGGCTCCTGCGCGGTGGCCCGGGGCAG
>VZSF01005343.1:2778-17083 GCA_013398295.1 Chionis minor | reverse complement strand
CCTAAAGGGGGCCTAGAAGAAAGCAANCTTCCAGTACCTAAAGGGGGCCTAGAAGAAAGCAAGAGAGGGACTATATTGACAAGGGCAGGTAGAGATAAGAGAAGGGGTAATGGCTTGAAACTGAAAGAGGGTCGATTTTGATTGGGTATAAGGATGAAGTTCTTCACCCGGAGGGTGGTGAGGCACTGGAACAGGCTGCCCAGAGAAGTTGTGGCTTCCCCATCCCGGGAAGTGTTCAAGGCCAGGTTGGATGGGGCTTGGAGCAACCTGGTCTAGTGGAAAGTGTCCCTGCCAGTGGCAGGGTGGTCAGAACTAAATGATCTTGAAGTTCCCTTCTAACCCAAACCATTCAGACCCAAAGTTTATTCAAAATTTCAGCTGGGACATGGTTGAGACATCACAGAAGGTACCTAACCTTGAATAAGACGTGAAACGAAACAGCGCGTCTGATGTGCTTTTTTGCAGTTGCTGACTTAGACATAAGATAGCAAAAAATAAAACTTCTAGACGAAAGTTGAGCCATGAGTGTAACCCAAACTAACCTTGGGTCACTATAATGCTAAAATACTCACCCCTTTGTGACTAATGAGCATGGTAACCATGGTAACCATGGTAATCAGGTAACCTTCCTAAATGTTTTAAACATGAGCTTGGATGATAGGTGTAGATAGGCGTGGTAAATGAATCTTTGTTAACCAATCAGCTGTATTTTATCATTATAAATATTGCACAGGTGGAAAGGTGAGGTGTGCTGGCTGTTGTTAAATGTCTGGCACCCAATTCTGCATAATTGAGATAAAACCAAATGTTTCAACTGAGTGTGTTGACTGGCTCTTGCATACCAGGTGAGGAACCCTTATTTAGGGACAATATGGGGACCTGGACATGCTGGGAGCTTGGAGACTGCTGGCGATGCAGGGTTAGCACGCTGCGGAGGGGGGTGGTTGGGGCCACCGAGAGCTGTGAGGGACTCACATTGCCCCAGAGCCGGGAAGGAACCTGCGTGTCCTGGCCACGCCTGTTCCAGCTGCCCAGACCTGTCTGCCCTGCGTGGGCACCTCTGCCCTGGGACAGGAGGGAGCCGGGGATCTGCATCCATGCTGCCCCCTCCCCGCACCCTGTCCTGTTCTGCAAGGGCTGGGCACAGGATTGTGCATGGGGTCCATGCAAGGGCTGGGATGGGGCTGCTGTGTGGGCTGCATCCCGCAGCATCCACAGGTGCCCCAGCCCCTCCTCAGCACCGCACAGCCACCCCTGGGCATTGGTCGCTCACTGGCCCATGGACCGTGTTACTGGCCATGTTGCTAACAGCAGGGGCTCGATTGGAAAAGTTTAATGTTACAAGTTAATAAAAGTCTTTCCTTCCCCCGCCTGCCCTGCTGCAGCAAATGGTGATAAATGGTTTCCATATGGTCCCCATAAAGGCAGCGAGTGCCACATGCCTCTCCCCTCTGCCCCAGCCGTAAGCAAATAAATTAAAGCAATTACTGCTACAGCTCGTCTGGCTGTTAATGAGCCACAAGAAGCGGCTGAGAGCTCCTGATGCGTCCCGAAAGCTGGAAATGTCAGCATCGCTCTTAAATACGGCGCTCCGAAGGCTGCCAGGTGCTGGAGCCCTCCAGGGCCATGGGCTGGCGGATGGAAGGGGAGTAGGGTGCTCTGGGGAAGGGGAGTGCAGTGTTCCAGGGTGGGAGAGCCGGCTATGCAGGGTGCATCCTCCCGGCTGTGCTGGGCATGTTCCCCTGCCTGGGGAGCCCCCAGACCTGGGATGCTCCCGGCTGTGCTGGGCATGTTCCCCTGCCTGGGGAGCTCCCAGTCCCTCTGTGGCAGCCAGCTGAACCCCTTGGATGCAGGGACCCAAAGCCGTGTGTGCTGTGGGGCAGGGCTGGGGTGCAAGGTGGCTGCACATGGGCTGGGGTGCAGGTTGGGGCATGTGGCCAGGGCTGCGTGGCCGGGGCGTCAGGATCAACGCCTGGTCAAGGGTGCGTAGCCAGGGGTGCATGGTCAAGGGTGCAGGATGAGGGCTGCATGTTGGGGTTCAGGGCCAGGGTGCAGGGTATGGATGCATGTTGGGGTGCATGGGCAGGGGTGCAGGCAGGGCTGCGTGTTGGGGTGCATGGGCAGGGGTGTAATGCTGGGGATGCAGACCGGGGTGCAGGACAGGGCAGAGATGCAGGCTGGGGTGAAGGGCAGCGGTGCAGGGTGAGGGCTGCAGGGTGGGGATGCAGGTAGGGATGCACGCTGGGGGTGCAGGGTGGAGATGAAGGCTGGGGTGAAAGGCAGGGGTGCATACTGGAATGCACGGGCAGGGATGCAGGTAGGGATTCGTGTCGGGGTGGAGCGCCAGGGGTGCAAGGGCAGGGGTGCACGTTGGGGTGCAAGGGCAGGGGTGCACGTTGGGGTGCGGGGCCAGGGGTGCAGGCACCATCTGCGGGCGGCGACAGCCCTCTTGTGGTCCGGTGCGGCCGAGGCCGCCCCGCTCCGGCTCCCGCTCTGCCGGGGCTGCTCCCGGGGCTCGGCTGACGGGAACGGGACGGGGACGGGGATGGGAACGTGCCCTCCGTGGGGTTTCCAGCTCCGGCTCCTGCAGCTTCCCGCTGCAGCCTGGGGAGGGTGGGATGGTGTCGGTGGGCACCGGGCTCCCCCAAGCCCAGCCGTGTCACTCCTTAGCCCGCACCCACTGAGTGGGGCGTGTGTGCTGGGCACGGGGGCACGTACATATACACACACGCATGCACACACACATGCATGTGCACACGCAGCAATGGGGTGCTTCCCCTCCCTCCCCGCCCCAGCACAGTGGGGCACCAGGCATTGGGGGGGGGGCGTGTGGTGAGCACATCGCTTGTGCAAGTGGGAATTATCCATGGGGGGTGGGGATGTGACCACAGTGCTCGTGCAAGCAGGATGCGTGCAAGGCACCAGCGTGAGCACGGCACTTGTGCAAGCCGGAGGGGCGTGCGAGGCACCCCTGTGAGGGCGTGAGCTGGGCGCTGCGTGGGTGCGAGGGCGGTGCTTGTGCCAGCCAGCTCCTCCGGCGAGCATGTTGCTCGTGCAACGGGATGTATGTGCAGGGCACTTGTGCGAGCGGGGATGTGAGCGCATTGCTCAGGCAGGTGGGGTGCAAATGCCGGGCACCACCGCGAACCCGCGTGCTGGTGCAAGCAGGCTGCATGTGCGCGGGGCACTGGTGCAAGTGTGCACACGCGGGGCAATGTTGCAAGCCTGAAAGTGGGGCAGGTGCTCCGGGCACAAGCGTGAATGTGTGTGCGCAGAGCATGATCGCCAGCATGAGTGGGGTGTGCGTGCAGGGCACCAGGGTGAGTGTGTGAGCGTGCCGGGCACCACCTCTGCAGCATGCGAAGCATGCAGGCTACGGTTGCGAGCGTGCAGGGCACTGCTGCAGTGTGCCAGTGTGAAGGGCAGCGTGGCAGCATGTGAGTGTGTGGGGCCCCAGTGCAGCATGCAAACATGCGGAGCCCCACTGCAGCATGCGAGCGTGCAGGGCACCGTTGCAAGCATGCAGGGCCCTGCTGCAGCATGCAGCACCAGGGGCCGCAGCCTGCGGGTGTCCCTGTTTCCTGCAAAACTCGGAGCAGAGCTGGCGGCAGCAGCATCCAGGACACAGCGGAGTCCCTGCCCGGACCCCAGTTCCCACCTGGACCCCTGCCTCCAGCCCCCTCTCAGGGTCTGGCCCCAGCATCCCTCGTTTCCCGCAGCCTGGGAGAAACCTGGGCAAAGGCCCCGGTGGCACGATGTCCCTGAGGATGTGGGGACAGGCCCGGGTGGTCCCAGGGGCGTGCAGACCCCCATAGCAGCAGAGTGCCCCAACACTGCTCAGCCGAGCCCCTTGCTGGTGGAGGAAGTGGGTCCCGGGGGGGGTGGCGGGAGGGCTCCGCAGCAAGGGGCCGTGGGGGGCACAGGTCCCACCCCTCCTCTAGCTCTCGCCCTGCGCTGCAGCTCCCTCGAGTGCAGCCTGAAGAGCCATCAAGTGCTCGCTCCCCATGAAGTGCCAATTCTGGCACCAGCTGCATCGCGGCGCTGGGCCAGGCGCCGGGGGGTGGCTGTACCTGCAGCCCCTGCTCCCTCCAGGCACAGCTGTGGCCCCCAGCAGGTCATGGCCACCCCGGGGGTTCACCTCGGCTGCAGGACAGGGACCCCCATGCAGGTGGGGGGACTCCAGGGCAGACCCCCATCACATCGCAGTATTCCATGGCTGTGAGACCCAGGCTGGCCTCGATGGCAGCCCATATCCTGTGGGAATGTGCCATGTCCCCAAGGGGGTCATGGGGATGAGGTGACTCTAGACACGCACTGATTGCCCGGCGCATGCAATGCTTGGTGCCACCACCCTCCTGCACCCACCAGCTGCAGGAGGCCCCCGATAGCCAGTGGCTGCCCATGGAGGCCAGGGGCTGCTGGTTCGCCCTCGGCACGGGGTCCGGTGCTGGCTGCACCGTGGTTGCCGCTCTCCGAATGCTCCCACTCACCCCGGGCTGCGCTGGCGCCCGCCGCCATTGTACGCACAGGCAGCCTCATTAACCTTTCTTGATTAAGGCAATTATTTCCAGCACATTATCCTCTAATCTAAACATCGTGGCTGCGCTGCGCTGGGGGGCGGGAGCCGTCACCCGCAGCTGGAGGGACTGCGTGCTGCCGGGAATGCCGGCAGGGCAGGGGCAGGGGGGTGTCCCTGGGGTCCCCTCCCTGCCTTGCTTTGTCCCAGACCCATGGGCAGAGACCTCTCTGCAAATGGGTGGGATGAAATGGGGTGGGCAGGATGTCCTTAGGGTCACTGCCCCTCATGGGACCCCCTGCCTCAGCCACTCTCTGATGGGGGCAGCCCCCTGTGTCCCCTGCGGACCAGCAAATACCCCTGCGTGGGGCTGGGAGTCCCAGGGGGGCTGTGGTGCTCGCCCCCCTGGTTTTGTGACTGGGTCCTGCATCCTCGTGTGGGATGCCCCATCCCTGCGGCAGGGACCCCACAACCAAGGGAATTGGGGGGAGCTGTGTGGGCTGTGGGTGCACCCCAAGAGACACTGCTTGCTTTGGGGGCAATAAATCTTTATGGGCGTTAAGATAGATGCTCTCAGCATCGGTGGGATGGGAGGGGGCTGTCAGCATGGCCATGCACGCTGTCCCCAGGCACCCCCGCATCTCCGCAACCTTCATGTGCCAGGTGAGCCACCCACAGCCCCCCAGGTGCTGGGAGAAGTGGCAGTGGGGAAATGCCAAAACCAGTGTAAGGAGCCAAAGCCCAGAGCCTGGTGGCGCTGAGTGACCCCTGGCTTCCTGCCTGGCCCTGGGGCTGCCCCATGGGGTCACCTTTCTCCCCCCTGGGGTCACCACTGCTGACAGACCCCCGGCTGCACCCACTGGCCGTGGTGGGTGTTTACATGTGCACTGGTGGTCTGCTCCTCATGGCGAGACCACAGCCAGGAGGCAGGAGAGCCTGGGATTGGGAAAGGGCTGGGGAGGGTGCTGGGCATGGTGGGGCTGCCTCAGTGGCTTGGGGTGTCAAGGGGCAGCCAGTGGGTTTTGGGCTGGCCTGGGGAGCAGGGCCAGAGCCATGGGGACACCAGTGATGACAGAGCAGGGACCTTCCCAGGTGCCAGGCAGTGGCTCTGTAAGGAAACCATGTGCCAGCGGGCAGGACTGGGTGGTTGTGCATGTCCCCGCTGCACATGCACATTCCCATGGTGTGTGCCGTGTGCATGTCCCTGCCGCACGTGCATGTCCCCTCCATGTGCATGGCCGTGCCCAAGTGTGGGACCCCCAAGGCAGCTCGTTTTCACCTTGCTCGTGCCCAGGCCACACTGCCAGGCTCAGCCATCGCGGCAGAGCCCTGCCATGCCTCTTGCCAGCTGCTGCTGTGTTGGTGAAACCCTCCTGGCAGGGCTGGAGCTGCCATGCCAGCTGGGGACCCTGCGGCTCAGGGGCCATGCTCCTTCCTCCAGGGTCCTGCAGGCAGCAGGGGCTGGGATTTTGGGTTCCCTCCCCATCTCCCCATGCCAGGTCCCAGCAGGGGGACAGTCCCCTGCCCACCCCACTCTGCCCAGGGTGCCTGGGTAGGGGCAGGCCCCTGTTTTAGGTGCCCCTGACCCCTCCAAGCCATCACTGCCAATGTGCACAGCAATGTTTTTGGGGGTAGCAGTGCCCCCCGGCCCACCCTGGTTTTGGGGCCACGGGCAATGCTGCTGCAGGCACCGACTGATGCCCCCTCCCCTAGGACAAGCATCTCTAGGGGGGTCCCCGCTGGTGGGCTTTGGAGCAGGTGGGACCCCCAGCCTCAGCTGCTGTATGCTGGCCCTGCCCATGGGGGGTGGTCCCGGCCCCCGTTTGACCATGTGGCAGCACCACCAGGTGTCTGTTCACTCCCCTGGCATGCAATGAGCTGCAAGGCCTCAGCTGCTTTTGAGGGGGTCCCCAAACGGGTACTGCCCACCCAGGCAGGGCTGGGTGGTGGCAGCGTTGCGGGGGGGTCCTGGAGCCCGCCCATCTCCTGCTGGGGCCACAGCTCAATAGGTGTGGGAGGGGGCAAAAGGGTGTGGGATGCATCTCAGGTCACTCCCGTGGGCAACAAGGTGCTGGGGGGCTGGGGGGTGGGGGAGCCTGCTCCCACTGGGGTACCCCAAATTTGCGTGACCGCCCTTGCTGAGCATGGCCTGGCTGGGCTGACCCAGCCTCCTGCTGCACCCATCCGAGCTGCCCTGTATGGGGAACGACCCCACCAGGACCCCCCCGCACTGGGTGCATCCCAGGATGTGGGGCCAGGGGATCCCGATAACCCACCCCATGGGCCCACCCCAGCTCCCACCCCATGCGTGGCTGGAGGCTGGCAGGGGGCTGCGAGGGACGGGGTGGGGGGACACAGCCTCATGTCCACCTGGGTGTCTTGACCCTACAGGGCGCGGGGGCAGCTGCCTGGGGGTCCCATGGGTCCGGCGTGGGAGTGCTGCGCCTGCCTTTCCGGGACTCTGGCAATGGGAACAAGCTGGGAGGCTGAGGCAGTGCCAAGTGTTTCCAGCTGGGATGGGGTGGGCTGGGGCCATCGCTGGCATCCCAAGCTGCCCGGGGTGCAGGGGCAGGACACTGCGGGGCCATGGGGACAGGGTGGGTGCTGCCAGCCTAGTGGCGGGGGGAAACAGATGAAGCACCCCAAACCCCTGTCGCTGGGGCTGTCCCCAGGACCCCCGTGCATTTTTGCTGCTGCGGGGCCAGTGTTACTGTCCCCAGGGGTGTCCCCATGCGCTGTCCCTTCCCTGCTCACAGACCCCTGGAGCCAGTGCCCTTCTGCAAGGCCTTTTATTTCCATGTCAGAAAGCCCCCCCACTCTGAGGGACCCGAGTGTCGTTGTCCTGTGCCACTGCCGTGGGCGGACCGGGACCCCGGAGCGGGGGAATCCTATTCCCGAGGGCGGGTGGGGTGGCTGCACTCGGCCCCAGGACCCCCCCGGTCACCCCAGGCAGGGGCTGGGGACATCAGCCAAGGACCCAGCGCCAAGCGAGGGGCAACAGGGGCTGCATGGGGGGGGACACGTGTTGACACTGAGCAGGGCACAGTGCCGTTACCATCGTTGCGGCACACAGTGGCACAAGACACGATGGGGGACATGGGCCACCCTCACGGGTGGGATGCGGGCGAGGGGGAATGGTGGGGTGGTTTTTTTCCCTTTTTCTTTATTTACAAAACTCCCGGCCGCTCCCTCCTGGCTGGGAGGACAGGGAAAACCCAAGCAGGTGGAGGCAGTGCCAGGGCTGGGAATCTCCTGCCTGCCCTGTCAGAGCCCCTGCCCACTGGCTCACCTGCTGCTAAAAATAATAATAATATTATATTAATTATAATAGTGATAATAATGAGAAAAGAGCTGCGGTTGTGTCCTGGGGCAGCCAGCCCCGGTGGCTGATGGAGTCGGGAACTGTGCCATCCCTGTGCCGGGGGCTCGGGTCGGTGGGCTGGGGCAGCCCAGATCCCCCCAGCTGGGCGGCGCTGAGGCCCTGATCCTCCGCGGGGGCGCAGGGTGCAGGCAGAGATCCGGCCTCGGCTGCCCGGGAGCTGCGGGTGGGCGGCTCCAGATGTGGAGCTGCACATCTGGGGAGAGAGTGCTGGCCACGGTGGTGAGAGAGCCGGGAAGCGTGGGGGGCAGCTGGGTCCCACTGGAGCAGCCCTCCCACCCTTGAGCATCCATCCTGCCCAGGAACATCCCCTCCATCCTGCTCTGGAGCATCCATCCCACCCCACAGCATCCATCCCACCCCAGAGCATCCATCCTGCCCTGGAGCATCCATCCCTCCTACCCCCAAGCATCCTGCCCGTGGCTTCTGCTGCCCCACACCTCCACGGGTCTCTCGGCATCTTTCTGAGGCTAAACCCAGAGCGTTTCGGTCATTCCCAGGGGCTCCCCCCAAGGCCCCTCTCCGGCCCCAGGAGGGGCTGCTTGCCGAGCTGAGCCATGCCAAGCCATGCCGGTGCTGGCCCTGGGCAGGGTTGCTCCCTTGCGAGGGAGCTGAGCTCCGCGGGGCCGGGCTGGGGTGGCCGCAGGGCAGTGGGGCGGTGGGTCCCAGAGCCCTGCGTGCCTTGATCCTCATGGGAGCCCCCAGGAGCGGCTCGGAGGGGCTGGCACTGCTGGGCTGCAAGGCCACGCTCAGTCCCAGTCCATGTCGCAGCTCCGGCGCCATCCCAGCTCACACGGGTGGCGCGAGGCGGCTGGGCACGGCTGCAAGGGAAGGCGAGGGGTGGGCACGCCGAGGAGGGGGGCCCCACCTTGGCCCCACTTCCCCTGCCTGTCCCAGCGTGATGGGGGGTTCTGGGGCCGGCACATCCCAGGACCTACTGTGCTTAGGAATAGGCCAGTCCCTGGAGCGGCCGCGCAGGTGTGTGGAACTTGTCCGAGTCCTCGAAAGCCGGGTCTGGGTGGCGGGAGGGAGGAAGGGAGGAAGGGAGGGAAAGAGAGGGTGAGCCAAGGCAGGGGGAGCGGTGGGCACTGAGGGGCAGGGATGAGGGTGGCACGGTGCAACCATCCCTGTGGTGCAGCCCCAGCCATGCCTTGGGAGCAGGGAGGAGGCATGGAGTCAGGCAGGGGTGCAGGCAGGAGAGGGCAGGCAGCCTGCGGGAAGGGATCTGCAAGGCTGCAGCAAGCGCCCCGCTTGGGCAAGGTGCAGGCACCGGGGTGGGCACCGTGCCGCCGGGACCCCGCTCCGTCGGGCAAGGGGGATCCGGGAGTGCCCTGGGGTGGGCAGGGAGCCGCGGGCAGCACGGGCAGGTGAGGGCAGCCCTGCCTGCCCTGGGCTCACCTTGCAGGCTGCTGGCGCTGGTGCTGGCGCAGGCGGGCGGCGGGGAGGTCTGTGGCCGCACCACGGGGGCGAAGGCGCTTTTCTGCTTCACCGCTGAGATCATGTTGACGGGCGAGAAGGAGAAGACCCCCGTGGGGGTGGAGGCGTTGGTGCCTGACGGGAGGGTGATGGACGAGGCGCCGAGCGGGGGGCTGGCGGGCATGACTGCAGGGAGAGACCCATTCAGGCCAGGCAGAGCTGGGGACGGGGCATCGCTCCCCGTGCGGGATGCCAGCACACCCTGGCCACACCGCACAGGGGACAGCTTGCCAGGGCCGGGGGTGTGGCTGGGGCTTTCTCAGCTCAGGTTGCTGCATTCCTGCTCCCCCTTGCCCTTGCAGACAACTTTGGGGATGCCCTGGGGCTGATGCATGGCTTTGGGGACACCCTGAGACTGGTGCCCGACTGTGGGGACTCCCTGGGGTTGGTACATGGCTTTGGGGATGCCCCAGGGCACCGACTCACTGGCATAGGGGGAGTTGGCGGTGGAGCCGTTGAGGAAGCTGGGGGAGCCGGGAACCCCCAGGCCAGCCATGGTGCCGCCGCCGTAGCCATTGATGCCGGCGGCACCGCTGTAGCTGCTCTGCTGCGGCGTGGAGCTGGGCACGTAGCCCCGTGGCGAGACGCTGCCCGTATTTCGGGAGTAGCCTGTGGGCGAGAGGGGCCGGGGGTGGCACTGGGCAGGCAGGGACCCTGTCCCGCTGCCCAGTGCAGCCCCCAGCCCACCTTGCTCCGTGCCCTGCGGCGAGTCGCCAATGTTGACGGCCAGCTGGCTGCCGAAGGAGTTCACCCCCATCATGCTGGCGGGGCCGTGGGTGCCGGCCAGCGAGGACAGCTGGCCGGGGTTGCGGGGGACACTGTACAGCGCCTCGGCGATGTCTGCCGCTCGCTTCAGGATGATGTCCTGGGAGAGGGGGGACACACACACAGGGATGGCGTCACCCCTTGGCATGTGGAGCCTGGAGCGATGCCATGGCTATGCTGGGCAGCGATGGGGTGGGGGGGGCTGGGGGGCTGAGACCAACCCAGCTCGTGCCACCTCCCAGGGCATCCGCAGCCCTGAGTGTTCCCCGGGCACAGGATGGGCTGTGCTGGGCAGCGATGGGACAGGGGGAACCGAGACCCCCCAGCTCGTGACGCCAGCTGGGAAGGACTTGGGAACAAAGGCGGCTTTGGAGGCGCCAGTCCCACAGCTTGACCCGGCGGCTCCCCTTCCCCTGCAGGTGGGGGGCTCGGGGGGGCCCACAGTGCTGACTCAGCGCCTGAGGAATCCTGATGTGAAGCAGATGTGGGGCCGGGAGCCCGCGGCTGGCTTCTGTGTCCCTGCTCCAGCGCCACAGGCTCGAGGTGCTCACCCCGCTGAAAAGGCAGGGTGGGGGCCCAGGGGCAGGAGGGTGGGATGAGCCGGGGGGGCCCAGCGGGATGGGGAGGGGGCTGCGGTACCTGGTTGCTGTGTGGCATCCCGTAGAGAGCCTCCACCAGGTCAGCCGCCCGCTTCAGCAGGACCTCCTGGATGGAGAGTGGGATGGGGCTCATGGTGGAGCCCGCACCTCCACCCCGGCCCCATCTGCACACGGGGGACATGCAGGCACCCTGCCCCACCATGTCCCCGTGCAGGTCACACGTTCCCCATGCTGGTGGGGGAGTTGCCATGTGGTGCCCAGAGCCCCAGCCCAGTGCTGCCCAGCACCCCACAGTGGACTCATGGGGCTGGGACCCAGAGGAGGACCATTGCACCCCCTCCATGTCCCTCCCTATGTTCCCTCACGGCCCTCCATCCATTCCCCTGGGTCTGCTGGGATGGGGAAAGCAGCACATACCCCCTCCAAAACAAAAGGGAGCTGAGGGTCAGGGAGACAGGCCAGCCTGAGGGCTGCACCCAGCGCTGGAGGGTGCACAGGGGCTCTGTGTCCCCTTCCCTGTCCCTTGGTCATCTGGCACTGCCAGAAGACCTCTGGGTCTGGGTGAGGTGGCACCCGGCACCCATGGGTGATGGCGTGTCCCCGCCTGCACCCCGTGGGTGTCACCGGGCACGGCAGAGAGCGCGGTACGACAGCTGCGCCAAACCCTGGGTGGGGGGTCCCCTACCTTTGGCAGGCGCTCAGGGTCCCCGGGGTGCCGGGGGATGACCTTCTGCAGCCGCTGGAACCCGTAGTCGATGGTGGGCTCGTTCAGCGCTGCCGAGAGAGAGGGGCTCAGCGGCTGCTGCGTGCGGGGTCGCCCTGGCACCCCCTGCCCTGGCCCCGCAGGGAAACTGAGGCACGGACTTTTGGGTCACAGGGCTGAGCTGGGGTGGAACCCCACCTTCCCCACGGACACCCCAGCTGTCCCGCCTGTCCCCCACCTGTGCTAACAGCCCCTGTGCCCCTTCCTCTCCCAGCAGCTGCAGCCCCCAGCCCCACTATGGGCATCCCGAGGGGACCGGACAGTGCCAGAGCTGGGTAGGAACTGGGGGTGATGTACAGCATGGCATGGAGCCGGTGTGAGGAGACTGCCCGAGCCAGTGGCAACATGCTATGGCACACGGCCACCATGGTGGGACTGATCCTCCGCTACGCTGCCCTGCGCACACCGCACACACGCGCAGGGCCCCCGGGGTCACTTCCTGGGGATTTCAACACTGTTTTGCAATAACCCTCACCTCAATCGCCCCTAAACCTGTCCCTGCCAGCAGGTGCCCCCCGAGTCACAACCCTACCCTGCCCCTAACTCTACCCCCTGCCCCCTAACCCAGCCCTGTCCTACCCCAAACCCTTGCCCCACACCCATCCCCTTGCACCCTGCCCATCCCCTCTCCCTAATCCTGTAGCAGAGCTACCATGGGGGGAGTCCCCAGTCAGGGCAGGGTGGTCCCGAGGGGCTGGCAGCAGGCACAGAGGTGTTCTGGGTACCAGCCTGGGGGTCTCAGCCCCCTTCTCCGGGGGTCTGCCCCCCTCACCAGTGTAGACGAAGCGTCCCGGGGCACCCTTGCAGAACTGCTTGGACTTGTAGGAGAGCGTCACCTCCACCACACCAGGGATGTGCCGCGGGGGGGTCTGCACCCGGATGGCGTGAGGCGTAATGAGCTGCAGGGCGAGACAGGGCTCAGCCCGCAGCCAGGGAGGTCGTGCCAGCCCACCGACGCTCCTCCCTGCACCCCCCTACCTCGCTCCACACCAGCATGGTGCCGAAGACGACCTGCAGCCCATCAAAGAAGTTGTCCCCGATGACGATGACGGTGGCACCTCCGGTGGTCCAGCCCTCGCTGGGGCTGATGGCTTTGATGCAGGGGGTGGCTGCTTCGGGCGGGAGGGGAGAGNGGCGCGAGGCTGGGGGAGAGAAGGCAGAGAGGGAGAGCAGAGGCAGAGAGTGAGAACCGGGCAGTGGCGAGGGGCGGGAGACAGACACAGGCAGCCACCGACACACGGACATGGACAGACACCAGGCAGGAGCAGGGGGTGGGGGGGAATGGGTGGGTGGCACTGTGGGATGGAGGGAACCAGGCCATGGGGAACAGATGAGGACAGTGGGGAGTGGATGGGGATGGTGGGCAGGAGTGTGTGCAGGGAATGGATGGGAGGATGGCGAGCGCATTGGGGTGGGGGGGTGGAAAGAGCATGCATGGGATGGACGGACAGAAAGCAAACAGGTCAGACAGGTGGACAGGGCATGCATGCATTGGGCAGAGGGACATAGAGAGACGTGGTGGATGCACAGACGGACAGAGCGGTGGACGGACAGAGAGCACGCAGGAGGGTAGGACAGCCTGCACGCGTGGGACGGACAGAGGGACGAAGGGACAGACAGAAAACGCAGGTGCACGGTGCCTGGATGGAGAGGCCGTGTGTGTGTGCTGGGTGGACGGACAGACGTACAAGGCATAAATACGGGGCTGGGCGCCCACCTCCAGGGCTGCCCGGGGTGCCCGCTGTGCCCAGCAGGGAGGTGCCAGGGCTGGGGGAGCTGCAGCCTCTGAGTGGTGTGGGGCAGAGCTGGGCACGGCCACGTCCTCCTTGAGGGTCCCAGCATGGGGACATGGTCTCTGGGGATGCCCAGGCACTGTGGGGTACGCATGGCTGTGGGGCTGCCCTGGCGCTGTGGGGCACACACGGCCGTGGAGCTGGCTCTGGCATAGCCGGGGCAGGGAATGCCACGGCAGGAGCAGCACCCACTGGCATGGACGTGCCTCTTGCCCCTCCCCATGGCCCTGCACACGTGCCGGGGCACGGCACACGCATGTGCTCCGTGCATGTGTGCGTGTGCAAACACGCTGGGCACCCAGCAGGGACTCACCTTCAGAGGGGTCGAGGCGCCGTGCCCGCCGCCCGTGCTTGGAGTTGTTGTGGACAAACATGTTGTCGGACACAGCCAGGACATGGCCGTCCACGTTCACCGTCGTCGACACAACCACCTGTGGGACAGCCGGCTCAGCACCACCATCTTCCCCCGTGCCCTCCCTGGGATACATCACCCCACGGTGGGGTCCTTGCCCCCTGCTCATCTCTAGTGTCCCCCCGCCCCCCCTGAGCATCCCGGGGCTGTGACGGGTGCTCTCTGGACCCTCCGTGCCCTGGTGGTGACACGCATGTGCAAATCTGCACCTGTTTGCAACGTGCAGGACCACAGGACCCCCACTCCAGCCCTGGCACTGCCCTGTCGTCAGCACCGGCCTGTCACCATGTCACCAGCCTGAGGGATGCCAGACCCCAGAGGACACCCCAGCCCATTCCCTATGTCACCAGCCTAGGGGACCCTGGACCCCAGGGGACACCCCATCCCATCCCGTCCCATCCCATCCCATCCCATCCCCTGCATGTCGTGTCCCCCTCCTCGCACCCCACTCCCCCCCTCCGGCATGGACTTGGCTGCTCTCCCGGAGCTGCTTGGCGCTATGCAAATTGGATAGGTCGTTAATCATGTAAAAATGTCACAATTATCATATCTTTACGAGAGGCCCTAATGAAGGCGCCCGTGCTGGGTGGGGGACGGGCCGG
>VZSF01005338.1:5169-48069 GCA_013398295.1 Chionis minor | reverse complement strand
CCGCTGCCAATTCCCAGCCCCGGAGCTGAAGCGGGAGCTGGAGTTACCGCAGCTGCAGGAGCAGCGTGGTTTGGACGGAGGGGCTGAGCAGGAGAGGATCCAGGTGGTGTTTTGTAAGATGGCTGCGCCGTTAAATCCCCGAGCCTTGTACACAACCTAATTTTAAGGCTGATCTACTTCCCCCACCGCGCAGCTTTGGCCTCTGGATATCAGATGTTAACGGAAAAAAATCGGCTGCTGCATTAGCAATCGTTACAGCACTCGGAGGCCCAGCTTCCCTCGCTCCCAGTTCAGGCAGTGGTATCCTGCTGGGAGAGGGGAAAACGAGGCCGGCTTTTCGCATCCCACTCTGCTCTCCGCTCCTCCGTAGCTCCCAGCAGCCCTGGCTCCAGCACACACATCCCTTCCCCAACAGCTTGCAGGGAAATGGAAGATGGCAGGGGAGAGGACCCCAGCCTCCAAGAAAACAGCGATGCCAAAGACTTAGGACTACGGAGAGGGAACAGCTCGATGGGATCAGCCTGCAAGAGGGGGCTTATCTCCTAAAAAAGCATCCTCCTTCCCAGAGGGCTCAGCTCCCCCTGCTCAGGGCACACAGGGCTCCGCTGAGCGGGCAGAGGTGCAGGGAAGAGCAGGAGCAGGCAGAGCCGCTTCTCCTCCCAAACACAACAAAGACTCTCGGCACGTCGCCGGCTTTCAGAAAGCCGGCATCAAAGCCTGCAATTCCCCCGCTGCGGCAATTGGGTTCCTCCTGCTTCCCAAACCTCCCGCCCCGGCTCTCCTTCCCAACAGCAGGTCTGAAAAGGGAGCTGTGTGTTCTGCCCTGGAGCAGAGCAAAAGGCAAATTCATAAAGCAAAAGGCACGGGAGCTTCGGGCTCCGGCTCCCAGCCACGCCACCTTGGGGCAGGAGAGGGGCCGGAGCTCAGCGGGGCAGGGGAGGGGGGAATACCAACCCCGCTCCCAGCTGGAAGGAGGAAAGAGTCCCAACAATAAGAGATGTGGCACTTGGAGACATCCACAGAAATAAGTTTATTTCCCCTACCGTCAGGATTATGAAACCACAGAAGCCGAGTTTAAATATTTACAAAGTGATCCAGCGCCCCACAGAGATCAAGAGAACAAAGGATGAAGGTACGGAGGGGCTCGGCCTCGCCGGAGAGCAACGGCAAAGCCGCGGAGCTCCACAGCACAAGCACGTGCAAAGGGGAAAGGAGCGGAGCGTAAAACTGGCATCTGGGAGGTGAAGCACAGGGTGAACCTTTCATGTGGCCAGTGGAGGGGGCACTGCGAAGAAGCCGGTAGGGAGATGAAGGAAGCTGCAAGGAGCGGATGTTCCTCACCCACCCACCCCGCTTCTGCCACCTCCCACGCCAAGAGGAAGCAGCCCACTCCCCACAGAACCGCAGGCGCTGGCTGCGGCGCTGCTGGGAAGCCGTGCCGAGTGCCGCCGGGGTTTCTCCGCACTCCCGCAGCGCCGGGCTGACACTACCGCAGCATAGGAAAACCATAAATCTGACCAGCCCACCCGTCTTCTCCTCCCAGCATCCGACCTCCGCGGGCAGCATCCTTCATGGTGCAAGTACAGACAGCTCTGCGTGTCCAGCACGGATGCGCGCGCTGGCTCTGCAGTACCTCAGCTTTGGGCCTGGCCACGTTCCCGTCAGATGCCCGGAGCCATATCCCGTTGCTGCCGGTGGAAGCGGGTCAGCTGTTCAGCCAGGACTTGGGCGAAGCGCCGCTGTCCTTCCCCGGCAGCCAGCACTCCGACCGACGAGGAGGCCCATTTGCTGCTCACAAGTCTCCATTTGAAACCCAGATCTGGTTAAAAAAAAAAGAGCGTTGGGAGCAAAACGACAAGGATTTTCACGGTGGGGAATGGCACTCAGCATGTTTTCAGAAGTCCCAGGGGTGGGAGCTGTGGCCAGCAGCCCCACTCCCGGCCTCCCCTGACAACTCAAAAGTCTCAGCTTTGGCAACGCTTGTAGAGCTTATCGATAAAACACTGCATCGACGTGCGAGACAGGCCTAAGAGTCTCTAGATTATTGCTACTGCGTAAGAGAGGTTGGCTTCAGCCCTGGGACCAGGGACTCCGAGCGCATCCTTGGCAGGTCACTCCGAGAAATCACACTTACATTAAAAACAGAGGCAAAGGACTAATCTCTCCTGTTCAGCTGGCTTGTGCCAGGGCACATTAGCCAGCAGGCTTGCTGGGCAGAGACCACAGCTCACCAAGACACCATCCTTTCATCGTTAAGGTTCTCTTTGATCAAGATCTTGGCTTCCTAATCAGCCCCAGGCCCAGCACCCCTCCAGCCTGCTCTCCAGACAGGCTTGAAACGGCTGTACAGAGCAGACACCAACGGCTATTTCAGTTCCAGGTAAACGGGGAAGGGTGCCGAGGTCTGCACGCCTCCACCCAGCCTGGAAAAGCCAGCACCAGATGACAGAGACACAACTAACACGAGGGAGAAGGGAGAGGTTTAAGGAGCTATTTAAAAGCGACTGAGGAAAAGGAGGAAATGCAGAAATCAAGAGACCGAAGAGGAGTCCCCAAGCCGTCCATATGGCTAGGGAGGTTGGGAGATGGAAGCGGATGAGGAGGCACACAGGGTCTGAGGACCAGCAGTGACAGCGAACGGGCTTCCCAGTCAGAGGAAGCCGCAGGGATGGCAGGCAGCGGAGAAGAGCTTTCTTGCTGGCTGTGAGCATTCCTTGAGGTTGAAATCCATCAGGTGGTGGAGTAAAGAGCTGGCCTTTCAAGGCGTGAGAGGAAAAGCTGTTCTCCTTCCTCTGCAGTCACAGGGGATCTGCTCAACTGCACATAACCCTTCNTTTCTTTTCAAAAAGCCACCTGGCTCCGAGCCCCACAGAAAGCAGCATCTGCAGGCCAGAGCCTCGGCAAACACAGCCCTGGAGCTCTCGCCCTGGAAGGGGTCTGGGTCACATCCAAATTCACTTCCTGCCTAGCACTCACAAACAGCCTACCCCCTTCCTAGCCATCCTGCCCCATCCAGGGCTCAAAAGGGCCACCAAAATGCTGCCAGACCAGCATTTCTCACATCAAAGCCAGTCCTGTAAAGCACTTTTACCCCGGTGCATTCTTCAAAGCACGCCAAGGAAGTAAACAGACCTTCTCGTTCACCATTCTGGAACCAGCGGCAAGAAAGCCAGTGCCCCAACTTGCCGGTGAAAGCCCAGCGAGGACACGGATGCTTTCCAGTCCCTTCACCTTTTCTTTTAACCTCCGACGGCCCCGCTGAGCTCAAGTCTCAGGTGCTGCTCTCATGGATGTTTTCAAAACTCTACGCGAAGCCTTCTGCCCCAGAAACATGTACCTGCTGCTGCTGCCGCCACCTCCGCAGGCGCAGGTATGCTGCGACACACAAAGTACCAGGGATCAAAGGAAAGTAAGTGGCGCGTGAGAAGTGCAACAACAATTTTAGATATTCAGAGCACAGGGAAAAGCGGGGAAGCTGTATTTTTTCTGGCACAAGCTAAAAGGGACTTAGTAGACTCCCAACTCTGCAACAGGCTACTGAAAGCGTGCAGACTGCCATGAGCCGTGCCCAAGCCAGTCCATCGACTTTCCTGCCTCTCTGGGCTCACCAGCAGGACTGGATGAATTTGCCCTGCCACAGAGCGTTCCTCTGCGTGTCTCCTCAGAAGAGTGTCCCACCGTCAACACCCTTCTGTCACTACTGGGGACACCATCAGGGAGTGCCGCAGCACTCTCCGTCCCCAGGAGGAACCCCACACCTCCGCTTTGAAACAGGGGCTACGGGGGAGTTGCGCGACAGGGAAACAACAGCTCCTTCCTGGAGACTCAGGAAATCTGAGGAAGCACCTGATGGAGTCTGCCAGGAAACCAGGTGATCAGAGAGAACCTTACAAAGTGCATCTGCTCGTACTCCTGAACCAGGAGGCAGGGTTTGCCTTGCAGCTTTACCTCACAATGAAAGCAAAGGTGCCCACGCCTCTCCTTTCCCCGATTGCGTTTCCACCTACCAAATTGCAGAAAGGGAGAATATTCAGGGAGAGAGCAGGAGGCTTCAGGACCCCTGACACTGGGAGACACCATCGACAGAACAAAAACAGAAGGAAAAGAAGCCAGTTCCAGGAAACAAAGATGAGCTGTTACAATGGAGTGGAGTTGCCACCTTCCCCAGAAAATGCCTCCCAGAGTCCTGTGCCTCCATCTCGATGGATCAGTCACAGTTTCTTCCTTCGTGTGCCCACAGAACGGAGAGTTCACAGCTGCCATCACCGCAAATGAAGCGTCAGAACGACGGTCACGATCACCCCCAAGAAGAGGACAAAGGGAAGCCAGGTCTTCACAAATCCCCCTACGCTGCAAGACGGAAAAAAGGGGGAGGGTTTAAACCTAAGAAATCAGCAGAGAAAGACAAGAGGGAGAGAAGGATGTGAGAGTAATTGGAGAAATCAAAGGGAGACAGATGCCCGTCTGACTCTCCTATCCATTGCTGGCACTGCCACACATCACATCCTGCAGGTTCAGCCTGTGCTAAAATTTGAGACCAAATCAGATCCCCAAATAACTCTATCGTGAACAATAGGGCTGGACTCTCCTTCCAGCTTAAATTCATGGTGAAGGCCAGCACATTTCATATCTACACCGAATCGAATGGTGACGGGAGACCACAAAAAATGAAACCCTGTTACCGCAGGCCTGGTTATTCAGACTGCTTGTGTATTTAAGCGAGACAGCAGGGACTACGCTTGCCTAAAAGCTGGTAGAGAAGCTCTTCCAGAACAGGAAAGACCCAACAGAAGTGGAGTCAAAAGCTTTGCGCAAGGCAGTCGTTACAGCATCTCCTCTTCAGGTGCAAGAAGCTGAAGTGGAGATTAAGTGCCCTTTCTAGTAAGGAAAACTCGGGGTTTCCCTCTCCACTCAAGTTGGAAGCCCCACACCAGCTGGAAATCTGACCAGGTTTCATATAAACAAGATTCAAGAGAGGAAGAGAAACCAGTAATCCTTGGAGACAAGCCATTCCGCGACCTTACGTTCTGACCTAGCCCAGCCAAAAGACAACAGAGTGAGACTTGCTTTAGCTAGCACTTCCCAAATTCCAGGCACCCTAAATTAGCTGCCAGATACAGTATTTCGGAAGCAGCACCCAGTGCAACCCAGAAAGCACCCTTGGTTCTTTTCCCAAGAGGCAGCATGCAGTGACAGTAGCACCTACTAGGAACATACACCCATGTGCTGTGGGGGAGAGATGTTTCTCCCTTCCCCAGGGGAAGAGAAGCTTTGGAGGGCAAGGAAGAATGAAAGAAACAGAGCCCCCTTGGCTGCTGAATCTAGACCGCTCCTCAGCTCACCTTACATACTTCCCATACAGGAGTGAGAAGAAGCAGAGTTTCACCATGTTCCAGGAGGTGCTGTTATCGTACCTCATCAAGTTCAAGGCCAGAGCCACGTGAGAATGGCAGTTATCACAGCAAAGGTTGTGCTGGAAGAGAAAAAGGGGCACGGGATTAGGAATCTCATCCTTGAGGCTCCCCAGTTTTGCACCCTGTGCTGGCGCAGACCCAGCAAGGACCCAAACACCAGGGAGATAATTCCTCCGCACACGGACAGGGCGTCAGCGTCGGAGCCGTACCATCCGGTGCTTGTACTCCTCCGAGGCATCATGTACAGCCGTGTCCCACGCGTTGGGACTGGTGGAGTATACTTTGCCGGGATCCAGTTTCCAGTACCTAGAAGGATGAGAACAGATCCTTTGGCATTACCGCTGCACCTTTACAACCTCTTGCTCTTCCCAGCTGGAAGCTGCTTAAAGGACTTGGAGAAATCCACTACCTCCAAAGGCCACGGAGGTGAGGTCTTCACGACAAGCATACGCTGCAGAGGGCAGCAGAAACTACTGCTCAGCACCCTCAGCCCAACAGCACCCCAGAGAGAAACTGCAGGCCTCAGGGGCACAGACAAAACTCTGAAGTGCTTTCACATCCCGTGACGTGAAACCTTCAGGGTATTCAAAACGTAAACCTGATCCAACAGATACACAAAACCCGGGCACCTCTCCTCCTCCTCCCCCCAGAAAATCATTAACAGGGTGTGAGTGATGACAGTTCATTAGTACAGCACAAGCAGTATTTACTTGGAGCACTTGTTGTTAACATTATCTTAAAATGGTTTAGCCTTTTCTTTTCTTTCTTTTTTTAATAAAGGCTCCATACAGCTCTAGTTATTAATACCATTACGCTGCTGTCACGCTTCTAAAAAGATTTAATTTAACGTGGTTTCTTGAAAAGCAGAGATGCAGCAGCCATCCACTTGAATTAGGGCTTCTGAACAACAAGAAAAGCAATATTATAGCACGTCTGTCTCCGTGAATTAAAGGACATCTGCAGGTCAGTTGGTTAGTTTAATAAAAACTAACAAGAGCACTTACTTCACTGGCTTCCCAAATGCCATGTTGTCTTCCTACAAAAAAGGAGAAATGTCTCAAGAGGATAACCCCGCGCAATATTCGTGATACGCCTCTCGATGAAAGGCCTCACAACCCGCGATCGCTTAGTGATAAAACTGTCACATCGCCTCAGCAGTCTCATGACACCAATCTTATCTGTGCGTCTGGATTTAGATTTCAACTGTTTTCATGCTCCTGTCCTGGGCACAAGTAGATTTATACTCTATACTTGGTGACATCATCAGCTACATGGTACCGTGTCCCTCGTTTTCGGGGTTTTCCCCCTCCTCCCCTCCCTGTTTATACCTCATTAATTCAAAGTTCTAAGTGTCCCAATCTGTTAAGAGTACTGATTATCCCAAAATAAATCTCCTTTACTTTAAAGATCCACCAGACTATAAAGCAGTTCAGAAGACTGGCACATACCTGATGCTCAGCAGCATGACAGTAACAGGCATGCCGAAGAAGTTGGAAGGCAACTTCTGTTACTCGGAATTAAGAGAATTTAGGTCCTAAATTCCCAATCAAGAGCCTAGACTACAATGTTTTTCCCCTTCCGCTCACCAAACTAGCCACTATTTATCGTAGCCCCCAAAATGAGCTCCACTGGACAGCAGCCCACAGAGTAATAGCAAAGATCCATGATCTTCAGAAACATCGAAAGCCATTATTTTGCAGAACTTTGAGCTGCAAAAGACAGAGGATGGCTCAAAAGTCACCAACAAAGGGGAGAAAAAGACCAAGCAGAGATTCCACCGAAACACACAGATCCGTTGTCTACTTACCGAGACAAAGTACGGCCCCGCAAAGTCCCGAATGACTCCAGTCGACGTGCAGATACCCATGTGGCCAATGATCGGGAAGAGCCATCTACCGAGGCAACAAGCGAACCATCAGGCTGAGATATTCGGCCCCCCCGGTCACACCGAGTGCGTGCAACATGCTGCCGGGATGCTGCTGGAGCGGCCGCGCAACCAACTGCATAGCATGGGACAGACAGGCACAGTTAACGCGTTATACGCAGCCCAGAGAGGAAAAGCAGGTGAGCCAAAGCCAGGCAAAGACATGGAGCAGGTAGAAGCAAAAGAAAAACACGCAGGGAATACCCAAAGCCGCGCTGACAAGCAGGTCTACAGTCAGCTCGTCTGCGGGGCAGCTGGGCTCTGGGATTTACCGCGCAAGGCTGTGGTTACAGAGAGCCCAAGACTCCCAAGGCCTCCGTTGCACAAGTCCCCCGCCAGGGGATGGCGAGCCCCAGTCTCCCAGAACAAACCCAGTTGCATACCCAAGCAAAAAGGTCAGATCTGGGAGAAAATGCCTTGAGCTCAAACCTTCCACCTCAGCAACCGAAAATAAGGTCACCCTGCCCATCTTCCCATCCACACTGCAGCTTTTCACAGCAAACTTCCACACCCCAGACAGAAAACGGGGCTCCTGGCTGCAGGAAAAGCATTCCCTCCCCTTAACAATCTCATTGCTTCAGAGACCTTCTCCTCCCCGCTGGATATTTCCAGCCCCAGGGAGCAGCAGAAGATCTATATTCCAACCCCTTTTCCATGATCTTCACTTAGAAGGAAATACTTCAGGCCACGTTACAGCTCTCTCCTGCATCCTCCGGCATTCTCAGGTTTGCTGACCTCTCTCCGATTTCTCACCCCCCTCTCCCCCAGGGACTGCGGGCAGCAATGAATATTTCAGAAGAGACTGCAGCAGCGCTAAACAGCAAACAGATTCTCAAGGCACAGCTCAATTCGAGACCCTAAAACTATCAAAATATAAAGGGATTGAGGCCGTCAGATGTTACGAGGAAAGACAAGCCGCAGACAGCGATAAGCACAGCTGAGGTTATAAATAGCGCAGAACTCCTGTTGATAACACAACCCCACGGCGCGGAGAAAAGACTCTGCAAAGTTTGACGTTCTGCGCTTGCATCGCTTACCCTCTGCCCGTCCCTATCTGGCGCGATGAAAAGCAGCCAGTTTTCACTATTGTGCGAGGCTTTATCAGCCAGAAGGTACAGCTGGATATAATGCTGTCACAGCGCTGCCACCTTCAAAGGCCCAGGCACTTCTTCCTTTTTTTTTTCCCCCTAAATTCTCCTCTCAGCGCTGACTAGCTTTCAAGCCTCCAAATCCACGGATGACAGGAAACGTCAGAGGCAGAAAATGGAGCTACTGTGCAATCTAACGGGAGATTTTCGCCAAATACCACCCCCGAAATTTCTGCTGCAAAAACAAAGTCAACGGGAAGATGCCACCATTCCTCAGGGAATCGACCCACAAACAGGATGCCCAGCGACTTTGGCAGCAGGACAGCTCTCTTCGTCAATCCCAGCGGGAGAGAAGAAGGTTCAAAGCTTTGGAAAATCCTCTGGGAAAAGACTAAGCTGGAAATTTCAAGCACAAAAAGGGAAGAGATAAACCCCAAAGCTGGTTTGCAGCTGTACGCGAGACAGCAACAGGAAAGCTGCGGCTTCTCCTGGCCAAGGAGAGCTGTGCCATTCCCAATCCTGGCACGGACCACACCACGTCTTCTACCTGACTTTCAGCTCTGGCTCGGTAAACATTATCACCTGATTTGAACCGGAGGAGAAGAGGAAGGCATAAAAACAAGCCCTTGCGTTCCCAGACTAACCCCCAAAGCCACATTTTACAGCTTTTCCTTTTCCCACGACCAGAGAAAAACTCCAGAAGTTCCTCCCTGGCGCCCGCTTTCGCTTTGGCTGACAAGACCAGGAAGGCAAACTGACTTCTGACTGATTAAAAGCGAAGCACGGAGGCTCTCCTCGAGGCATGAGGTGGTCCAAGACGCCCCTAGCCAAATCCTGGGCTGCAAAAACATGACAGACTTCCCACGTTTCGCCGGATCCTTTCCACTCCCGCCTCCTGCACAGACAAGCCCGCTCATGGCACAGCTTTCCCCACGCACACCCTGGCTGCGGGGAGAGAGGAGAGGAGAGGAGAGGGAGAGGGAGAGGGGAGCCCTACGCCAAGGAGGGCGCCCTCCCCGGCACCCCCCGAAGCAGCCTGGCACCCCCGAGCAGGCCCGAGCACCCCGAGACAGGCCGGGCCTACCCCGGAGCAGCCCAAGGCAGCCGGTTCCCCCGGTCTGGCAGCTCCAGAAGGGAGGCGAGGCGGGCCGGGCTCCCTGCCAGATCCCAGGCACCCGGGAGAGGGCCGAGAGAGGAGGAGGAGGAGGAGGAGAAGGAGGAAGGGGGTGCCCCAGCTCGGGGCCTTCCCAGTAGCGAGGCGCAGGCCCAGGCCTCAGCCCGCCGCCGGGGCCGCCCGGGGAGCGCGGGCCCCGCACTCACGTCAGGACGGGGATGGGGGTCCACACCACGCAGTAGGGAAAGCGGCCGCGCTCGGCGTCCAGCCCGGCCCCGCCACCGCCGCCGCCATTGAACTGCTTCATCTTGGCCTCCGCTTCCGCCATCACCGGGGCCCGGCCCGCCCCCCTCCACCCTTACGCTGGGCCGCCGCGTTTGCGTCACTTCCTGGAGACCGCGCTCGCTTCCGGGCACGGCCGGTAACCAGGAAGCGGCAGCGGGAGGGAGCCCCGCGGCCTGGCCCCGGGGGGTACGGCTCCCGCCGCCCCGGCTCCGGGCTGGAAGGGCCCCCCCGGTCCTTCTGCTGCTCCCGACAGGCACCTTCCCCCGCACCTACCTTGTGCGGCTCCGCCTCGGCAGCCAACCGCTCCCCGGCACCCTGGCAAAGAGGAGAGGCTGGAAGAGTCAGCCCAAAGAACCGCCAGGATTCCCAAAGGTCATCCCAAAGAAACACACACACACACACCCCCACACACACCCCGACCCCCCCCGGAAAGTGTAAAAGCAGAAATAAGCGTAACACGGCAAGGGAAGAGGCGGTCAAGGTAGCGCCAGGGGAGGAAGGGCATTTACAACTAGAGAATCCGATTAGAAAAATAACAATTGCTTTATTAGCAAGTTTTAATTCAAACTACACGAGAAAGCTGAAGGAGGAAGATGTTTATTCCAGATTTCCACCCACCGCAACACACTCAGCAAAAATACAAAGTGACAACTCGCCGGAGCAGCAGGAAGAACAAGGAGGATGTGGCTTGTCCCAGCCCGGCAGAGCCGGGACGGGGATGTTCTGCCCAGGGAGCATCCAGACCCCACTCTCCTCTTCGCACCCTTCCCTGCTTTCCTTGGAAGCTGCTTGTTTCCTCCTCACACGGATACCTGGAGCTGCGGTTTCCCTCCAAGGCCCGTGGTTCGCAGAGCTCTCCAGCACAGTCTGTGGTGGCACCCAGCACGACGCCAAGGGCTTTTGTTAATTAAACAGTCTTGGCCCCTTCCCGCACGTGGTTGGGTTCCTCCTCCCATGGTTGGGTTCCTCCTCCCTTGTAGCTCCAGCACACCAAGTGGAGGCAATGCGGAACACGCAGGTGCTGGCTTTTGTGATTAGCGCACCCTGTTAATCGCCAGAGCCACGTTCCCAACGGTCATCACAAACTTACAGCTTCCACGTAACGGCCCCGCTTTTTACTGAAATTTCTCTCCTTCATCAAAGACTCCTCTTATCTCTCCTTTATGTGTTCCACTTTCCATGACCTGACTCCGCTCAACAATTAAGCTAAGTCCAGCCTTCCACGTTTGCCAACGTACTCTCCCTTCTGGGGACAGAACAGCACTCATGGCTCACCGAATTTTCGAGGAGTGACGCTTCCGGCTTTGAAAGCCCAGGAGATGGGTAACCTCAACCCCCAGCAGAGGCATGTGAGAGTGGACACCAGTTTGGAGTTGCCGCTACGGCAGTAGAAAGCATTGGCTAACAGTCTAGTCTGGAGGTGGCCTACCCGCCCCCAATACACGCTAACTCATCGTATGAGTACGCAGGCTGCGACTCAACTAGCATAGTAACGCACTGAAGACTACCTTTCCAAGCCCTCAAGCAATCATCTAACATCCCCCCTTATCTCCTAGTCTAGACCATGTTTCGGGACAGCCTCTCCAAGAGGGAGAGCTGCTCCAGAGGCATCTGGGTGGAAGCAGAGGCTTCCACCGAGCTGCTCGCCCCGAGCTGTAGCGCGGGCATCGTCTCAGCACGACCTGTCACCGCGTCGGAGCTGGTCAAGAGCCTGAGACCGTGCTCCCAGTGGTGAGGGATTTCACAAAACAGTCCGGTTCCAAAAGACAGAAAGCTGAGGAAATACAGACACCCTTGAGAGCAAAGCCATGCCTGGTGCTTTGGTTTCTAACGGACGCTTCCTATTTTGGCACTTCGGAAGGAAGATGCACACAAAGGTTGTATGTGTTTCAGCGAACACTTTTTGTTCGATGGAGAAAAATACTTGCATTGATTTGCTCCAGGCTAACATAAATATCAGAGATTGTTAAAAATCTATGAATAGGGGCCAATGTTCACATCAGCTAATGTGGTCCTGGCGCGTTCGTCGGATTAGGCAATGGATTTGCTCTTCCTGCTTGTGTCTCGGAGGCTGCTAAGCAGCATATCACCAGGGACCAGCTCCCTTGGCAAAGCCACGCAGCAAGGACGATGCTGACAGGCTCGGCAGGACACGTCTCCCCGCAGCGCCGCCTCACACCCTCCCCTCTCGCGGGGGCAGGGGGCATTTTAGACAGCCCAGTTTATTCCCTCTTAAACCCAGCGCCAGAAAGCAAACCCAGCTCCTGGAGCATGGGAAGAACACTGTTTTCCCCCAGATTTAACANAAAAAAAAAAAAAAAAAAATCAATACAGCACTCCTGTACTGCACAGCTTTCTTTTGTGTTTGTCAGGCAAGCAGAAGGGCTCTTCATCCCCAGCACCGCACTGGCAGAAAACGGGTGAGCTGTAGCTGACAGCAGGGTCTTCCTAGTGACAACTGGAAAGCTGCTGCTGTTCTACTGCTATTGATCTAAGCAGAATACAAAACACCTGAAGTCAGCAGGGAAAAATAGCTGCAGTTGGAAAAGAAACTGCGGGGGGGTGGGGAGCAGGTAAGAAGTTCCCCATGCATAAAATTAAAGGACGGGCTTTTTATTGCAGCTATCTTGCCTGACTACAATACTGGATCGATGTACGGAGCAGGAATACTGCCATCATTGTTTTCGCAATCTCTCATTTGAGGAGAAACAAAAGGTTTCACACTCCCACTTTTGCCACTGCCTTGCCACCGCTGGCTCCTCTCGCCCGTTGTCAGCACGGAAGCAGCTCTACCTCCCGTCGGCCCAAAACGTCCTCAGGACAATCATCTCTGCCTGCTCGCTGCAGGTGCCAGCGCATCACTCGCACCCTGGAGATGCGGAACCCTTCCCAGAGGAGAGCCTGTCCGCTCTGGGAAGCACCAGCCCAGACCACGCAACCGGTTTGGGTTTGTCCAAGTGCACGCCACCATGGCTAAAGCTGGAGCTCAGCCCGGAAGGGATTCGGTTACCTCCCCTTTCTACCCCGGCTCATCTCTGAGCCTGAAAGAAGCAGGCACCCAGCCAGCTCTCGTTCAGTAAGCGGCTTCCTTGGGAACCTTCCCTGTTGTGACAGCTCAAACATTACAGGGACTGCCAGAACCAAACCACTCAAGGAAGAGATCCCCTCCCCCTTCTGACATTGACAACCGAGGCAGCAGCAGGCAACACCGCGTGCAGGAGTCTATTTAAAATGTCACCGAGGCACAAGGCTGATGGAGGACACCAAGGCGTCCTTCCCCCGCCCTGGAGGTGATGCCGGGGTGGGTTGCCTTGCGTTTTTGTTGTTCCTTTCCTGTGGTCTGCGCCTGCTGCAATCTGACAGCCTCTAATCGCTCAGCGTGAACCAGAAACGTCACTCTCATCTGTACCGATGATGGTGCTTCTCGCAAGTGCAAGAACATACGCAGGCTCAGCCACCCACCCCATAAAGCGTGCCCCTAAGCCATCTCACCCCTCAGCTTTAACCTTCAGGTCTTTTCTGCCTCCCTGTCACTTGAAAGCCGCATTTCCTTTTCTCTCTCTCTCCAATTGACAGAGTCAATCCACGGGCCAACTTTTATGTTTAAAGGGAAAGCCACCGGTTTCTCAGGGACGTGGGGCACACGGTGGAAGAGCTCAAAGAGCCAAGTGCAGGTCACCATGACTTCTCAGCTATGAAAGCCACAAAAAGGCCCACCTTTTGTCCTTGCCAGCCCCAGAGGGGTTCCCAATCAGCCTCACCTTCTGCAGCAGTGAGGCCTGAACAAGCTACAAGGAGCACAACGTGCAGAGGACTGAATTCCTCACTGCAGCAGCAGCAGGCAGTTTTCTGACATCCCGCTCCCATTTCGCTCGGAGTCAGGAGCCATCTTGAGCCCTTCGCAGGCTTGTTCCTGGCACTGCGAACAGTGACATCAGAGAAAAACAAATTCATCTGCAGGGCTGCGATCGCTCCTCTCCCTCTTCAACCCAACTCCCTTACCCAAATTACAAATAAACCTCATCTTCTGGGTCCTTCTAGCCATTTCCACCCACGATTCAATCACTCGGCTTCCCCTTCCACGCTTCCTCTTTGTCCAACTGTTCCGTCCAAGCTCTGACCTAATTAGTTGATTACCAATTCCAGCTGTGGATGCACATTGCTTTGTTAGAGCAGAGCTGCCTTTGAAAGCAATAATTTCTATCAGACAGGATTCAAAATGAAGAGGCCTCCAAAGGCTTTCAGCTGAAAGGTGTTCAACAGGAATTTTTTTATAAGAGAAGAGGTCAAATGGATTCTGAAAATAGCAGACTGGTTTTCTAACTCTTACTTAAGGCCTGGCTTTCTGCAGCTTGGAGGGCAGGGAAGTATTTGGGAGGTTTTGCAGCAGGAGCCCAGAGGAGAAAGCGAGTTTGTGGTATCCTTTAGCAAGGGCTCATCTCTGGGTCTAAATGTTGATGTCCTACAGACCACGCTGAGTGCAAGACACTTTAAGGCAATAAGTGCGCTGTTTCTGCCAGCGCAAACATCTCTGAATGTCAGTCAGTAACATGGTGACTCGGGCAGGTCACCTTGGGTCTGCCCCGCAGCTGAAGCCACCAGGGCTCTGCTTTTTGGGGCAAGAGGCTATTTTAAGAAGAGCTAAAAGGCAAGGATGGGCTAATTTTCCCTACTTGGCTTTTTGCCACCCCCCTCCCCTCGCTCAGCTCGGGGTGGGGGATTCAGCAGGGATTCAGAGAGGATTTGATCAGTTTTACCCCCCACCCTGACAAAACAGGATTCAGAGAAACTAACTCCATTACAGCACCATTCACCTGTCTTTTTGTGCTCCTCTCTTCCCCAGCAAGCCCCAGGCAGCCCTTCTCATCCTCACCCCGATGACGTTTCCAGCTTTAGCTCTAAACCACGCCGGCTGGACTCTGCTCCGCAGACAGATCCGGGCTCCCACACCTGGATAAAGGACCACCAGCACTAACTCAGCAGCCACCACAGCTTACACAAGCCGTGTTTCAGGCTGCCCGACCCCCTTCCCACTCCAGTTTACCGGGGCCTCTATTCTCCATGAAGCAGCGGCTGTTAAAACACTCAACATCCAGCCCAACCAGGCCACCCTCCGCCCACCCAGTCCACCTCCGCAGAGGAGAAAGGTAGAACAAAGCCAGAACAATCCCCCAAACAAAATGACACCAAGAAAGGACTAGAACAAAGAATTGTTTAATTGCTTAACCCTTTCTCTTCCAGGGACCAGAGAAACAAGTTTTCCGCTCCTTCTAACGAGGGCAGTAAGGCTTGTGGGTTACCTCTACAACTGCAGGGGCAAAGTTTACGAGATGATCATCTTTAGTACTTGAAAAAGCGAGAAGCAATGGTCATCGCAAGACTAAGAGAATCCTACAGTCTCCTAATGGAGAGTCCATTGCTAGAATATAAAAATAAAGGAGGCATCCCTGCATATCCCAGGCTAGAAAGAGTTAACCAGAAAGAGCAGGAAGAAGCTTTCCCAAAGAGGGGGTTGAAGTAAACAGCAGAGGTCAATAAAGCAACATCTTCTCCCTACTTCCCCAGCATGTTTTTTTCCCCTCACCAATAAATACAAATTCCTCATTAACAAGCAGACAAAGCAGGTAATCTGCCCACAACAAGGGGAAAAGGGGCCAGAGGCAGAAAGATTTTTTTTTCTCTCCCCTTCTCTCCCATTATTATTTATCTTTTTTTAACCAAAGCAGCCATTAAAAAAAGCGACCCACTGCAGAGGCAGGGAATCTTGTAGCTTTCACACTGCAACTGGCAGGTAAAAGAGCTGCACTGTCTCACAAGGGTAAAAACAACAAAAAATAGCTGCCACAGCAAAAGGTGAATGGGGAGGGAGAGGTCTGTTCTCTTCAGAGCTTTCCATCTCAGTCTCCCAGTTCAAAAATCAAAGTCTGCAGACATTGTCTACTGAAAGCTAGAAAAAAAGTTTGAGTGGGAGGAGAAGGCGGAGCAGGAGGGGGGAGGAGGAGGATGTCACTAGTAGGAAAGCCTTAAGCAAAAAAAGAAAAGGCCAGACCATGTCAAAAAGCCACCCAAGTGAGAAGAATTTTCCGTTGCCTCTGGGTTTTGAAGAGCACCGAGTGCCAGAGTACACCTGGGGTGGGGGAGCTTGTCCAGAACCGCACAGGTAAACCGGGCGGTCACACCTGCTGCACTGGTACTACGCGAAAACGAGCAAACGCGCCCTCAGCAGCCAAATGACAATCTGTCCCGGGAAAGCCCTGCTTCGGCAGGAGAAGACGGAAGGGCCAGTCTGCCATCACAGCTCAGCAGAGCACGAGGGCAGGCCCTCCTTTTTGGGTGGCGAGGGACGTGCTCCCGCGAGACTGGGGTCCACCAAGGCTCGGTTTCACCCACACGTGAAAGAGCGGATGGACATCTTTGTCCGAGGGGCAGAGATCAGGTCCCAGTTCGCTCCGCTGCCATTGCAAGGGGGGCACGGGAGATCTCTCTAGGCAGGGAACAGTGTCCTTGGAGAGATGCTGCCAGCTACGAGCCTCTGTGACCTCTCTCCCTCCTGCACAAGGCTCGCTCATCTCATAAAGAATGTTCTGGGAGAGGAAGCCAGTTACCTTGATCAGCCAGCACTGCGCAGTCTCTCTCATCAACGCCTGGCAGCGAGAAGCAGCCAGAGAAGGAAAGGGAGGCCTCTCGTCTTTCCACAGCAGGAACAGGAAGACCAGGGATTGCACCGCATGGAAGAACGGCCCTAATGCAGCAAACACACATGCGCACACGCTCCCAGACACGCACCTCACACCCCTGGGACCAAGGCTAGCATGTTCAGACCTTCAGCAGTAAGAGATACGAGACGGCGCAGAGCAGTTAAGATCTCCAGGGGCTCTTTGGTCTTAGTTGATAGTCCTAGAAAAAAAAACAACCTCTTCGGATTCGGTTGTAGCACAGCTGTGTAAGATCTATTTGATATTTAGTGTTTGGCAACTGCAAGAGGGGAGAATGGGGCTGCACGTTACATGAGAGGGGGAGGAATGGAAGTCCAGTGCTGCATTTCCAGGCGTACTCCTGGCTAGGCAGCCGGAGTCAGTGTGTGGAGAACGGGAGGAGGAAGGAGGGTTCCTGAGAGGACCGCTAATCCATCAGATGTTACACCAACAACGAGGCGGAGAAGGCCCACCTTGGCCAAGACAGAGCAGCTGACTGCACAAAAACGCCGCTGTCTAAAAGCTCGAAACTTTAGTTGCAACATAGACATGGTGGCAACGTTCTCAGCTCCGGCACAGGTGACATGGAGAGGAGAAGGTGAATAGAGCTACACACATTTTGGGCAACAGAGAGAGAAGGTCTGAAAGAGTGCTGTTACCAGTCCCTTTCCTCAGTAGCTTTAGCTACGCGAGTCCTGGGTCTCTGATCAAACCTGGTCCCATTGCCGTCGCCTTTCTCCACGGGTTCACAGACCACAGAAGAAAGTATCAGAGCTGGGCAAGCACATCCTGCCCTGTTGAGCTGCACATACTCAGTGCCTTCACCAATTCATCAACTAAGACATGCCCAGGGACAAGACAGGCGATATCCAGTCCTTAATACAACACAGCCACATCTGGTGACAACGCGTTAAGAGATGGAAGCCAGAAGAAAGATGTTATGGGACAAACCAGGTGTTTCACGGCCAACAACTCTAAACCAGGGGCCTCTAGACAGGCTGGTAGCACAAAAGCAGAGTCAAGCTTTCAAGACCAAGATCACTGCAGCAAATTCATTCCATAACCCCTGCCCTAGGTTCGTATTTTATTCAGGAATTTAACATCCCCTCTGCAAATGCATGAATGCAGGCAACGTCTCCTGTACCAGATCATACGGCAGCTCTGGGAAGAAAAAAAAAAATCACCAGCTTACACTGCTTACAGACAATTCAAAGACCCCTGGTTGGGACTAAATTCCACTAAAGGCAAACCCTGGACCACACTGCCATGCTGCTCAGTAGCGTGATGGGAGAAGGAGGAGGTGGTGGCGATGGTTTAAAGAGACGGCCGCTCCTGCCCCTGCCAGCTTGTCCTACTCTGTGCATAGTGCGAAACAGTGCAGTCATTCATCAGAGAAAGTTCAGGACGAAGGAAACTAGGTTCCCTTTCAGCCAAACAATTAGAGGAAGGAGAGGCAGTTCTGTTTTAGCTGGGCCGGCACTGGACTTGCCCCTCTGAGCTGTCTTCATCATCTGAGCCTCCAGCCCCACCACTGGTCAGTCCTGTAATCCGGTACCCCATGTTCAGCAACATCACCTCCAGCGGGTCTGCGTTCATTCGTCTCTGGTTAGCTTGGGAAGCACCTTCCATGTCTACCACCACGCGGCCATTAAGGGTTTCACTCTGCAAGACAAGAAGGGAGACAACTCAGCAAGGCAGCGCTACGACCAAAGAGGGGCTGTTACTGCTGCTGCGACTCTCGAGAGATCTCCGTAGGAAAGACGGGCGTGTGTTACACCTCACGACAAGACGGTCTTTTAGCGCAGCTCTTACCTCTGGCCTGGGGTTCCACAGTCGTACAACCGGGTCAATGCCGCTGGTGGCCAGGAAGCAGTAACTGGGATGAGGCTGGAGACAATTCACAATCGACTCGTCTCCCTGCAGCACTCTAACAAGGTTGGTGGTTTCTTTCTCCCAGATGAAGAAGGAGCCGTCGTCTGACCCACTGACTATGTACTGTGCATTGCTAGGGTGAGAGGAGCAGAGACTGGAGACCACAGCTCAGAGCCAAAGCTAGTCTCTAGCAGACATGAACATCTCAGTTGGCTTCTATAATCAGCAGGCTGCCACCCCTCACGCTTACGGATCCAGATAAAGCTTTTTGTGCTGGTTCCCTCCATCCCCAGGATTCATGTTTTCAATCCCAAATGGCTTTTCTGAAATGCTAGCCCAACTGGGTCCTCTGTGGATCTGCTACTGAACCAGCTATTCATGCAGCCACACAAGGAGGAGGGTTTCTGTCATCTTTTTCAACCCTGCAAACCATTGGCAGTGTCATTTTATGAACAGTCACATGGGGCTACGCATGAGGCTTTATCCGATGGAAGAGAGCACTCTGCTGCTGCACACACTCCTGTCCTGCATCCCTATTACGCTCTGCCAACGTACCTGCCAAAGAAATTGGCCTCTTTGATGTCTGTAGTAGTGTTACAGTGGCCACAATATCGGAATTTGTAGTCGTAGCTGCGCTCCCTCAGCACCATCTCATCCTCTGAGATGGAATCCTTGCGGCCTGTGGCTCGCAGCCGGATGGGGCCACCTCCTTTCTTGTCTTCAGCTGGAAGGACAACAGATTTCCCTCATCACAATTTGGTGAGGAACATGTTTGTAAGCAAACAGCAATCCAGGAGACCCCGACAGCTTTAGAGAAGAGTTAAGGACAATTCCAGCAGGGAGCAGGGCTTGGAGCACAAGCTTCCTTCCAGATTATCTCCTGGGTACATCAGACCCCTTTTACCATACTCACACTCAAGAGTAAACCGGGACCAGGTGCAAGGAAAGAACAGACTCAGGCCAGTTTTTGTGCGCGGCAACAATCAATCTCTCTCAGTAGTTGGAGCTTTACTTGAGAGGGGCAGTTTAAGGAGAAAAAAATCCTTGTCTGATCATTAGATTTTAGTATAACCTTGAAGAACCACACTGAACACCAGCACTCACCGTTATCACTCTTGGAGAAGAGGGCTGCATTGATGTCTCTGTCTAGTGCGTCGCAGGCGCTGCTATGTGCTTGTTCTGGGAACTTCCCTTTAAAGTCATCCAGACACTCCAGTGCTTCTGCCACGTACTTGAGTTCAAAGAGACAGCGGGCAAGACGGAAATGGGCCTTCAGGTGGCATGGATTCAAGGATATGGCCTTCAAGCAGTCTCTTAAAGCATCGTAATGGTCCCCATCCCTGAAGAAAAGGGAGGGTTGGATTAGATAGCCCAAGCAAAAACAGCGTACACTTTCCTCGGCCATTTCCCAGCCCTCATTTCCCTCCAAAGCTTGCTGTTTCCAGCTCGCTCTGTGCAAGCAGACACGCCGCAAGCTTACGTACTAATAGCATTTGCCGTTTCCCAGGGGCACCATCTGACCAAGCCCAGCTTCTCGAATGCACCTCCCCACGTACACAGGCAGCCCTGTAACATGACCATGCAGGGAAGCCCAGCAAGTCTTGACCTGCCATTTTAAATCCGACAGAGCACAGCTCGCTGATAGAACACATTTAGGGAAGTCCTTTGAAGATGGAGGATGCACGAGCCCTCTGGCCAAGCAGACACAAGGCCTCTCCTGCAAGGCGAGCAGGGCCTCGCCAGAGCACGGCAGCTCACGCGTGCCCCTTTGTGGACGCTCAGCGTGGCAGCACGTTTCCCTGCCCACAGCCACTTGTAGCCCTCAAGAAGGAGCAACAGAACCACTGCACTTCGTAGCCCTGATGGACACGTGTCTAACGCAGCAGTCTTTTCCCACCTGTACGGGAAAAACCTTCAAGTTTTAGAAATAAGCGTTATAGCAGACTGGTATCATAATGGATATTTATATCCTGTTTACAGTTACTGGAGACTACGCTTGACTTCGCTAAGCCCTATAGCTGTGGGAATAAGAACGCTTCTGCTTGTGCTCTGGAAGCAGGAGAGACTTGACGAGCTTTGCGTGCTGGTACCCACAGTTCAGACTGACAGAAGCTGAGAAGTCAGCCGGGGCTGACACACCTGGTGTACCAGCATCGAGCCTAAACTCCTCAGAGGCACCACAATCTGTCTTAAGAGTGTGCCAAGTCTCCACATGACGGCTAATAATAATAATAACAACAACCACAACAACGTTTCACACCTGTAACCTGTGTGCACTGCACTTAACCAAAGTCTGAAACAGCCCCAAGGGGAAGGGGGTGAATTGCCCTGTACCTCCCACACGACAACAATTTTAGATCACACGGATCTCTGTCAGGGAAGAGGTGCTCCTGTCTCTCTATTCATTAAAGGGAGCTCCAAATCTTTGGGTCACACGCTAAGCAGTAGCCACCAGCCCACTCGGTGACACAAGCATGTTCTGCAAACCATCCAGCCTATATCGCTCCCTCCCATCCCCATGGATATTGGCCACGTATTACAGCTTGCTAGCACAGAGCAGAAGGTTGAGTGCCTTGTCCGTGAGATCTGCAGCAGAGCAGAAGAAACGTGGTTCTTGAGGGCTGTCTTTGCAGCAGTGCACCTGTGTTAATCCCGCGGGCTGGGTGCGCAGCACCAGGCCGCTTTTGTTCAAAGAAAGAGGGAATGCAGGTTACCTGTGATGACAGCAGACGGGGGCGTCTCGTGTTTTCAGAGCTGACTCCCTTTTTTGCCACTCTCAAAAATCCCCCGACCTCAACTACCAGCGTCAGACAGCCCAACAGACTGGTGTGAAAACGGACACGTTGAGCTGTAAAGCAGGCGCCGACTTCTCCCATTGTTACAGGTTTGACTCAGCTTGTGCGAAAACGCTCAAACTAGGAATCGGCTAAGTACTGTCAACACAGACTGCTAAAAGCAATCTGGAGAGCGATGCAGTTGGCTCTCGGGAACAAATTTTAAAAGGAGAGCCTTAGAAGCGCTGCAGAGTACGAGTAGCATCTTAAGGGAGATGAGCAAGGGCAGGTGAGAAAATTACAGACCTTCCTTTTTTTCCAGATCTCTCTGTTATTCAGCAAATGAGGCCAAAGCAAGACCTGCGCTATTCTGCAGGGTGGCCTATAGCTCCTCCTGCTCCGGACGTGAAGGACACCTTAGAGACACACAGTGGTTCAGCGCGGGTCACTGTCCAACTGCTTCACCCTCCTTCTCAGTGACATCCCAGCCACCTTCTGCCACACGCCAGTAGCTGCTCGTAGCAGAAAAGCACCCAGTCTTTCCTGCACCTGAGAAGGTATCAGCTCAGTACTATTTAAATTCTAATCATCGCATGCCACAGAAACCCACTGTGCATATATTTTCACATCTTCCTGCTACCGAAAACTGTAGCAAAGCACTAGCTGCCACACAGAGAGGTTGAGATCTGCCAACATCCTTCGGGAAAAACAATTCCTATAAGAAAAATGCCATTCATGAGATCAGCACTCAGCTTCTGTCTTCCATTCCTTAATCCCAAACTATTGTTCTTCTCCCTCTGAACACTGAGGTCTTTTTGAGGCAGCTCCCAAATCTCTCCTATTGCAAAACAGCCAGTAGGCCAGTTACCAACAGTCACAACAACTGCTGGCTGCTCTTTATCTTGGCAAGAAGACGGGAGAATTCATACTGTGGATTTCAGCAGGGAGAGGAGAAGGATATCCTCACAAAGCAGATGTAGATGAAGGACCACAGCTATTTTAAATATGTTAATGGCAAGTCATGCTACTCAGTCTTACCCTGCTCAAGGGGACAGATACTAAAATAACTCAGCTATATCTTGCAGATGCAGCTCTGGCTATTGGTCAGAGAAGACATTACCTACTGCAGAAGCTAACAGCGTATTTTGCAACAATCAAGATGGAACCTCCCTCAGACTCTGAGGCACCAGCTGCCACTTCCCCAGATCCCTCAGAGAGGTTTGGTTCCAGTCAAGGGGTGTGTGGGTTAACTGGGGTAGCAGGGGAACCACCAGGGCACCGGGACTATCCGCAGGACTAGCTACGTGGATAAGCAGCGACCAAAAGCAACTCCGGGCAGTTCCACAGCAATCTTGTATCACGAGATAGGAAGTTATAAAGCAGAGTAACCATTACCTCATCTGTTGACAGCAGATTTAGAGCCGTACTCTAATGCGGATCAGAACTATCCAAAGAAACACAAACACCCTTGGAGACACTCATAATGCTGTTACTCAGAAGTGGATTTTTGGTTTCTTTTTAAACAGGAAAGGAACAGAACATTACTCAGCATGCCAGTAGGCAAAATGATGAGCTACTCCCAGCTGTGCTTGCCTGTGCAGTATCTGTGGCTGTCATTTCTCCAACACATGCTGCTGTGCATCCCCTTGTTCCATGCCAGAGGTGACCCACTCTACAGCTTGATCCGGTAACCCCGACCCTGCTTCACACCCAGGGAGCCCAGGTGCTTCGCAACGGACAAGGACAACACGGGATTCAAGCGTCAGGCACCAGCACTGCCTGCCACGCTAAACTCCCTGATAGTCTCTGCTTCCTTACCACTTGCGCTTCATGTAGGCAGCGGCTCTGTTTCCATACAGCATGGCGTTGTTGGGGGCTTTCTGGACCGCTTTGCTGTAGAGCTGGATGGCTTGAGTCCACAGCTGGCAAGCAAAGGCCTCGTTGGCTTGCTGCTTGATTCTCTCCAGATACGGAGGTAACTCCACTTGGGGACTGAAGGGAAAGAAGAAAGGAGCGTGAGGAAGTCTCGCATCCTAATGCTCTGTTCACTCCTGTTAAATGCAGTGTTTTGTTCTAGCTTACCAAGTCCCAGCAAGCATTAGCTAATACCAAAAGTTTCAGAAAAAGGCAAAAGAGACCATGTACCTGAATAACCTGAATTTAGGGGGAAGGTTTCTCTTCGACCATCATTTAATTGTTTCCATTTTTTCCTTATACACAGCCATCCACTCAAAGCTGAACAACATGTACTTTAAGCATCTAACACCTCAAACTTCACCCATATATCTTTGCTTTGACTGCATAAACATTTCCAATCTTCTTTTAGCAATAGATAACAGAATGCAAATTCAGGAGGAAACCAAGCATTCGATTTCCCAGGGCTGCACAAGGCCCATGCTCAGCAACCCCAAATTCCAGCTACATCCCTGCTGCCGTGGTGGAGGGGCCATCTAGAGGAAACAAGCTGAAAACATTCAACAAAGTGACTTTGGTGGAACCTAGACTACCCATATATGGTATTAAGCAACTGTGTCTTGACTTTTAACCATGTCTCATCAACTGGAAGAAGAAGAGTCAGCAAGACGTGCTTGAGGTCTGCTTCTGCTTCGCCCCAACTGCATTTTCCTCTTAAAGAAAGCAAGAAGCAGGGACTGTGGAAGAGGGCTCTCCATCCATTCCTAGCTCATAAAGCTCATAAAGCGCTTTTGGTCACTTCAGTTCACTTTGCAGCAGGCAGGTACCCAAAAAAAATGACAAAGGCTCTTTTGACTCGACTGCCTCTCCCATTTACAAAGACACAGTTCCTGCAGGCCAGGCAGTAACAACCACTCAGGACAACTATCAGCCCTGAAAAGTAATTTCTTCGTTTTGTCTGCAATAATTCCCCATAAGAGGGGAAAAATCCTCATGGACAACACTTCTCCCAGGACGCTCTTGCCTGATCTGACTCCCGTTCACAGCCCAGGCACCAGAAGCAAATACAGCTCCTAGCAGAGAGGCCGCTTGACAACTCAACACACCAAATGGATTTGCACTTCACACCTTGTTTAGCAGCAGCACCTAACCCTGGCAAGAGGAAGAGGACATGAACAGAGCCGTAGGGCTTTCTGGTAGGTAGATCTGTCCCCTTACCTCACATGTGCTCTTCCTTCAGACAAGCGGAAGCCGTTGCTGTGGAGATGGATGCCATTCGACACTCCATTGGTAGACGTTTTTCCATTCTGCACTTCTGAAGGTTAGGAAAAAAAACCCAAAACAACAAAACACCCAACGCAGCCATGCTAAGCATCAACGCAGATTACACAAACTAATACATGAAGCTTTGGGGTTTTATTTTATAGCAGAGCCAAGCCAACACCACAGCCCCATTCAGAGCAGAAATAAAACTTCCACGATTCCACCCACTCCCCCACCTCTCCCTCCAGCTACCTCAATTTGACTTGGCTTCTTACATTTACTACAAAATCTCTGCAGTATCCTTCACAATGCAACTCCAGAACAGAAAACTAGATACACACAGAACGAAAAGACAGCTTGAACTGCGTTCAGACTGAGCCTAGGCCATAAGGAGAGTATCTGACTGATCACCAGAAGCCTGATGTTTGAAACTGAAGCATTTAGTAACATTCGTAACTTCATATTTTAGATTCACTCAAATAAAGAATAAATCTCTCAGATAAAGAGCTAAGTTGTTGATTATCCTTGTTCACAGATTATAATTTCACAGAACAAGGATGATGAGGGGAACCGCTGGAGGAAGAGTAAAGGAATTCCAGGTGCTTTTTTCCTCTCTCTCTTTTCTTACCCTGCTTCTCAAGGAGCGGTTACAAGCTGAAATAATCCCCTGAAGGTCACGCAGGCGCATCATCTGCCATTTCTATAGAAAATACGCAGCTTCCAGCTTTACAAATCACATTTATGTTGCAGCTGGGTGTGTTCCTTTGGCCACTTGACAGGCTGGGAAACTGGGGACACTGTCCAACCAGTCCACCCAACTGCTCAGAGATTTCGGTGTGCGGAGACATGCAGGCACATGAAGTGCAGCCTTTGTACCGATTCCACCTTTTCACAGCCTTTGCCTGAACTTTCTGTGCCCAACAGGGTGGAGCGTTTGCTGCAACCGCGCCGCTGTGAGCCTGTCCAAATGCTGTCCTGCCATTTAAAGCGTGACCTCGCCAGATACCACAGTACAGATCACCCGCACGCATTCAAGACAGAAGAGAAAGGCAAGGCAGGGCATAGATGTGCTACCAGGATGTGAGTGTTAGATTAAGGCCCAAGGCGCGCTGAGTACACAGATCAAACTCTGCCAGAGCGCTCCGAGAACAGGGAACGGGCTGAGCAGGGAACACTCCCTGATAAGAGTCAGCCTCTGCCCGGGGAACAACGCTGCAGCCATTTGCTGCGTACTGCCTGCAATATCTGGGTACGAACAGGCCCTGCAAGAAACAGGGCCAGGAATAAAAAGGCTTTTGGATTTACTTATTCATCAAATAAATGACTTTTTGATTCAACTATCTCACCAGCAGGAGGGATATTAGTGCCAGGCGAGATTCTTAGACTAGGGAAGAGATTGTTCCGTCTCCTTCCTAATGGGTGTATATGGGGATAACAGACGTATTCTACATTTTGCTAATCGGTTTAAAAAAAATAAAAACCATATACCATTTCCATGCCTGTCCAAAAACTTTTCCCCCTTAGTTGAAGGCAGGATACCAGGACCTCAACCACTCTACGAAGTCTACTTTATCCTTTGTTCACAGCTTTAAACATTCTCCTTAGCTCACACAGGCGTAAGCCTCTCAACAGCTCCCTTCTCCCCTCAAGACACACGTTTTGTCGCCCTGTACAAGAGTTTTAGAATTCAGTGTATGAAGTGAACTGCAGAAACAGGCCAGCAACAGCCATGCCCTACTTCTTTTTCCTAATTCCTGCCCAGATTGGGCTGCACCCTGAAAAAAAAAAAGAGTTGTGTAGTTTCACTCTGCCTTCCACTGACTTTCATGACAGCATCATACTTACCCCCTGAAGTATGGCACTTCTTTGGGAGAAGAAAAGTATATGGTCGCTGTTTGTATGTTAGATCGAACAAATAGACCTAAGGAATGAAGAAAGAGAATGAGACAAAAGAGTCAGCGTAACATAGAAGCTCAAGTCACAGAAATAAAACAGGGCCGGAGGGGTCTATGGTGGCACATTTGGGTTTTGCCACTTCCAATTTTCTAACTAGGAATTTTGTTTATAGACACGTACGCACAGGATGACAGCAGTACTGGTGGCATGTTCCATTCCAGCACTGGGTTCAGAAAGAACAACGCTGAGAAACAGGAGCCTTGTCTTACTCAAGAGGTAGGGAAGCCCTTTCCACACCTACAGAACTTGGAAGATGGCTTGACCACAAACTAACCCGTTCAGAAAGCTTCAGCTCGAAAAAGACATTTTAACTACTTAATTAACACCGTGATCGTAAACAAATCAAACATCTCTTGGCAGAAGAGAGGTGATACGCTCTATTAAGGCAAAAGTCTCTCTAAGCTGAAGCCGGGATTTCCTGAGGAACTTCAAAACCAACCCTGTGAAGCCCTAACTTAAAACTGGACTGATATAGGAATTGGCAGCCCAGATCAGACCTACAATTCATCTAACTCAGCATCTTCTCTTAAAGAGAACGAGCACAAGTGTGCAAAAGAGATCTGTGGAGGACAACCACAGAGTAACCTGCCCACAAGCAAAGTTCCTGCTTAATCCCTGCTGATTAATGCTGTCAGGAAGATTTTCTCATTTCACTGATAGGCTTTACAAAAGATCCATGAATATCACCCAGCGCTTACAATTAAAGCAATCAATGATCCAGGTGAAGGCCTTTGCTTCTCTAAGTTCCTTATGCACTAGATTCTATTATAGAAGCAGTCTGATGTTCCAGGAGTGAGTTACAAAATCTCTTCTAGGTCAGCAAAGGTCAGTTCCAGAACTCTGGGTTTGTTTTTTTTTTTCCCTCCCAGCTCTTCCAGAGAGAGAAACGTGAATTGGAAAACCAAAACTGAATGCGGTTCAAGTTTGATCACTGGTTGCATAACAAATAAATCCCTAATACTAAGCATTTAGTCGGAATGAATCAGAAAGAATTTTAAAATCAATCATATTACCCACAGAGAAGTTGATATACCCGTTTTCAAGAATCCACAACAACATGTAGTGACCCAACAAACACAACCGAACACGCAGCTTTCTGCCAAACTTTAGCTGTCTTCCTACCTGCTCCCCTCCCATGTTGACTAAGAGCTCAGTGCCATCAGGGCTGAAGGTGACGTACGTGGCCACCAGAACTCTCAGCCGGTTGTTGTAGTCCGGAAGCTTCACTGGAAGGTGCCCTGTGGAGAGAAGAGGCCCATACATATTAACATTACTAGTAACCGTTGTCTTTCTCCTACCCCAGCTGCTCCCTTTTACAAGAGGTCGTTAGGAGACCAACGGCATGAAGCGCCTGCACCTAAGTGATTTTCCACTTCCCGCTGCTGTTTATTGAATCCTTCCATCAGCCAGCAAAACAGGCAGATACGCGTAGCTGCCTTTTCACAAGTTCTATGTTATCAATTCTGCAAGGCCATCTCCGTATGAGGAGAAGACTGGATAATAATTAGCTCGCTGACAACGAAGTCTGTGGAACCCAGCAAATTGCAGTTTTAGGGATTCACTGCGGATTTGGCTTCCGTGATTTGTGGCCATCTGCAAAAAAAATACCTCCATCTTCAACCCTCTAATCAGGTTTCCTTAATAAAGCCCTTAGCGCAACCAAACCAAGGCTCCTAAATATTCAGCTCACACACAGGTTCCTTTGCTTCAGACAGCAGATGCGTTGCATGACCAATTCAGGGGACCTAAGAAATCCTCTAGCGGGACTCATCAGAAGCAAGACTGTCAAAACTGGTCTGCTGAACATGCTAGTCTAAGATACTTTAAAAAACCCAAACATTTGGTGGAAAAAAAAAGATAGTAAATAATGAGCACTGGAGAAGAACGTCATCTAGATTGCCCAGATACTGCATCCCCAATTCTTCGTCTGCAGGATGAGGACAAGCCACTTCTCTGCCAAAAAGATTTTGAACAGCAGCCTTGCTGGGACCAATTCCAGGAGAAAGCCTATAGCGCACCCAGGTTATCCAATCCCTGGCTTTCCAATAAAAGTGACAAAAAGACGTTTACGCTAGACGAGAAGTAGTAAGGCTAGCTCACCAACACACACCACTGCCATATCAGGGAAAGGGAGCAGGTAACATAAGTAAGAATTCACAGCATTGAAGTTAATAGCAATTCCATGGAACAGCCCTGTATCAGAGAAGGAGAATTCCAAGCAGTGGTTTCTTGTGTGATGGGTAGAACTCCCCTTCTTCAGGCATTAACTTAAAGTCCTATCAGTCACCCCCAGCACAGGTCCCAATACCTGCCACGTAGTACTGTGCCGCACCGTCCGGGAGGGGTTTCTGCCGGTCACAGAACGTGTGTACTCCAGCCGAAGGACTCTGCTTCATGCTTTTTCTAGCCAGAAAGAAGAACAGTCTTATAATCACGGCACTCAACTGCTGGAAGCCTGATCTATGCTGACATTTCTTGTTCACACACAAGGGCAAGGCCTCGTGCCCACACAGCTGTGCAGTCACACGCCTGCCTCACACTGATCCAAAAGACTCTGTGGGTCATAGAAAAGGCTGGGTAAAACTGCATGGCAAGAGAGGCGAGTGCCAGATCACAGAATCACAGAGTGGTTTGGGTTGGAAGGCACCTTGAAGACCCCCCTGCCCTGGGCAGGGACACCTCCCACTAGACCAGGTTGCTCCAAGCCCTGTCCAACCTGGCCTTGAACCTCCAGGGCTGGGGCAGCCACAGCTCCTCTGGGCAACCCCGGCCAGGGGCTCCCCACCCTCACAGTCCGCCTAATATATAACCTAAATTTCCCCTCTTTCAGTTTAAAACCATCACTCCTCGTCCTATGGCTCCACTCCCTGATCCCGAGTCCCTCCCCAGCTTTCCTGGAGCCCCTTTCAGACACTGGCAGGGGCTGGAAGGTCTCCCCGGAGCCTTCTCTTCTCCGGGCTGAACCCCCCCAGCTCTCCCAGCCTGTCCTCCCAGCAGAGGGGCTCCAGCCCTCCCAGCATCTCTGGGGCCTCCTCTGGCCTCGGTCCAACAGCTCCGGGTCCTTCTACCGTTGGGACCGCCGGAGCTGGACCCAGGATTCCAGGTGGGGTCTCCCCCAAGCGGAGCAGAGGGGCAGAATCCCCCCTCCTCACCCTCTGCCCATGCTGTGGGGACGCAGCCCAGGGGACGGGGGGGTTCTGGGCTGCCAGCGCACAGTGCTGGCTCATGTTGAGCTTCTGCCCCCACAACACCCCCAATCCCTCTCCTGGGGGCTGCTCCCCAGCCATTCTCCGCCCAGCCTGAATTTGTTCAGATCACTGCAACTCCCGCTTTCCCCCCACAGCCTTGAACAGATTTCTGTATTGCTCACGTCTGCCCAGAAAAGCCAGGTGCCATTACCTGTGGTTGTGGATCATGCGTATGTCGTAGAGCCGCACAAAAGGTCCACTTGCCCCTACTGCTAAGTAGTTGTTATCCTGGGGATTGACCGTCAGGCATTTGGCCTCCACCAGCTGCCCGCAGTACTCCGTCAGGTCTATCAGCACTTCCGAACGTTTGCTGTTCTCTCGCAGGTCGTACTGCCTGCAACAGGGAGAGAGAGCCGGGAAACCCGCGTCACCACACAACAGGAGCAGCAGCAAGAGAGAGGTTAGCTCTCCACGGTGACCATGCTGAAGACCGCTCAAACCAGCCCATTTGTACTGCTCAGTAGTGACCTACGCTTAATTATCTGGCTTGTGCATGAAGAGATGACACATTGATAGTCATTTGTGCCACAGGTTACTGGAGGCATCTTAGTTCAATATACACCAGGCCTCAATATTAGGAAAACCATTAAAACCAGCTCTATAACGTGCACAGACTTATTCAAGTTCCGAATTAAACTCCAAACCATGGTCTCACAAACAGTAGCTCGTATGAAAAGCGGAGCAGACTCTCGAAGTAACATTACTCATTTAAGAGTCTCAACGACTCTTAAAGTCGGGAAGCGTTGCTCAGTCTGGCGTCTCCCTTCCATTTGACATGGCTGTTCCTTTCTTCGCCTCCCACTTCAGTGGGGGGAAAAACAAGGAGCTGAGGAGAGTGTTTATGAGAGGAGTCTGCATTTCACGATGAATCCTTCCAGTTTCAGGAAAGGGAGAGATTAGCTTAAGCTCTTTAGTACAGAGACAGTCTTTCTTCAGATCTGCACATAGTACATACCACAATGGATCCTAATCCAATTAATTTTGGGGCATAACAACTAGAGTTCTGTACCTGATTAGCCCGTCTTCTGCTGCACTCCAGAAGGTGTTAGGCCACATGGGAGCCGTGGCAATCCGCTTAACTCTGTTGGTGTGATCTCCAAACATGTGGATGGTCTCCTTGACGGTCAAGTCATGGACGTGCACCTTGGAATCCGCAGCTCCTGTGATGAGGATCCGATCCCCTGAATGCGGCAAGAACTGCGGGAGACAGATTTGACAGGCAAACTTGAGAAACGCTGAGGTTGGTCACGCAGCCATCACTGAGCTGTCCCGGCAGGTCACAGAGCAGTTTGCTTTAGGAACACAGGATGACCCGTGTCATTGCCTACAATACACACATGCCAGCGTGCACACTCAAGCGTCACCAACTACAGGTAGCACACAAAATGGTCTCTTCCTCATGCATCCCAACGTGCTACAACCATTTCCTTTGAATTCACGGCGAGAATAAGATAAGCCTGAGAACAGGTATTAGATTTAACGCAATTTTTTCTCAGCATTACAAATATTAAATTATTTTGGGAGGGAAATAGCTTGCAGGAAAATGTTTCCCAGCAAGGACCTATTCTCTTGCTGCTTCGGTTGCTGATTTTGTCGGCCGTTTATCCCTTCCAGTGACATACCTTGACAGAAAAGATGTTCGCGGTGTGTCCTGTGTGCATAGAAAGGAGTTTCTTGTGGTGCAGAGGATCCCAGACAATGGTATGCTGGTCATCAGAGCCAGAGGCCAACAAGCTAAAAGAAACAGAAGAGAAGTATGCATCATGTATTCTTCTGTTCTAAGCTGTGACCAATTTCTTAGAGTGGTTTGACCACAGACAGCCATTAAGTTAATTCAGCTCTAAAAAGCCTACTTCCTCTCTCCTTTCTCAGCTCTGCGTTATTGTTGCTCCCCATGCGCCAATCCATTCAGCCAGTTCAGGGAGCTAAACCAGCCAAATAGCAACTCTACAGAAAAAAAAGAAGCGAGCGTTTTTCATTGGTTTAGCTGCTCAAACCAGCTCGCCACGCATCCAGATGGCACAGGGGAAAACAATAGAAGCATTTGGTCAATAACAAAATGCAGGGCCTCCATTTTCCTTTCTAGCCTGGCTGCATTAACTGCTCCACATCATCCCCCAGTCCAAGTGAAGACGTTCATTCCTGGACTTCGGATGTGTCCAAGCAGTCCCAAGCCAGGCCTGACGTCGCGATTCACAGACTGTTTTTTCCGCGCAGGGTGTGGCAGCAGTGTTGCAAGGCGGCGTTTGCCTTGTGCATCTATCTTCATTTGAAGCGAAAGAACTTGACATCTGCAACCGTCAGCTGTTTTAAACTTATTTCCTTGTAGCCAGATCTCTTTCGAGTATGTGGAATTGTCACTGGTAAATAATTCTGAAGAGCATCAGGCAGCAGAATTTGGATCTTATGAGAGGCATGTCAGGAAATATACGCTCTTCCTTCCATCCAGTAATTTCTCATGGAGACACTCTTTATTCCACTTGCTTAACAGAAATGCTCTTAGGTTTAGTTTCCTTCTAAAATTGCAGAGAGGGGTAAATATTCCTTCCTCCTTTATATATCTGTCCCCCAGCAGAAGCCTTTAACAGCATGGTGAAGGGGGTGGGGAAACGTCCCTACCAGCTGGGCAAATCCTAAAGATCTACTATAATCCATAATACCACTTAAGAGAAGAGAAGCAGCCTTCAATCTCTACTTCTTAGTCTGACCATTTCCCTTCTGAACTCTACTAGAGGGGCATTTCTAATAATATCCAGATATATTTAACAAAATAAAGCTTCTTTTGAAGTGCGAGCTCTACTACAGTTCAAAACTTTGAGCCTGAGCTCCACTTTACTAGAAACGAGAAGCATCTGCTTATCATAAGATGACCTACATCCTACTCTTGGGAGAACCTGGGGTTATCAGTTTGTTGATCCCCCGAATCAAGCCACATACTTACTCTCCTTTTTCATTCCATTCTAGACAGTTCACACACCCAGAGTGACCCTGAGACAAAAAAAAAAGGGAAAACAGTATTACACAAACTTCAGACTTATCAAACGGAGCTGTTCTAAGACAAGGATACAGCGAGTTCCCCACACATAACAACTTGTTCCAGTAGAAGCAGGTTTTTTTTATTCCAACCCTGCAAAAAACCACCCACATGGCAGATAAGCACCTCCAGAAAGGAGAGGCATGCTATAGCAGTTGGGGTAGAAAAGGCAAAATGAAACAAATAAAGAAAAATGTAGTGTTGAATAAAATGGCACTTTAGCCTCAGAGGCTACAGATGAAACCCTGCTGTACACATGGAAAGGTGACTTTGCTTCAAAAGCCCTTGGCTAGGCTGACAAATTACACGTACAGGTTCTCTGGGAACGCAGGGAAAATGCACTTTTGATAACTCTTTTAGAAGCACCTTGCTGCTGGCTGACTGTATCATCCATCTTCATCCAAATTAACAACTGCACCAGGAAAGACGAGGGGAGCGTCGAGTAGCATTTGATAGGGGAGCTGTGACTGAAAAGGGGGCCAAAAGAATCCTTTCCTCCCCCAAACCAAGTCAATCTTAAAATCTTTTTAAGCTGTGTGGGACTGCAATACTGTCGTATACATGTTACCTATTTTTTAGGCAACACATCACGCTCTTCAGCATTAGAGCTGAATATCTTGAACAGTTGACAGTTGCCTTCTTCGGGGACCGCCGTTAGGATTAGCTGGTAGACGCTCGTTAAAGGCGCTCTTGTAGGTGCATTAGGTAATGCAGAAAGCTCACACAAGATCTCCCTGAGCTATTTCTGGCTCTAATGCAGTTTAGGGGACTAAGTAATCACTATCTATCCCATACAAGAGAGAGAACTCCACACGCTGCGGCACGCTGCCCTTTCTGCAGCAAGTTATACAACAAGCAGCTCAATCTGCTCTTTAATCACTGCCCACTTACCTGCAACTCTGCTTCTAGGCCTAGGCGTCGAATGAACGGATCAGTGACGTGATAGTGGCGTTCGAAGCCCAGCGCACCCCTCTCCTGCACAAAGCAAAGAAGCACCACGCTGACTTCAGCAAACAAAACACTCCTTTTTCCCTTTGAGAAAAGATCTGAGAGCTTTAAAAAAAAAAAAAACAAGCAGGGACTTTGCCAGGTATTGGGGTGCCCATAGCATCAGGTACCTGCCCTGTAGTAAGGAGACATCGTTTGCATCATTTCCAGGTAGGCAGTTTGCAATCCTTGCCCCTGAATTGGTTTTAAATTCTGTTTATCTAATTGCCAGGCTCCAGCTGGGTAGCCAAGACAAGGTTTGAGAGGCCCACACTAAGACAGAATAAGTTGCCTACTTTGGGCCAGAAACAGAAGATACGGAAGAGCTTGGGAATGCCTGTCATTATCCCTTGGCGAGGATTTCAGAAGCAACTCACTCCTGAGGACTGCAGTACTAGACCACAGCTGCTCAGGAGAAGTCTGCCATCAAACAGAATTTGTCCTGAAGCACCACCACCACCACGGGGCGAAGCATTGGGGAACGCAACCGGGCAGCATCCTTTAGAGATGGCTTATTTCATCAGAAATGGAGTAGGAGCATGTAGCTGCAGTACCACTGCACAGCCTGTTCTACGGGGAAGAGAACAGCTGCCACAGAACTGCGTCAGTACAAATGAAGGTGAAGAAAAGCAGGACAGTTGTTTCCCCTGTGATCTCACAGGGTTCACAGATGCATTAGCAGATGGCTTCGATGAAAGAAGGCCAACTGCAGAGGCAGGCATGAAGAGAAGGGAATGCAAGTCATATTTTGGATGGAACATCTAATGTCCAAGGAGATTCCTTCTGAGGACCTGATCCAGCCTTGGTCCCGACCCATGCCGTGCTATAGTCAGGGGAAGATGACTTAAGCCTTCGTTATCACCGTTTATAGACGAGAACCCCGATGTCAAAAATTCCCCTGATGGTACTAGGAACATGTTAGTAGGCACGGAGCAGACACAAAGAACTACATTACAGCTCTGCAGACCCATGGTAAGTAACAAACTCCACACAACAAAAGCTATTTGAAAACAAAACAGGGACAGATATAAGGGGATTGGAGGAAAAACAAAACAAAACAGGCTTTTTGCAGTAACTTCCACGACAAGCTTCAAACCCCTTGATATATTTTTATGGATAACATTCCCAAAACACTGCTAGGCCCCGTGCAGGGTGCTGCAGTTATAATTGCCTTGCCAATGCAATCTCAGTGGCTTTGTGAGGTCTGTGCAGTAGGATATTGCTTTTCCTACAAGGAACTGTCAGACTTAGCAACCTTCCCAAGGTCACACATGAAAGTCTAACAGAGCAGACAGTGTGAAAAAGTCCCAGGCTAACGCTCTAACCACAGAACCAGCCCTTTCTTATTAGAGCAGCAAAATAAATCTTTGCACATGGATTAAATTACAAGCTTATAATACAAAGTTTGGTACCAAACTGCAAAGTGAAGGGAGCATTCAAGCCCCTAGTTCCTTATCCTGGCCACTAACAGACCACTTTTACAAATGCTGATTACCAGCAAAGCTGCAAATGATTTTTAAGGCCTCTGAGTCCAAGTAATAATTGCCTATTGTGTCTGCTGTAGCTAGTCCCTTCACGTTAAGAGATATTTCACAAATGCAGCCATCAGATGACTGATCCGACCACTGCAGAAGTTTTTCTCCTACACAAAGGAAGCAACACACCACTCTTTAAAGAAAAGGAGACAGAAGGAGACGGAGATCATTAGCTTCACTACGGTCAGAAAATACCTTTGATGGCAAGATCACACGAAGAGAACACATAAAGCAGCAGACAGAAAGCTCATGAGGGAAGCTAGCTAAGGGTCCTTTATGGTGCCCAAACACAAGTAGTCAGATTTCTCTCTTCAACGTTGTACTCAAAAGGAAAAGACCGGCTGATGTCAAACTAGCATGGTGTGCTCCTGCTAGGGAGAAGAACTGTATCCCTGTTACGCCATACTTCATCCCAGCTCTTCATTAAGGACAGCAACAGGTCCTATGTGTTTGTTCTCTTAAGCTTCTTACGCAGCTTACCAATATGTAAGCAGCAGAGATCTTTTCAGCAGTAAAAGCAACAACATGAGTACTTCCCAGTCCAGCATGGACACTGATTTTCCACCTGCTCTCCACCCAACACAAGCGAACACTTGGCTAACACATACCTTGATCTGTCTGTGGATGATGTCTCTGGTAATGTTTGCTTTTGCCATCTTCTTGCAATGGGGCAGACGGAAAGAAGCTATCGGAAGAGCTGCTGCGCATCCAAGCATGCCAACAGAGCAAAGATCCACACTAAGGGCATTTAATTACCTGCAGGACAGAACAGGGAGGGAACAAAGGCAGGTATACAAACATATTAGGCCATTCATATACAATATTAAGTCATTTTTTTTCCCCTAAAAATAGCGGTGGCTAAGAACTGAAAAGTTTTGTGGAAAGGCTCGTTGAAGAAACTCAGGGATGGGAAGGAACAATGTCAGACTGAAGAACATCTGACTTAAGAGGCCATGCCCAGTTTGCAGAGAAATTCACAACGAGGAGGACTCCAGGGCTACATCAGCCTAGAAAAGCCATGTCCCTATGCCAGCAGAGACCCCGCAAGGCCAGGGTAGCATCCTGTTTCACAGCTTGCCTCTCACCCTTACACGTCTACCCATGTCCAGTTTCACTTTCCCCAAACTCTACAACCCACCAGACTTCTCATATAGTGAATAAACAAGGCCTCGATATTCTTGGCTACCTCTTCTCTGTCATTTACTACATTTGATTATCAGCCAAAAACCCCAACTGAAAGAGCATTCACTTAGAAATTACAGCAGCCAGCCATCAGGTGACACTATCATCTGAACACCCAATTACATTAGCAATAGAAAAAAGGCTTAAAGTTGTATTTCCAGGAGAAATTAGAGTTTTCCACACTCTTAATGGAGTTCCATATTTAATGCTCTAACCTAAATAATTTAAGCCCCATAAATTTAGCTACATCTGCTAGAAAACATTCAAATTGCAGAGTGATTATCGCAACTCCGCTCTGGACATGCTGCCTAGCAAAGGACCAGTCAGTCTCTGAGAAATGATGTAATTCACTTCATTTACATACCGCAGGCCCTGCATCGTTCCATTTTGATATTTCTAGAGTTCTCTTAAAAAAGAGGAGGAAATTTAAACGCTCGTTTTGTCCCACGTAACCCAACAGTTTTAAATTCTCTTTAAAAGCATTCACAAGCAGAACAAGCCAAAATTTTCAAAGGAGCCCTCTTTTGAATGAGGAAACGCTGATTCATTGAAACGAGAACATTTCACAGAAACGCAGCAACAAATAACTCCGCGGAGGTCAGGCAGAAGTTTTGACAAACCCTGCCCAATTCTCTACTGGCTCATCCATCAGGTTGCTGCAAAGCAAAGGCTTCCACCATCAGCCACTTCAGGGCCGTGCAGCCGTGCTGGAGCTTCTCCTGCACCCCAGGATCCCCAAAACCCCCGGGGTTCAGCTTCAATTTGCTTTCCAAAAAACTGTTAGCGTCTTGGTAGGAAGTAGGAAGGATTCAGGTTTCCTCACAGAAAGCAGAGTTGGTCCAAAGTGGAAGCTGGGGTTGCTTTCCTAATTCAGCTGGCTCCTCTACGCAGCTCCGCTGTGAACACAGCCACATCGTTAGACCTACAGATCGCTCGAAAGGCCACACAAACAAACCGCAGAGTGGATTTTCTTGTGATGGAAAAGCACGATTTTTAGGGTAGCCATAGGATCTCGCCAATACAACACAGAGAGAAAAGGCACAGCTGCTTGTAGGTCTCTGAAGATGAACGTCCCTCCGGCAGGATGGCAGAAGACAAGCAGTCCTCAGCGCTGTATTCCGGTCCGATTTTATACTTAATGATGAGAACAAAATTGATAACATTCCCGCAGTGAGAGCACAGGCCTTGGATGCACGGCAAGTCAGGAGGATGGGAGGACTTTACACAGCAAGCCCGCTTCCAGCCCGTGCCCAGCGAGGGATAACGCGTCTGTACTTTGCCCAGAACCAATTCAAATCCCAGATGTCTGCATTCAGCTCAAACTCACCACCATCCAAGTCTAGTTTCTTGGATGTTTCTTGGACACATGTAGCGGATGTGTCCTGACAAGGTCCTCTGCCACGCTTCTCGAGTTCACCACGGCAGAAGCAGCTCAACTCGCAGCCCCAAACGCTGGAGCAATTAGCTGAGATTTTTTTTATTTGGACCCCATCACCTGTTTTAGTGCATAAATCGTGGCTCCCCTAGAATCCACTGGCCAGCCTGAAACTGAGCTGGTGTGCGTGTATTTGTCCACCACGTATGTATTTAACCCACATTCCTTTTATTCCAGGTGTAGCACCAGGAAAGCTAGAGGCATGCCCAGGAAGACACCTCCCGTTTTAAGCGTCTTTAACCTCACTCACTCTCATGTTAAGTAATAGTTGCTTCACTCCCAGGCTTAATAGCAAGAGGCAGCACTGTGACTGCATTGGATCATCAATATTTCACACTAATTCTTGTAGTTGGAGGATTAAGCTACCAGATTTTGATACCTAACCTCTGGCTTGCCACATGAGCTTAGCGTAGGTATTGTTTTGCCTGTTTATGGAGACAGCGTCTATAAATGGACAACAACTGCCCTTAGGAACAGCTCACAAGCACGGGAAGGAGAGGAAACAGGCACCTCCAGCAAAGCGCCTCGGCACAAGGGCAGGTGGATCCTGCTGACGGTGCAGCTCGGAGGTAAACACGGGAAGCCGGGACAGACCCACCACTACTCGTGCCCAAGGCCAGCTCCGCATAAACTTGCCAGCTGGGCCAAATAAGCTACGTTGCCCAAAACGTTGCCACAAGGAGGTGGCTTCCACACACACTTTCCTGCTAAGCTCTGCAAGCGAGAGAAGAGGACTGTTAACTCAAAAAGCAGCTTCAAGTTTGGACAGCCGAAACGTGCAGGCAGGAATGGTATCTGTGATCTCCTCCAGACACCCTTTCCAGCTAACAAGCCTCCACCTGCCCTTCTCCTAGGCTGGATCCCCACAGACTGCTCTCCTTACACAAACCTTCCAGGATATGCAAGTGTTTTCTCCATCCCTAGCTGCAACAGGGCAGAGAGACCTTCCATCGCTCTGCAACGCCTCAGCAGTTCCCCTCTCAGGCAAGGGACTCTGGTACTCGCTGTACAAAACCCAGGATCTTCTCACCTCTAAGATTATATCCCAAGGCTCCCTTCCTCTTCCTGGTTCCCGCAGGAACCTGTGACCAGTGACTGATGACAGTTAAACACTTTTTCCAGAGAAGTGAATAATCCATTAATCCAAAGTACATCACAAAGAGACACGAGGGACGATATTCCTCAGCACCTCAGTCTCCTCTGCAGCTTTCCACTCTCCTTAGTGCTTCCCTACGACGCTCCCAGACTCTGTCCGCAGTCCCCTCTCTCCAAGCAATATCCAGCTAACTCTTCCTCTACACTGCCAAGCAGGGACTGCTTGTCTTCCTCTTTAAGAGCAGTTTAGTTTTCTTTCAATCTTAGGACCCCAAAAAGGCCTAATACCATGCCAGAGCCAAGCAGGCGGTCACCCCCCAGCAGACAAATGCCCCGCTGCTCTCTTAAGGCTCCTGGAAGTATTTTTGTCAGATTTCCTGCATCTAGTCATGGCTAATTTCTAAACAGCTCCTTTTTATTCAACCCCTGTCTAACAAGAAACAGCGCCAAATGACCTGAAGGACACAAAGAAAGAAATGCATGTTCATGGAAAGACAGAGCTCCCATACTCAACAGACATAGATAACCCGTACCAAGAAGCCAGTTTACTGCTAAGTAAGTTTCTGCAAAACCATTAATACACTATAAATCCACTCTTTGACTGTATGAACACAATGCTTAGCATGAATGAACATCCAACCCCCCCAAAAAACCTACTGTTCCTTAAGAGAGACTCAAATTCTCTTGCTCTCCAACAAAGTCTCCTCTGCCACAGCATTTTACACTTTCTGGAACTCTGAAACACTCACCGGCTGGGGGAGTGCAGCAGTACAGAGGAGCTCGCTATCTCTGACAGTGTTTTTAGGATTACAAATGTGTCGTGGAGCTTCCCAACTCTCTGGACAGGTCATTGTCCACTGCGGTAACTCAGAGGTGGCCTCAGCAGAGCATCATTCAACAGGTCTCAACAAGAGATCAACACATTTTAACTTCATTTCTTAAGAGACACAGGTCAAGAAAATCATCCGTGAAACATGGTTGACAAAGCTGAACAAGCCAGAGTTTAAAACAAAACATCCGATGCAAAAGTGATTTAAACATACTAACACCAGCATCCAAGGCTACGCCAGCAAATTATTCAGTGTCTAGTATAGCCGAGATGCTGATGCATGCTTTTTAGCATTTGATCATTGGAAAAAAAAAAAAAGGACAGCCTTGGAAAAAAACAGTCAAACGGGAATGCACGAGCCTAAGGTGTTTCCCTTGCCTAGACAGGGTTTGGTTTGGTGACTGAATATTGCAAAATGCTTAAAGGCCTCCCAGAATATAAGTATACGCTTGGCCAAGAAGACTCTAAGAGCCTTTCTTGCTTTCATGAACCTATTTTTCGTTGCTCAACAGGTATTCCACCGCAAAGGCTTTGGTAACTTTAAATGATTGTGGAATCACAGACCATTAAAAAGTGTCAAGTTCTCATTCCAGGTCAGACTTTGTCCATTACACACAACTGGTCACGATCCCCGACTCACATTCGCCATGAATGTGACAGTTACCTAGTTCTCGAGTTATTATGTGTAGAGCTCCTGCTATGAAACAAGCATTACATGCTCTTAACGCTGAAGACAATATTGACCACACCATGGTACAGGTAGATCAACAGTCTCCAGTTACATTAGCAACTGACCCTGGCATAAAGTCCCTCAAGATTTGTAGGTCTACTGGAAAAAATATATAAATAATCACAGAAGAATAAAACTGTGCCTCTGATTTCTTAGAAACGTAAAGGCTGCCAATCATGAAGCCCCTTCAAAGGGCCTGTCCATTTGTTAGCACTAAAGGCGTGTAAATTGGTATGAGATGTCCTGCTTTCAGCAAAACCTCTGGTTTTTTGTTTCAGCAAAACCATATTCTGTTCACTTTTAGATACATTGTTTCCTCAACCATTCATGCAGTTCTCTGCCTTTTAATTAAACCTGCACAACTCACTCATGATGAAATGAGAGGATTAAGTCCCAGTGACAAGGAACAATTTAGGATAAATCTGCACTGTTGCTACTAATGATGACCCCACCAGCAGCTTCACTTTGGCTACACATAAGAAATCATCATCATGATCTTTTTTTGTCATTTATTAGATGACACCGGAGCATATTTCTCCATCAACCTTCAAGTGCATCTCTGCGCCTACTTCCAAGCAAGGACAACCTTCCCTCATCCCTTACTATTCCAAACCTTCCTGGAATACCCCAGGCAGGACTAAAAACCTGGGATGCAGTTAAAGCTGTCACCTCATCCATCCTAAGAGTCTCTTCTCAAACTACAGCCTGAAGCATAAAGAGCACCATCCCACCTGCAATTAGCTGCCGTTCACTCATGGACTTTTCTGCTCCTGAAATGTAAAGCTCCAGAGGCAGAAAAAGAACTTTCGCAACACTTGGCCTTTAAATCTGCAGTCAAAAATTAACAGGCCACAGATTTCTGCAGGCTGTGGGCTCAAAATCTACTAGGCTGTATTTACACTTGTCATATAATTCTCTTTAGTTACTGTCAGTGTTGTTGCGTTAAGACCCTCTCAAGCTCCTGGAAAAGTATGCTTTCAAAGGGTGCTTCAGGGTATGGAGAGGAAGGGGAGTAACAAAACTCTCCAGCTTTCCCCAGCTGGCTCTTTTAATTTTCCTGAAACGCTTGCTCTAAGTCTGGAAAAAAAGCCTCAACATTGATAACGCAAACAATTCAGGCACTTTAATACTGAACGGTCCCAACGCAGCTAGGATTTGGGGGTGGGGGGGGATTGCTCCTTTGCTTGAATGCATTTTCCCCTTGCAGAAATCACCTACACACACACCCCTACCTCACCTACACACACAGCAACGCGTTGACGCAGAGACGTGCCCTGCAGACACGGGCTTCAAAGTTCAAGCCTGGCGACCACCGCCCTTCAGAAAAGCTCCATCGACCCCAAGAAAACTCCACAAAGCAGCAGGACTCGTTCTTAAATTAGCAACCTTAAAATAAGCAATCCAGTTCCTAACTGTGTGGACGTTCCCAAGTTTCTCAGTCTCCAAACTCAAGGTCATTGAAAAAAGCAGCACTATGCACACTACAAGCCTTGTGGATACGGGCCTCACCCCACAGGAAGATTCCTATGACTTTTCCCTTAAGCGTCTATAAATTGCTTCACCCATCCAAACACCACCTGGAACCCAAGTCAGCAGGCTTCTTTAACCTCGCAACGTATCTTCCCTATCTTCTTTACCTTGACTTTCTAAGAGGTCACATTTCCAATATTTCCAACATATACATATAGATAGGTAGATTATTTTTTTTTAACAAACCTAGAGGAAAAAAAAGGAAATGACCTGGTTAGCAGCAGACACCTCGTAAAAAGAAGGGTTTTCTACAGCTGAAGGAGTTGCCAGGAGCACAAGTCGCTCCCCAGCACAGATGGCTCGGAATGCAGAGCCAGCCAACAACAGAGGAAGGAGCTGCTTACAATGGAGGTGGACAGGAGAAGAGGTAGGATCCGAGACCTGACAGACCCAGCACAAAAACGTCAGAGAAACTTTGCTCTGCCCAGAGACACTGGCCCATATGGCGGTTATCTCTCAGGCAGCAGCCCTTTACGCTGGCATCCTACTTCTACCCTTCCTCCTCCAGCTGACACGGCCATCCACAGGAAGAAAGGGAAGATGCAACACCTCAGCCCAGCACAAGTAACAGCCCAACGCCAAGACCCACATGGCCCAGCAGCTCCAGAACAGAGTTTAGCCAGCAGACACTGGCAGAGGAGGAAAGGCTGATCTCTCTGAGGAAAGGACACCCACCGGGGCAGGGGAAAGTTTGGCATGAAGGCTTTAGTGAGGGAAAGGTGAGCAGGGGAGAGTCAGCCCTTAGGAAAGGGGAGAAGAAACTGAGTACAGGGCAGTGCCAGCCATGGGAGGGGGGAAAAGTCCAAAGGCAGGGGCTGAACATGGCGGGGGGGGCAGGTACCNGGGGGGGGCAGGTACCTGCCAGGGGGTGCAGGTACCGACAGGGCTGGGAGGGGGAAAGAGGTGCTTGGTAAGAGAGGGAGGGCAGGCAGAAGGTGCGGGGAAAATGGGAACGGGGGGTGTGGCTGGGGTGCATAAAGGAGGGCTTCTTAAGAG
>VZSF01005333.1:0-24014 GCA_013398295.1 Chionis minor | reverse complement strand
ATTCTATGATTCTATGCAAGAGAATCCCAACTTAGTTATTCATTTTCAGAAAGAGAAAAGGGTTAATTTCATGCAATAATTCATTTGGACCTAGTTAGCATGTCTCTGTATGAATCATTGCACTGCTCTATTAAACAACTGCTTCAGAGGTGACTGAATTGCGCTGATGGATGACCTGATATTTTAATATATTGGGTAAAAAAGCTTTCCATTTCTTTTAGCATGAAAGATGAGATAGTAAAGTGGTATTTTCTTCTCGTCTGTTTTACTCAGGAAACTGGTTCAGTGATGAGGATGTAGGTGAATCAAATATTCCCAACATTGTTTGAGAACACGTCTCCAATTGATTTAAAAAACCTCTCTAGGGGTAGTTTCTTAAATTAAACTTAATGATAGCGCACATCAGTTAAGATCTATTAGATCCAGGAGACACGATAATATTTATTAAAATGATGGGTTTCATGCTTGCACTGTTTATAAAGTTTAAACATAATTTTTCCAGTTAACCCACCCCCCCCCCCCCCCCCCCCTCAGCAACGCAAAAGCATTTAATAACAAAGATAATGAGATGTTCCTTTGAAGTAGTCACAGGAATGTTCACATCAGTTATTTTGACATGTAAATAGCACCTCGTGTTCCTCTTCATTCTCCGTGTGACCTGTAGCTGTGCTGTCTGGGGCTGTGGGGTTGTCATATCCACTGATTGACCCCCAATGGGTGGAAAAGTCAGGAGAAGAGACAAGAAAAGGTTTCAGACAGTGCTTTTGCCTCCTTGTTTGCTGGGAAGACTCTACCACTCATTTGTATAACCAGCATTATGCTGGCAAAGGATTTCATGTGTTAAACAAATGAGAGCTGCTCATGATAGGGCTGTGTCTTCATTGTAGGTTGCCCTAACAGTGTTTGGTGTAATGGATCCCAGCTTTGGTCTGGGTGTCAGGCTCTGCCAAAGAACAAAAACCAGCACGAACTGAGATCCTTGGCACTTCTGGCTAAAGAGCCTTTGGCATTTCCGACGAGCAGTGTGAGAAGTTAAATGCCAGAAGCCTGACCAAATTACAGCTGCTCATATAAACATTTCTCCACCCTTTGTGAGGTGGGAGAGTTGCCATTTTTATCACTGTCTTGGGTTCTGTATTTTCTATCCAAGCCTTTAAGAGAAATCCCTCTGGGCTCTCATATCAGCAGTTCAGTAGCAAAAAAAGAGCTAGTTTGAAAAAAAAAATAAATCTGGAGGGCTTGAAAACCTTTTCAGGGCATAAAACAACCTCTAATTCACTAGTTTTCAACCACTGAGGCACAGCAGTGAGAAAAGGTCTATAGGAAAATCACTGTTCACATAACACTATGTATTTATATATATATGCGCAAAATATAGATTCAGAATAAATGTTAACATGGACTCTAAACCACTAAGTTGGTGGCAAAAGAAGGGATGAGTTTGAGGAGAGATGCAAGAGAAAGCAAAACATGGATGGTGAAGGGGGAAGCAAAGAAGCAGAAAGAAAGCTTGAAAAGGCAGAAGTGAAGCTGCAAGGTCTGGAGAAATGGGCAAAAAAAATCTGGCAACTGGGGAGTTGAGGATAAGGAGAAAACAGTAGTAGCTAAAAGAAGGAAAGTGTACGGGGCAGGCAAGGCAGAAGCAGTGTTAACGTCTTGACGTAGGGGCATGGGGGTTGGAGATAAGGAAAGTTAGGAGAAGGTGCGGTTGGGGAATGGGAATGGAGAGATGCAGGTGTGGAGAAAGCAGCAAGATCTGGGTTAGAGGAACAGTTTATGAAGAAAAGGAAGAGGGAAAAAAAAGCTATAGAGATAGCAGCAACAAGGCTTTCTTTGGGAAAGATGGAACTCGTGCTGGCTGATCACAGTTTCTTCTCTCTCCTTCTCTAAAAAGTCCAATTTAGGCCACAGTTCGGTAACAGATACAAAGAAGGCAGATGTTAGGATTGTCCTAAAGTATATCATAATTATAATCTTTGCAGCATCATAGCTATATCTTCAAGCAAAGTAATATCCAAAGCATTTCTCATCTAATTCTGACATGGTGGTAAGGATGGCAATGAACAAAGATGAATCTCAAGGGGAACCAAGACTGCAGTACATAAAATCAAGTCCAGCTGCAGTTGCACTAAATGATCATTGCAGGTCCCTTCCAACTGAACTAAATTATTCTATTCTATTCTATTCTATTCTATTCTATTCTATTCTATTCTATTCTATTCTATTCTATTCTATTCTATTCTATTCTATTCTATTCTATTCTGTGATCACATTATTAATTATATTGTGTGTTTTTCTTTAAATATAAATAAATAGATGGGTTTTTTTGGTTTAAAATAGATAAGAAAGTGAAAAAAATTAGGCAGGAAGAGTATGCCCAGAGAAGGGAAAGAAGGAAGGCTGTGAAAAGCATGCAATATCATAAATGTGAATGTGCTAATCAAAGGAAGGCAAAGGGGTAGCAATAGCACTAAGTTAGAAATAGAAAAAATTGTTTAAAAGGGTTTAGGAAGGGGTGGATTGTTCAGAAAGACTTTTAACATGCTTTGGGAAGGACAAGGTTTCATCATATATCTGCATACAGCAATGTGCCTCACATAGGTCACTTATACACGCCCAAGTTAAAAAATTGCAGATTGGAAGTGATGGAAAGGAGGCCACCATAACTAGTGAGGAGAATGGAAACTCTGACACATGTGAGGAGACAAGAAGAGCAGTATTGTACTAGTTTTACTTATAAGGCTCTGAAGGAATAAGTTGAAAAAGAAGAGAATCAGCAGACAGATGGGAGTAAAGCTTTTTAAACAAATGAACAAAGCTGGCAAAGGAACAACTGCTTACAAATAAGCAAACAATAATTTTAGACTGGAAATTAAGTTTCCAACCACCAAAGAAATGAAACCCCAGAACAGCATTTCAGTAAGACCACCAGGACACAACAAATCTAGCTAGTTTAGAGATGGGACTTGATAAAAGTTATAAAAGGCACCATATGATATACTTATCTAAGTTAAAGGCTGATCTAGACTCAGTGATCCAACCCTATGTTCTTTTTATTTACACTTTTTCTGTCCTGACAGACAAAATAGCAGCTTGTGAGTACGTATAATTTTATCAAAAGGAACTGAATTCATCAGTCAAAGGAATCGAATGCATAAGTCAAAGTTGCCTTGAGGCAGTTTTAACTTGAGCAACTAACTTTTGAACGGCCCAGCTCTTCTCTTGTGGTTGTGGAATTCTTGCTGACATTCTTAGGAGGCCCACGTGTGGACAGATTGCTGAATATGAAGTGGAAATTGGCAGAATGGATCAGAGGAGAATATAGCCCTCAGCAAGTCTCTTTGCAACTTGCTGACCTTGGCAAACATACAGCTATTTTTCCCAAGTAAGATAGGATGTTTTTAACCATCTTCTCCAGCAAATAAGGCACAAAGATAGGAACATGTCTTAAGAGACTTCCAATCTCCTCATTGCTTGCACATATTTATAGAAATTTTTCATTTAAGACTGCAAAGAAAACAAAAAAACTAGATTCCATTCTTGGCCTTGGTGGCCTTGGATAAGATATTCTGTCGTAGAAAGGACAACCAGGGTCAGTGTTCTGCTAGCCCTGCTGTTCATCAACAGAGGAGAACTGGTGGTGAATATGGCCACAGATGGTAGTTTGGACAGCAATGATGCAGCAAGGCTGCAGGATCTGGAGGAAATCTTGGGACTGTGATTGCAGAGTCAGAAGAGTGGACTTCTGGGGAGCAGATTAGGTCAGTAAAAACTGCTTTGCACACTCCTCTGAAAGTGGCTAGAAAAGAGGGAGATGCAGTGGAAAGCTGACATACTTTTAAAGAAAACTTACTGAAGAGCTCTGGAATAAATGCTTTGTTTGTGCAGAAAGAGCAAGAATTTCAAGCAGGTCTAGTTGGTTAATCAAGGAACTTCTTGATGAACCAAAATGCTGAAAGGGACCGTACATGAAGTGAAAATAAGGAAGAGAAGCAAAAGAGGGAGCGTAAAAGCTTTTATTAGGCTCTTAGGGATGAAAGAAAAAGACCAAAGCACATCTGGTACTAAGACAGAGAAGAATAGTAGCAAGAAGGGAATCCACAGGTGTGTCAGTAGCAGAAGGAAGTTCAGGGAAAATGCAAGTCCACTGCCAGACGCAGGACACAGGAAGTTTTCACAAGCAAAGACTGTTCCAGACCTCTGTGTGTTATCGACATAGCTTGGTAGGGAGAAGGGCAGCCAAGAGTGAGGAAGGAACAGATGAGGCACTACTTAGAGGACCTGGACACTGTCAAATCCACTGAACCAGGCAGGATGGACTTGAGGATACTAAAAGTTTTAGCTGATATGGCTGGGTGAGGTTTCTGTCTATCATTTATGAAAAATTGTGGCTATCAAGAGAGGTTGTTCATGACTGAAAAAAGGCTAATGTTTTTCCCATCTTTAAGAAAGGAATGAAGGAGAAAGGCCAGTCAGGCCTACAGTTTCTAGAAAGGTCATGTAGCTTTTCCAAATAATTTCCAAAAAACACAAAGGGCAAGAAGGTATTCAGAATAATCAACAGGGATTTAACAGGGGTAAATAATATTTGAACAATTGGATTCCTTTCTTTAATGAAATAACGGGTTATACAGAGTAGGAAAGAACAGAGGATAGAACTTCTTCTAGTAGTGCTTTTGTCACATTCTCCCACAGCATCCTCATTTGGAAGTTAAGGAGACACAGGCTGAAGAAACAGACTGTTGAATGTGTTGAAATATGACTGAAACACCAGGTTCAAAGGGTTAGTAATCAATATCTTAGAATCTTAGAATAGAATCATAGAATCACTTGGGTTGGAAGAGACCTTCAAGATCATCGAGTCCAATCATAAACCTATGCCAAAACCACCCCTAACCCATGTCCCTCAGCACCACGTCTACCTATCTTTTAAATACCTCCAGGGACGGCGATTCCACCACCTCCCTGGGCAGCCTGTTCCAATGCTTAATAACCCTTTCGGTAAAGAATATTTTCCTAATATCCAACCTAAACCTCCCCTGGCTCAACTTGAGGCCATTTCCTCTTGTCCTGTTGCTTTTTACTTGGGAGAAGAGATTGACCCCCACCTGGCTGTAACCTCCTTTCAGGCAGTTGTAGAGAGTGATGTCTCTCCTCAACCTTCTCTTCTCCAGGCTAAACAATCCCAACTCTCTCAGCCGCTCCTCATAAGACCTGTTCTCCAGACCCCTCACCAGCTCCGTTGCCCTTCTCTGGACACGCTCCAGCACCTCAATGTCTCTCCTGTACTGCGGTGCACAAAACTGAACACAGTACTCAAGCTGTGGCCTCACCAGTGCTGAGTACAGGGGCACAATCACTTCCTTGGTCCTGCTGGCCACACTGTTCTTCATACAATAGTCCTGGCCATGGATTGCAGCTTGGAAGGTTCAGACTGGATGTCAGGAAAATGTTTTCACTAGGAGGTTGTGCAGCACCGGAATTGGGGCCCCTAGAGGTTATAGAAGCTCCATCCTTGGAGAATGTCAAGACTTGGTTACACAAAACCCTAGCTGAACCTGGTCTAGTGCTTTCAATAGTCTGCTTTAGGTGAGAGGCTTGATCTCCAGACATCCCTTCCAATCATCTTCTCTATGTCTCTGGGATCCCTCTGTGCCACAATTTCCATGTCTCTAAAATGTTGACAAAGATGCTGACCTTCTCTGAAAATAGTTCAGTGGGAAAAGAGAGTGGAATGCATTAATATCAAAATGACCAGCTACATGTATCAATATAGTTAAACACAGTGTTGCCTTTTAATTCAATAAATACCCTTTTTTTTTCCCCATAAACTATATTTTTAATGAGAATGTTTCTGGCTGAAACTTGGAAATTTGAATTTTAAAGCTGGGAAACACAATATTTTGGCAATTTTGGCAATTTCAACCCGAGTACTTTTTAAATAGGAAATTTGTCCAAAAATCCAAACGACGAGTAGTTGAAAGAAGCCATTCCTAGATTTCCTTTATAGTCAGTAAAGAAAGAGTTTCTGCTAGGGTGTGATTCATCTGACCTATTTTAGGCATCTAATCTAAGATGAGCTGAATCACTTCTACTAGTGTCAGTTGCTTTACAATGACTATAAAAGGAGTAAACGGTCACCAGCTCCTGTGGAGAAGTCTGCATTTAGCTGCATAGATCTCACCCGAACAGAAACATTCTAACTCACCAATAATATATATATTTTCATTTAGGCTATCATATATAGCAATGTATTCTTGAGTTTTCTGGGCTATGATTCCTGACATTTGCATTGTGACCCTCTGAAAACTGGACATTGTGTTGATCCAAAAACATTCAAGCACGCAATTACTGAGATTTGAGGATGCCTCAGGTTATCACCATCCACACCACATGCTAAAGGAAACCAGGAATATTAACACAGCCATGTTGACCTTACTTTGAGCACAGGTTTGGATCATATGACCAAGAAGGCCAATGATATCCCGGGGTGCATTAGAAAGAGCATGACCAGCAGGTGGAGGGAGGTCATCCTCCCCCTTTACTCTGCCCTGGTGAGGTCACATCTGGAGCATTGTGTCCAGTTCTGGGCTCCCTGGTTCAAGAAGGACAGGGAACTACTAGAGACAGTTCAGCAAAGGGCTACAAAGATGATCGAGAGAATGGAGCACCTCTCTTATGAGGAAAGGCTGAGAGACCTGGGTCTGTTTAGCCTGGAGAAGAGAAGACTGAAGGGGGATCTCATAAATGCTTACCAATACCTAAAAAGTAGGTGTCAAGAAAATGGGACCAGACTCTTTTCAGTGGTGCCCAGCAACAGGACAAGGGGCAATGGGCGCAAACTGGAACACAGGATATTCTGTCTTAACATGAGGAAAAACTTTCCTTTGAGTGTGGCAGACCACTGGAACAGGCTGCCCAGAGAGGTGGTGGAGTCTCCGACGCTGGAGACATTAAAAACCCGCCTGGATGCGTTCCTGTCCAACCTGCTCTAGGTGACCTGCTTTGGCAGAGGGGTAGGACTAGATGATCTCCAGAGGTCCCTTTCAACCCCGGGGACTCTGTGATTCTGTGTTTCTGTGTGACTTCCAGAGGTCCTTTCCATTGTAGATTATTCATTATTCTGTGATTAGCTTTCATGAATTTATTTTGGCTTGTTTGTGGTTGTTTTTTTGTAAACATTTTCTATTTTAAGCTTCCACAATATCTCAACACAGTGATTAGTTTTTATGAAAAACAAACAAAAGAAACCAAATCAAACAAACAAAAGAAGTGCAACCTTCTTTTCATTTTAAATTTGCAGTCTGATCATTTCATTGGTCTCCTTCTCTCTGAGCTCTCTACTGCACCGTGTCTAAACCTAGTTAGGTTATACAGTACTCAATAATTTTACTGGCTTTGGTTGTTACAAGGAAAGTTAATTTGGAAGAGTTTTCTTAACCAAGAAAAATATTTAGCTTTCGGAACTTTTCTTGCACTGCATTCACAGAAAAGGACAAAATCTCAGAAGTAACAAGAACAATCACAGCAAAATAAGAAAAAATTGGGAATTGCCCAGAAACTGGTTTGGATCAACCAGAGTAATTTACTTCAATTTCCCATTTTTTACAGTATGTACCATGGTTTTAGTGAATATTTCCAAACGAAACGTGGAACTTTGCTTTAAAGGACTTTTGAACAGGAGGAATTGGCAATCAGAAAACTAGAATCAACATTTTTTGGAAATGGAAACTTTGTCAAAAAAAAAATGTTCTTATATGAAAGAATTTCCTATATAATAGGAAAAAAAAAATGTCCAGAAATTGGCAGTCAGCTCTACTTTTTAGGTATAAAAAATCCAGCACATTTCATTAACAGATTTCTTCCTGCTTAAGTCTTCATGCAATTTAAATTCATTTTGATGTGCAGCAAATCGATTTTAAAAAAAAAGTAAGAAAAAAAATTGTTTTATACAACCAAAAATGGAGGAAACAAATCCCTAATGAAGCTCTTATTACGTCGAGAAAAGTCTTCTGGAGAAGCAGAGAGTGGCTGAGCAGGGAGCTGTGCAGCAGCCAGCTACTGAGAAACCAAATTAGCGCTAATTATATTATGGCTTGCTGTTGTGCGATCAGTGTGACTTCACCAAAGGAACGAGGCAGCGGTGTCACTAGGTGGCACAGTTCTGACACATTTACAGATCATTACCCACCGCTAATGTCACTTTGCAGGGCGCAGGGCTGGGGGAACGAGGGGGTCTCTGAACATCACTCAGCTATGTGTGATCTGTGAGTGGAAACTGCTTATCAGCTCCCAACGGGTACGAAATCCAAGCTGAGCTCTGTCAGCCGGGCTTGAAATTAACAACAAGAAGTTGAGCGTTTTGCAGAAATGGTGTTTAAATCGAAACACAGCTCAGAGATAAAGGGGGAAAACAGGCATAAGATTCAGTAAACACATTGCTGACTTTGTAAGCCCTCAATGATCAACTTGGGTGAGGTGGCCTGTTGGACTATCACGGCTCAGAAACCTCGATTTCTTTAACAATAACCAGCAAAAGGGTGCATCTCTTCAATCCATCTTTGACTTGCAAACCCATTTGACAAGGCAAACCTTTGCACCTTGATCATCTGGTAACAACCAGTGAAGTGTGAGTTCCTGCTCCTGACTTCCATCACATACCCACCACATTAGTGCCGCTGCATCACCCAAATCCTGTTGCCGCATATGGAACAGAAGGATGGGAGGTGACCACTTCTGAACACTCCACTGCAGATTCAAGTGTCCTGATAGACCTGACTGAAAAACAGCCTGGATACAGTTTCAGTCACTCATAATTATTTACATCCATTTAGGGCAAGAGGAAACATCCTCAAGTTGCACCAGGGGAGGTTTAGATTGGTTATTAAGAAAAATTTCTTCACGGAAAGGGTTATCAAACATTGGAACAGGCTGCCTAGGGAAGTGGTGGAATCACCATCCCTGGAGGTATTTAAGAGACAGGAAGACATGATGCTGAGGGACATGGTTAAGTAGTAACTTGGCAGTGTTAGGCTGATGGTTGGACTTGATGATCTTAAAGATCCCTTCCAACCTAGACAACTCTATAATTCTATGATTCACATCAAGCTTGCAATATCAAAATACTTTTTGCCCTGCTTTGTTTGCTTGCTGGCCTTCCATACAAATTTGAGTCTCAAGAGCTTTAATTTTTTCACTTCTATAGTTTGAGCACACCATATTCATCATCAGAATGAAGTAATAATAAATATGTTTTGAAAAATTCAAACAAGGACAGATAAATATAACAGAACACTAACTTGGCTTTCCATTCACCATACCTGATTTATCAATCTGTTGGTAACTCTTTATATGAAGAGGAAGATTTCTCAAGATTTTATCAAAGGCTGATGAATGATTAATAGCAGGAATAAGTGTGCCATACTTGTAAGTCTTCTGAATTATAAATGGCTATAGGCATGTTAATAGACGATATTAAAGGGGGTGGTATTCCCATTATTTACCCACTGGGCATGGCAAAAATGCATTCATTTTTAATAAAGGTGATCTATTAATTAGCAGTGACCCTTTACAAACGATGTGTCTTTGACATGAAGGTATTTATATTGGAATTGGTGTAGTTACCTTCTAGAACCCTCCCACAAAACAAGGGGATATTTTTCCGAAGTACTGACACGGTTGTGGAGAGCAATTTTTATTTCCAGCAGCAAGAAAACCATTGTAGTGCTTTGGCGCTCAGCCAAGACTGCCAGCAACAACAGGAACTTATTTTTTTTAAAGTTATATTTTTGTTAAATAACTTTCCAGGAGATGACTGGTAGATTTTAAGGGGCTGATGGCTCCAAGCCGCCAACTTACTTTTAAAGTTCCTTGTAACTAGTGCTTTGCTTGGGGCTGTTATCCAATTAACAGGAATTTATACTGAAGGTTTGCTGTGTAATGACTCTGGCTCGTGGCATGGTATCGAACCTACAGCCTCTAGACCTAAGGGCAGAAATGGATAAAACTTCAGGTTTTGATTCCCAAGGGATGACCAAAAGTGCCCAATTTAGGGGTGTATATTCCCCATAAATTCAGTGGAGATGGTCAGATACCTGAATGGCAATCCAGAAAGCACATGTGCTCAGCGTGGGAAAAACTAACAGCAGGTGAAGGCATGTTCTCTAGAGATTAGAGGCCAGTTCAGGGATGCAAGTTAGATATCATCAACCTTTCTGATCCAGGAGCTTTGTAGTCAAGGTAGAGACATTAATGAACAAAGCTTGTTTTTGTCTTTGTTGAGGAGAGACCACTCTGGTCAACTTCAGATTGGTATTCTTCAAACCACATCTCCTGTGAATATGCTGTAATCTGCATGCTCTTGAATACCCTTTCTAGAGGATAGAAATCATCTCACCTATTGAAACTGGACCAAAGTATAGCCAAAAGACAGGGAATTGTGGGTGAAGCTTATTTGTCTACAGTTGAGCTTGATGCAGACAAATCTCTGTCATCTATGGAGAGGTTTAACACTTCAAGTGTATCATCTCCTTAATTTAAAAAGGGGTCATCTAAAGAAGAAAGAACTTCACCTGAGAAATAGACACTTGTTCATGAAGACTTTAAAGACAATCTAGACAACTAGCTCAAATGCAGATGTCTTGTCTAAAATTAGATGTGATGATATTTATACAGAAACACAGTTAGGCATGATGATGTTCATACATGTTGTGTTATAGCCATAGAATCATAGAATCATCTAGGTTGTAAGGGACCTTTAAGATCATTGAGTCCAACCATAAACCTAACACTGCCAAAACCACCAATAAGCCATGTCCCTCAGCTCTACAGTCCTGAGACTGCAAATAATTTGTGGGGCAGAAGTAAAGGATCATCCCTACCAGCTGGAGGCTCTGAATATGGCCTGATAGTCTGGTGTTGATTGTGGGTGCTGGCCATAAATCACTCGTGTGGCCTTAAGCTACTACACAGGTTCATTTCTCTAGTGCTGCTAATTCAGGGTTTGACAGTGAACAGGGAATATCTGGAATATATTTTTTTAGCTCTGGGAGATCCATAACTACATGAGAAAATCATGGCTCAGGGACCAAGCCTGTAAATAGAAAACACAAAATTAACCCTCATCCCAAATCTGAGATTTCTTGTTTAATTAGATTTCATTGTTATGATTGAAATGTGTGCTTTATATACATAACATATCCACTCTGTATGTGTGTGTTCTTGCTCGTATGTGTGCAGGTATGCATCTGTATACATTAAATACATAAAACAAATGTATACAAATACATAAATATACATATAAATTTAAGGTCAGAACTATCTTTTTCTTTTATATTGACACAGCTCCAAGCACAAGAGGCTGTTAGCACCTACCTGTGCTCACAGTACAAATATTAAATAGAAGCAATGACTGAGTCTTTCAGAGAGATGAATAGCGATAATATCAGACCCTGCTTTTATTTAAACATTCAAAGTAATTTCTGGTTTTATCCTTTATACATGCACAAGGATTTGTTTTAATTCAGCTTTCCCTTGTAACTGGCTGCCTCTTCACATTCTTCCCTACCTGTCTTTGAGTTGGTTTTTTTCCCTATCCTCTCAATCAAAATTAGAAAGAGATTGTGTGTGTCTGTTAAAAACAGAGGGGTTTGGCTAAAAATAGTTCCCCAAGCCAGGATATATTACAGCAAACTGGTTTTGCCTCTGGATGTTAGTGGAGTTTCCTTTGTTGTCTTCTTTGATTGTTTCATTTATATGGCAGGTTAGACAACAGCAGACTCCTGTTATTGCCTTTTCTCAGCGGTGAAATTTTTTTTTTTTTTTTTTTAAAGGCTTGGAGCCCCTGAGGACAGTCACTCCCTAACCACAGCTGGTGACAGGAGGAGGGTTTTTGTGCGTTCAATACTTAGAGCTGAGAGCTGACTGGTGAGAAGATTAACAGCAACGCTATTAAGTGGGATACACTGTCTCCATTTTTAAATTGCCTAGGCCTTTAATAAAAGAAGGAGAGAGAGTGAAAGGGAGACAGAGAGAAGTCTTAACAGTATAACATCTTCTGTATGTTCACAATCCATTTCGCCAGATGCTAAATTACTTTCTCTCCCTTCCCCCCTCCAGACACTCACCCCACTTGCTCTGCGTCTGGTGTCTAATGCTGCATCTCATCGCTCGGAAAGGAGCCCTTGAATCCAATTGCAGAGGTACTCCATTAAAAGGGAAGATTAGTGACCCAGGCTTCTGCATTAGAGCATGCCTATGTGAATCCAAATTTCTTAGTCCTTGGGCTGTTTTAGAAAGTTGGTGTTTGGGTTTTTTTTGTTTGGGGTTTGTTTGTTTTTTGGTTTTTTTCCCCCAGGAAACTTTGCATCATTAGCTGCTTTCTGGCCTCCCATTAGTCTTCTGGCTAATACTGTCAGAGCAGGAAATGAGGATGAGCAGATCTCTAAGACAGGAAGAAAGAATCTGAGAGGCTAAACTTTCTCAGGGCAGGCAAATAGATTACTTGGGAACACATATATAGGAAGCTGGTTCCAAGGACTCAAACAAAAATATGGAAAGGATTGGAAAGGATCACTTTTGTCTCACTGGGCACAGACTAGTAATCTGTACCCCTGAACACTGGGCTGCATTCTCTGCTTTTCTGAATCCCCCATTTGCCTTTATGCATGTACTGTTCTGACAGGGTTATGCACCATTTTTGAGCTGGTCAGATGCCTAGAAATTAGAAGTGCTGGTGTTAATGAAATTTAGGAAAGGAGGAGCTGGTTGGCTTCTCTGCTGAGGGTTTTCTGAATGACCTTAGAGGTTGAATAGCATGAGATGCCCAACTCCCACCTTGTTACAAGCCCTTTCTGTATTTTGAACACTGAAATAACCTGAAGAATCTCTGGCTATGGAATTGCAGAATCACCGGGGTTGGAAGGGACCTCTCGAGATCATCTAGTCCCGCCCCTCTGCCAAAGCAGGTCACCTAGAGCAGGTTGCACAGGATGGCGTCCAGGAGGCTTTTGGATGTCTCCAGAGTCTCCAGAGAGATTCCACCACCTCTCTGGGCAGCCTGTTCCAGTGGTCTGCCACCCTCAAAGGAAGCAGTTCCTCCTTATGTTTAGATAGAACTTCCTCTGTTCAAATTTGTGACCGTTACCTCTTGTCCTATCACTGGGCACCACTACATTAATACTAAATGGCTCGTGAGCATGCTGCCATACACTGGACCTCAATCAGTTATACTGCTAAATTGTTATGCTTTCTCCAGCTAGCTGTGACCCCCAAAATGCTCAGGCACAGTTTGGGGCTTAGCACAGACCTGGATCCATTCCCAGAAGGCAGTCTGCTGGTGGTCATCTTCGACCATTCTCTGTGTCTACATTACTGCCTCTGAAATTAAAGCTTTTACAAGGATTCCTACTGATTTCTGTAAGGTTGCATGGGTGAAGCTAGCACTGAAGCTCAGATATCCACAGCAAGACCTTAGGAGTGATAATTTACCTGACACAGACTGTCAAGCACATGCAGAAAGGAGCTTCTCAGTGAGAGGAAAAACCCAAGTCGGATCTAACATCCACTGCCTTTTCTCTAACCGTGGTACATTAGAAGCAAGAACCAAGCTGCTGATGACAACAGTAACCCATAAAGTAATTTTGCTCATACTTTCCATCCTCTTATACTGTCCAGATTTGGATTACTTGCTTTGCTGGCCACCACCACAACTGAATTTTTCAAGCCCCGCACAAGTTCTGTTAAGAACAAAAAGATTGATTGTATTTCAGATACAGATTTCAGATTCTCAGGACTGGAATTTCTGCCTCTCTACATAATGTAAGTTAACATTTATTATTGATTATTGGCATATTTACTGGCAATGATCCTGAGCATCTATTTGGCCATCTACAGAACAGGAAGGAGGTGGTTCGCTGCTTAAACTAGATCTCCTTGCAAACATTTTAGTGCACCGTTTCTTTCCCATGGGATGTGGAACAAACCAAATTACTCTTTAAAATTACAGAGCTGTTAAAAAATATTTTCTATATAAAATCTGTATTTTTGAAAGAAGCACATAGATTTTTCTTGGTGTTACTCCATTTCAGAATGTTTTGACACTGAAAATTTGAATGAAAAGTACATTAATTTTGCTTTCCTCATCTTTGTTGTTTTAATGACAGTTGGAAACCAGAAAGAGACTCCTATAGTTAGTTATTTACTGACATTTGCCCACAGAAAAAAAAAAACCCAAACCTGCCAACAACCTAGGATTTCTGAAGTGGAAATTTCAAAGGGGGTTATTCCAACAGAAACCCATTCCTCTTTTCTCGCTGGCTTTGCTACAAACCAATGCGCAGTCACACCCCAACCCTGCAAGTACTGACACATATGCCTGTTTCAAAAAGGATGGAGATCTTGTGTCTTGAAAGGGGTGACTCTCAGGCATGCAATAAAGCACATTCAGAAGTCTGAGCAGGATCAAAAACCTGAGCAGTTTCATCCTGGCATCCCTTTAGGACCAAATTTCATCATCTTCACTTCCATTTACTAAGTGCTTTCCTCAGCAAGAAATATTACAGGTATTCTAGTCAAGTCTAGTCTCATCACGGTGTATTTGAAAGCCTTCCAGTACTTCTTAGTGCAATATGAATAACATCAATCAATTTTTGTTCTCTCAACACTCTGCTGGAAGAAGAGTGAGTGTGGGGTGTGTTTTGTTTTGTAATTTTTCAAAAATACTACACACACGTGTGCATGCACATACCTGCTGGTTTGTGTTACAGAACATAAAGCAGAGACGTTCACTGCTGGTTTGAATGGAAGAAAGGGAAGTTTAGGGTGACCTTGGGTATCTCTGGGAGTTTAGTCCAGTTTGAGGCATGCACTCCTAAAGCTCTGCTTCCCATGGACTAAATACAAAATTTAAGCAAGGAATAAAGGAGGACTTTTACATTATAGTAAGTGATAATAGAAGGAATTCCGTCATTAGGTTCAAACAACAACCCACGACTCTGCTGCACTATTTTTATGCTGCTGGACGATCGCTTCCCTCAAAGGAGGGAATAGCAAGGAGCCTTACAGAAGATTTTGTAAAACACCACCACAGTATGAAGGGTTGCCCTGTGAAGTACTATTACAAGTGGGCTGATTTAGAGATACTTTGGTGACCTTAATTTCAGTATTCCCTAGCTTGGGTGCCTCATTTTGCAGCTCATAACAGCGATGTAGAACAGGTTGCCCAGAAAAGCTGTGGCTGCCCCATCCCTGGAGGTGTTCAAGGCCAGATTGGATGGGGCTTGGAGCAACCTGGTCTAGTGGGAGGTGTCCCTGCCCACAGCAGAGAGGCTGGAACTAGATGATTTTCAACTCTAACCATTCTATGTTTCTGTGTCTTATATCTTTTTGCATTCTTTTATATGAAGAGGGGTTGGTATCTATTACCAATGCGCTTGCGTGACTGTACCTATTTAAAAGAGAAAGAAGAAGAGAGCAAAATAGTTTTTAATTTTAAAAAGGAGCCTATTTTCTCCTAAATCTGATTCCCACTTTCTGCAGGAAGAATCAAAAATGTCATTATTGAGCTGTTCCTACCGGCAATAAAATGAAGCATATTGCAGCTCACATCTTGGTCCAGGAGAGGGATAATTCTGTTCTGAGTTAAGCAGCAGACCAAAGTCTAATGTCAGAATCTATGTAATGGGGAACCAGCCTTATCCCAAGACTAAGTTCAGAGAAAGGTTTCAACACATGGGGGAAATTAAAAAGGGCCACATAAGTCAGGGCAATCCCATGCACAAATACAGGCTGGGTGGAGAATGGATCGAGAGCAGCCCTGAGGACAAGGACTTGGGGGTTTTGGCGGATGAGAAGCTCAACATGAGCCAGCAATGTGTGCTGGCAGCCCAGAAGGCCAAACATATCCTGGGCTGCATCAAAAGAAGCATGGTCAGCAGGTCAGGGAGGTGATTCTGCTCTTCTCCTCTGCTCTGGTGAGACCCCACAAGGAATACTGTGTCCAGCTCTGGGGCTGCCAACATAAGAAGGAAATTAATCTGTTGAAGTGGGTCCAGAGGGTCACAAAGATGATCAGAGGGCTAGACTTCTGTTGTGAGGGCATGCTGAGACAGTTGGGGTTGTTCAGCCTGGAGAAGAGAAGGCTCTGGAGAGACTTTATAGTAGCCTTCCAGTATCTGAAAGGGGCCTACAAGAAAGCTGGAGAGGGACTTTTTACAAGGGCATGTAGTGATAGGATGAGGGGTAAAGGCTTCAGTCTGGAAGAAGGTACATTTAGATTCGATATTAGGAAGAAATTTTTCATTCTGAGGGTGGTGAGGCACTGGAACAGAAGCTGTGGCTGCCCCATCCCTGGACATGTTCAAGGAGAGGTTGCATGGGGCTTTGAGCAACCTGGTCTAGTGGGAGGTGTCCTTGTCTATGGCAGGGGGGTTGGAACTAGATGATCTTTAGGGTCACTGAGTTTACTCCTGTGAAGTTACAGACAGCTAGGTAGCACGTTAAGTAAAATGATCCACAAACTATCTGTGTGATCTTTTGCATCCCTTAAGGAAAAATCTAAGCATGGGTCCTGGTATCCTATGGTTTGCCTGCAGTGGGGAGAAGACTTCAAATCCCTGTGTGTTTTGAGCTGCAGTAGCAAACAGCATGGACACAAACAGACCACTCCAGCCTAGGACAGTCCTGGAAGAGTGAGCTAATGAAGCAGCATTGGCTTGGCATCTCTACCCCAGTATGAAAGGGGCAGGAAGCCCTTTTTTCCACCATAGACACAAAGACTGTCTGAGAGAGAAAGGAAGACCTACTCAGGTCTCCAAGACAATTTCTAGGACATGTCACTTCATACGCTAAATGCTGGGATGTTGACTCTCAGCACCACCTTTTAGTCCATGCCTAAAATTACAATCTGGACTATAATAGCACTACAACAAGTTGACATCTTTAAAGCATCGTGTATCATTAGCGAAAAGAAGATCAACAGAATAGCTTTAAAAAACAAAGGGAGAGAATGAAAGGAGTCTCCTGACAAAGTCACTTTTCAGAGGACTCAGCAGAATCTGATGAAGCCCAGCCTGCTTTAAATGACAAAAGTTGGAGGAGCTATCAGACAGAAACACACTCCTCATGCTGGCAGCCAGGTTCAAGCCTCTTTCCCCTTCCTCATTGCAGAGCCTTTGTCCTCTTGCCAGAAGCCTGCCTGCAGGCAACATCCAGCTTTCTAATAAAGCAGCTCCTTTGTCAATGACAGTAATGATTATCTCCTACAGCTGCCCGTGGTGTTGCATTTTGTAACACAATTTGGCCGCCTTTGGCCCCGGTTAGTTCTATTTAACGTACTGCAGGGGGTTCACTGTTTGATCTCTAATTGATATAATTGACTGGGAATAATCAGGGCAGCTTTATAGATTTTTATTGATAGCTAATTTTCCTTCATCCATTGTTTAATTTGATAAGACTATAACCTAATTTATTGCCACTCTGATAGGGATCCATTACCCTTTTGACAAATGCTTCTGGGGCCCACTTGTCAGCAACTGATTTGAAAGAGCTGTTAAGCCTACAGAGCCCATCATTAGTTAATGGCAGTTTAGAAAGCTAATGGCATTATAAATTAAGATCAATAAGTACATGGAAATTACAGTTGTTCAGCAAGACACCACTATATTATTAAACAAACATAATCCTGTACCTTTGGTTAATGCACGCACAGGGAGCTTCCGAGTGAGTTTCAGAGCCGAATAAAGCCAGGTGATTAGCAAAGGAAGAGCCCTTCTCTGGCGCTGGAATTGCCAGACTAATTCCTAAAGGATCTTTTCAAGAAAAGAAAGAAGCCAGCACTGCTTTATTTTGCTGTATAAGCAACCCGAGGCCTCACAACACCCTCAAACAAAGCAATACCCCTCTCGCTTCCTTGGGGTTTGATCTGCTCCAACAACACTTTCAAATGCATAATACAAAATCAGCAAAGAAGAGGCTCTTGCATTTATCCCTGGGATAAAGAAAAGCAAACACAGTATCTCTTGGTACTTTTACATACCTTCCTCTTAATTCCTCACAAGGCTTGATTGGCATTGAGTGATGTTTGATCACTTTGGACCAAAGCAGGTTGATGTGCATGTTGAAAGTGTTCCCAGGCGAAGCACCACGATGTCAGGAACAGGGCAAAGAATGAGATGTCAGAAAGCCAGGAGACAACTTTGGCTTCACCACTGACTAGACATAGGACCCTGAGCAAGTGACTTAATCTCCAATACCTTTTTGCAAGCTTGTTCTCTCTCAGCTACCTAGATTAAGGGGTTTGGCATTTGGGAGCAAGGCTGGCTCATTCCAGGTTTAGTACAGATAATCTTCAATCTCAGTCATGTCTCTAGACCTTGGTATAAATAACTAGAGCTGAAGCAAGCATGGGGTAGAAGGGATAAGATAGGTGGGATAAGAGGGAGAACCATAACTAGTCCAGCAACAATCTAAGATCTGTGTGACTTGCAGAAGATGCCTTCCCACTGGCCATCTAGGATGTCTGCCAAATGTATTGCTTGCTTAGGTGAGTCAATAAATGCTCTGATGGACTTTGGCTGCAGACTAGAAACGGACAACTGATGCTGTCACATACCTAAACATCTCCCCTGCCCTCTGAGAGGGGCTGACATTTTCAGCATTGGGATATCTAATCTTGTCTTGAAGCAGATCGCCTTTTGAAACAGGTCCTGAATGGCTGTAGTTTTTATCACAGTGTATCCAGTTAACTGGCGCCAGTTTTGCTTTGCTTGACATGCATGATGTAAACAGTAGTAGTTCGAAAAACAATCAGATGTCCTTGCCTTGGGGACAGGAACCTCTGTCAAATGAATGGCACAAAGAGCTAGGGCAGTTAAAAGCTTCTTCCATCCACTTTTAATCTGCAACCACAGGTCTGGCAAGACCCTCAGGTACCTAAGATTAAATGAGACGAATGTGGTCATGTTTTTAGCGTGGCCACCAGCTCGGTCTCTACATGGAGAGCCAAGGGTATACCAGGAGAGTACCTAGCACTTGAGGCAGCTGGAGCTGAAGGTTTCCAAGAGAAGGGGAGAATGTGTCAGTGCCACTCAACCCAATTGAAGCCCCTTGCCTGGATTTCACTTCAAATCCAAGACTAGTCTGAAGAGGGGTCTGATGATAATTTAGATGTCCCAGACACCTATTAGTCTTTGAAACGTGAGGGCAATATACCGCAGTCACCCTGGCTATAGGGACTGCAGAGGACCTCCATCAGCAGCGGATTGGTCTCATGAACTGCTGCTTGACTTAATGTCCCACTTCAGTGCTAATTGGATGCAGTGGGCCTGAAAACTCCTCTCAAGCCAGTTAATTTTTGATGAAAGTCTAAAGGCCTGGTTGGAAAAACCCTCTAATTTATTTCTGAGCAGATGAGGACAGAAACAGGCTTCCTTGTTTCAGCACAGCCCTCGCTCTGGTCACTGCCTCCCTTCCTGTCATCCCAGCCTCATTCAGGCAGTACTGGTAGGTAAATCTTAGTGATTCAGATACCAACTCCTGATGTACTGAGGTCCTTCTGACTGTATAATTTCATTTTTAAGACGTTCCAAGATAAGACAAACTACTAAACTTGTCAACAGCTCGTCCATATTGACAGAAAGTTTGGCTGATTTACAGATAATCAGCTTATTGTGTAGAAGACTATTGGGAATTTCAGTTGTTTCCTTAATGAAATAACATCTCTTCAGTCAGAAGTTATTTACAATGGCCATACTCCTAGCAATAGGAATGAAAAGCAATAGGGATGAAATATTCTGATTCTGTTTGCCCTGTGATTGCCTTGGACAATGTCAAACTGTTGACCCAGAAATAAAGTTTGTTTCCTAGGTTGACATTCAGCTTACATTACTCATGTATCTCAAAATTAAGAGTAAGTTCTGGACAACTTTTTGAGGCAGAAGGAAAACATAGGCAATATCTCTGTTAGTATATAGTCTGGACAAACAGGACTGGATTTGTAGCATGAAACAATGTATGCCTTGGTCCTAACATCCATGCTGTAGCCATTCGAGAGAGATTTCATTTTGGTTCAGTCTATTCCCATTCCTATTCATAGTCAGAATATATCAAGCACAATTCTACAGTTTATCTTCTTGTTTAATTTCATTTGAAATTAATCTTGTTTGTGCACTCTGAGACCGAATGAATCAACAAATTGTGATGAACTGAAGTGGAGAAGATCAAGAGAATCACAGCAAATGGGTACTCCAAACTCCCAGACAAAAATACTGATATATATTGTTATTTTAGGCACTGCCAGATAGTCATCTGCTTCAAAATTACCCTTTTAGAAAGGTCTATTTCTTCCCATTGACTGTAGAAAGAGCTTAGATATCTGGATCAAGCTTAGGCGTGTAATTCTTTGACGCTTGCATTATAGTAGATAAATGTCCTCATTTATCTGGCAGCAGTGATGGACCCAAATCCTCTGCAGGGTCTTATTGGTCAAAGCACCACAAAACACATGTAGTGAGATATAGATGTGTCCTACATGTAAGGTAGAGCTGGAATAGGTGAGGAAAGGGGAAATGCAATAAATCACTCCCTCAATATGCGTGAAAACATAGCAAATAAGCAGTGAGACTTCAGAACTGACAGCTGCTTTTGAAACATGCTTTTTTTCCCCTGATATTATAAACTGATACAGCTCCGGTGAATCTAAGAGATTTAAGCACACTGAGAATCTAACTACTGCTCCTGAAAGCTGCTTGGTGTAAAACTGGCACTTTGATATATAAATTTGTTCCAGATGAATCTCATAGGTACCAGCAGGTGAGTTTTCACTGCTGACTCTTGCTACCAGCCCAAAGCCATGGTGGCAGGGAAGGCAGACATGATGGTCTAGAATGGGTTTGGCCCACCAGTAACAGAAGGAGCACCAGCTAAATTTGATTTCTTACAGCTGAGGAGTGAAAAGGACCAAATTCGTCATAGAATGACTTATATCTTGCAGCTGGCTTCAAGTGGAGCTGTGGATGTAGACTGACAAAAGTACTGCTGCTGAGTTAGTCTAAAGAGCCATCTATACGTCTGGAAGAGCATAGCACAGATCCTTTTACAGATTGCCTAGATTCCCTCACTGAGGATTTATAAGAAACAAATTGAACAGGGTGGAAATGGGAAATTAATCCTAACCTCAGTCTCCCCTTGCACCTTTGCAAATCAGGAGCAACTCTACCAAAGACTCTGGGTCTGTTACAACTCTCTGCATAACTCTGAAACCCATTGAGGTTGGTGGACCAGGTTCTCAGTGATGTGCAAATAGATGTACAGTCACTGACCTCAAGTCACTTACATCCCCTGAATCCTTTACTGCATCAGTAAAGCTGCCTACCTTGAAAGCTGGTGCTCTGACCTAAAGGAGATATGCGGCGCAAAACTATTTTGAAAGACAGAAAAGTGGAAGTGTCTCATTATTTCCTTACATAAACTGTTTCTTTATCTGATCCTACTCACTGCAGTCCTGTGACTCTGCTATCAGCTTAGGAACTGGGTGTCCCTGCCCCACTAGTTTTGATGTAAAAAATGAAATTTGATCTCCTAAAACTCAACTTGCACTGACTTTAGAGTTCAGAAAACTTTGAGGCAAGGTCTAGATACTCACTTCTCCCAATCAGTGCCATTGCAGTAAAATACAAAGCCAAGGAACCTCCATCCTCTTATATTTCTCCCAGATCCAAGGCAACAAAACTGGTCCCAAGGCAGTGAAAATATGACTGTCTATTTATGCCCCAATGAAACAGAGACAAGGCAAGAGCCCCAGGGAGCAGAAGGGTATGGTGGTGGAGGAGGGAGGAACTAAACTGCCTGTTCACTTGAAATAAACCAGGCAAGATTACGAGACTCATGTACAATTCTCTACGGTCCCTAAAGTCTCTTGCGAAAAGGTAGAAATGAACTAATTTATTAGTAAAATCACATCAGGGGCAGTAATTTCATGTTAGTGAATTTACATGTAATAACATTAGATTTCCAGCCCTCCATATCAGCACACTGTGGACCTCTTGGATGATGAATGAGCTGCCTAAAGAAAGATGATGGTTTGATTGTTTTCACAGTGAACGGATCAGCATTTTAATTTCTTGCCTCTGTGTTTATTGCTTATTTGGCCCCTTGCTCAGCTTGTAAAAACTTGGCTAAATGGAAATGAATAAATGTAATTACTGCGGGTGACAGTGGTAATCTGTGTGGGTTTTTCATATTGCCTTTGCCAACGTTAATCTAATCACTAGAGAATATGTGTCACTGCACAAATGCACTGACAGAAAGCAGAGTCTTCTGTCAGTGCCAAAGATATGGAGGCTGGAAGGAGCTCCTGCTGGTGGGGGTCTGTTGCTGGAACAAGGTTTTAGTGCACTGGCCTATAGATGATGCCTATCATCACCTTTGCATACTACACAACCTGTCCAGGAGAAACAAAAGTGATACAAACCAGTGCTGGATGCACTTGAATGCAAGTTTTTCCCAAGCATTAATGTCGTTCAGACCTCTCCAAGAGGCTTGACAGTGGCTGTGTGTGTTATGGGCACTCCTTAGATGATATCTGCCCCCTACTTCTCTGCCCCTAAATTCTGTTTGGTATAAGTATTATCCTATGTATGGGTGGCACAGGCTTCAGCAGAGCTGTGGCTCTAGGACTGGGCCTCTAGTTTATTTCACAGTAACATGTAAAAAAATCTACATCAAGGTAACAGACGTTGCCTAAGGCTTTATTGGGCAGTGCTCTGAGGAAGCAGATGGAGCGCCTGACGAAGTGTGTAGACATGCGTTTGTGGAGATATCATCTCCATGTTATTAATGGGCAACAGAGTTTCAGAGGATTTAACTGATTTTCCAAAAATCACACGAGAACTGGGATTCAGCTCCATGTCCAAACACCTGCATTTAAATACATATACATTTGCATAGGTATGTAGACGTGAACTATGTGTTGAAGCTCCTGTTCTAGTCAATGGAAATCACAGGGGGATTCAGCAACTTGTGTAGATATTTAGTGTCATTTAAAATGTCCAGAATTTTTCTTCATGGGCCTGGTAGACATAACACAGGACTTAAGGAACACTTATATCCTTCTGATGAGACAGCTGGAGCGCTGGAAGGGCAGCCCCTATCTACATTAGACAATAGAGACCAGACCTAAATTTTGGCAACTGTGTCCATCAGTGTCCCTATCAATATGTTCATTTTGGATACCTTCACTTAGGTTTGTGTAGCTGGATCTGAATCATGCCTAATAAATCTGGAGTAGAACTGAGATCAAACCCAAGATGTCCTGACACCCAGACACAAACTCTGAGTTAGGGTGAAACTTTATTCCCTTAAGAAGTCACTTGCCAATGGTCTTTATTCCCCAGCCTCCTGAGTTGACTGTATTTACTTTATGTAGGAGCAGAAACATAACAAGCAGGAAATCTTTGTTCACACTAAACCTAAAAAGGCTGAAGATTTCATCCATATTCTGCTGAAACTGCATCTGGAGGCAGTTCATATATGGTCAAAGTCACATTCAGGAGCATGCAAGGACTCACGTACAGGTGCAGGTTAGCATACAAATACATGTCAGAATCTGTGTGCCTCAGTAGTTAGTAAAGAGGTATCTAATTCCACAGCTTCCTAATTTTACTGAAACTTTAGTACTGAAACCCACCAAAAAGGAAAGTTGGAAGATGTACTTGCAGGGTAATTGGCACATCTCTTAGGCATGCTTTTCACGAGCTGACTATAGCAATCAGCTATTATTGGAAGTCTGAGGGTACACAGGGGAGTTATTCCTGAGGGTGAAGACAAGCAAGAGGAGAACACTAGGCCCACAGACCCTCTGAAAATTGTTCTTCTGGTTGCTCATATATTTTATTGCTGTTGCAGAGGGGAAGTAAGAAAGACTGAAGAGGATTCCACAGTAACATATACCTCAATGGTGAAGCCTTCATGGCCTGAGGTTTCAACTAGAATCTAGCATGGTGTCCTGGTTCCGGCAG